>CM055885.1:22247728-22847728 GCA_029582165.1 Portulaca oleracea
TTGACACTAAACACAAAACTAACAAGTACAAGATGGTGTTCGCTGCGTTCACTGGGACAAACCATCATCGTAAGTTAGTTACATTTGGGGCGGGATTGCTTAGAGATGAAAAAACTCCTTCGTTTGTTTGGCTCTTTGAAAAGTTCGTTGAGGCAATGCAAGGTAATCAACCGGACACAATTGTAACCGATCAAGACTTGGCGATAAAGGAGGGGGTGACCATCGTGTTCAAGGAGGCCGTGCACAGGTTTGATAATTTAGTTGTTAATAGATTGTTTACTTTTCACATAATGCATCGATATGTAGCATATACACAATATATCAAATATGTGTCCACAATGATATTGAGTAATGTCCACACTTTAATAGTACACATTTAACTCCAAAATGGGCATCACTCCAACTGGTGTTACTTAATATACACAATATATTCAAGTGGGGGTCACATTGATAATGCATGATGCCCACAATATCTAGTCATGACACAATGCACATGATGTTTCAATAGTTTAAATATGTGAGTTAGCTAATGTGCACATTATATTCAAGTGATGCCCATTTTGGAGTTACAATGTGTCCACAGTCAAATAGTGTGTAATGCATGATATCATTATGTCCATAATGATGGATATGACTGTATCCGTATCCATGTGTGTTATGTAATGTACACATTATATACACAATTATTTCAAGTATTGGTTGAATATGTGAGTTAGCTAATTAATGTACACAGTATATTCAAGTGATACCCATTTTGCAGTTACACTGTGTCCACAGTCACATAGTGAATAATGCATGATGCCCATATGTCCATAATGATGGATATGACTGTATCCGTATGCGTTTATGTATTTTGATATTTTTTTCTCGGTGTCTTGAAAGGTACTGTATTTGGCACATTATGAGGAAGCTTCCAGAGAAGGTTGGGCACAAGCTGAATGGGTGTGATTTCTTTATAGAAGACATGAAATTGTGCGTTTCGGCTACAGAAACCCCAGCTGAGTTCGAGAGTATGTGGGCAGATATACTTCAAAAATACGATTTGTCTGACAACAAGTGGCTGAATGACATTTACAATAAACGTGAGGATTGGGTCCATGGATATTTCACGGACCAGCATCTTGGGGGTATGTTGCGTACAACGTCCGGGTCGGAGAGCAAGAATTCAATGTTTGGGAAGTTGATGTGCCCCTCATTGAGCTTTGTTGAGTTTTGGGCAAGGTTTTAACATGCCGTGGATGCCCAACGACACGCTATCTTACAGCTTGACCACGCCACGAAGAATTCACTACCGCGGTTGGAGACAAAGTGTGCGATTGAGAAGCATGCCAGGATGGTATATACCCACCGGAATTTTTGGTTGTTCCAATCACAGCTAGTCGATGCAGTCACAGATTGCTACATCATAGATGTTGGTCGGGTCGAAGAAGATCGCACATACACAATTTGTGAAAAAGGGAGTCGGAAGATACGGAGTGTCATATACAACCCAACGACAAACGACGTCACATGTGATTGTTCACACTTCCTTTTGCAAGGCATACCATGTTCTCGTGCGTTGTTAGTTGTTCACCATTTGGATGAAATCCCCCCCCAACTTAATAGTAGAACGGTGGACACGTGATGCGTCAAAGCGTCGACGATTTGAAGTTGCTCCGATTGTTAGCTACGGTTGCGACAAGTTATCCACAAAGAAGCGCATGACAAACGACACTTGGACAGCTTTCTACAAGTGCATGGACGTGGCGGACGGCGACGAACCAAAACTATAGTTGGTAGTTGACCATACAACCAGCCTCGTAAAGAAACTGGAGGAGTTGAGTGTGGGCAATCCTTCATCTAGCATATCGTCCGACTTCGAGACATATTTTGGCACTCCGGTGCCTAAGGAGGCTACTATTCACCCGCCGGAGGCATCGACGACTAAAGGGAGAGGCAAGAGAACAAAGACGCCTAGCGAGATTGCCACAGCGAAAAGAGCAAGTGCACGACGATGCAATTGGTGTGACACAGTTGCAACGCACGATAACAGAAACTGCCCTGAACGTATTGGATGACATATAAGCTATATTACATATTCTGAAGTATGAACATTGATGGTATTTGGATTGTGGACTTATCATTTTCCAAGTGAACGTTGCTGGTTTTTGGTATTTTGATTATGGGCATACCGTAATATGCATTTTAAGCCTGAACATTTACAGTGTTATATATTGTGGACATATGGTTATCTGATTATGGAAATTTTACATTTAGACTGTGGACACTTCGTGCATGCAATCCCAGTCTTGAACATTTATAGTGTTATCGTTGTAGCTATATTGTGTTATGTTTTGTGGACATATTGTTGTTCGAGAAAGAACATTTATAATGTTTTAAGGATACCATATGTCGTTATTAGTTATGGAGATTTAAAAATTACCAAAAAGAATGATTCAGTGTGGACATCTACCCATGTCATTAAGGACATTGTTCGATGTTTAGTTTTTTTATGTCATTATAATGGTGATGGTATAATGGTACGTATAATATAACATAGCACTTATTTGTTGTACAAGCCTATTGTCATGAAGTCGTGGACATCATGGTATTTTGGATTGTGGACTTATCGTTTTCCAAGTGAACGTTGCTGGTGTTTGGTATTTTGATTATGTGCATACTGTAATATGCAATTTAAGTCTGAACATTTACAGTGTTATATACTGTGGACATATGGTTATCTGACTAAGGACATTACACATTTAGACTGTGGACATTTCATGCATGCAATCCCAGACTTGAACATTTATAGTGTTATCGTTGTAGCTATATTGTGTTATGTTTTGTTGACATATTGTTGTCCGAGAAAGAACATTTATAATATTTTAAGGATACCATATGTCGTTATTAGTTGTGGAGATTTAAAAATTACCAAAAAGAATGATTCAGTGTAGACATCTACCCTTGTCATTAAGGACATTGTTCGATGTTTAGTTTTTTTATGTCATTATAATGGTACGTATAATATATCATAGCACTTATTTGTTGTACAAGCCTATTGTCGTGAAGTCGTGGACATCATGACACTATAATATATCATAGCACTAAAATGTGGGCATGTATTTGTTATGAATGTGTGATTGGCACCCTTGTGTTGTGACATATTGTGAAAAAAATAAATTTTATAGTGTGGACATCTTACATGGGCGGCGTAGACATTAAGCATTCAAACTGTGGACATGCATTCATTATGGTATTGTTGTGTAATAAGACATTATGGTATTGTGATTGAATGGAATGTAATTGTTGCGTTTGGTAATTTTTTTTAAATGGTGATGATAGAAATTTATAGTGTGGACATCTTACATGGGCGGCGTAGACACTAAGCATTCAAACTGTGGACATGCATTCATTATGGTATTGTGATTAAATAGACCTTATGTATATTTAAAGAAGACATCACTGATAAACCCATACATGTTCCATTAACGTCGCATACATCATCCGTCATTAATACGTCAAATACTATCATAGTATCATACGTTGCCAAAGGCGGTTCGTGAGTAAAATACTACGAGACAAAAGACATCAACACCCATCAACCGTTTGATCAATGATAACAAGTCCATGTTTCACAAACCACAAACTACTACGGAATCCAAAACGTAACAATTAACCATCAACAAGTGTTTTTGTTTCATCCCAATGGGATGCTTTCTTTGTGTCTTTTAACTTGTTATCTGCATGCATAATTATGTCTGCACAGTAGCGCTTCCTCAAGATCTCCAATCGGTCAGCCTGTAATGATAGGGGGAAAATATAAGTCCACACTCATCACATATATGTTCGCTGGTCATACACTTGATGTTCACAATTGGGGGGGGGGGGATCACTTACATTGCCCTCGATTAGTCCGCACTCCCAACGATCTGGGCCAAAGAAGGTCTCCATGTGCCTCATGCAATACACCCTGCTGTCAACTGCATTCGGGGTTGTACGCCAATGCATTCTCAAGGACTGAGGGGCCAACGAAGACACAACGGTATGGTTATCACAACCATGTGTCTCCTGGTAGAAAGATATCATCCGAGCCTTCACACAAACCGGGTCAAATTACACAACGACCTTATCACGTTATCGCAACGAAAAAAATTTGTTCATATCATTCCTTACCACTTCGTCCGGTACATGGCCATATGCTTGCTTCTTTGAAAAGTTACGCATTTTCCTATCGTCAAATATGAACACGGCTTCGCTAGACGGAATTCGTTTGTCAAAGCAGAAGATGAAGTAGTGCCCATTGTAGTAGAGTGGAGCAATAATCAGTAAAAACCAAAGCAACATTTGTTAGTGGACATTACGTGTTGAGTGTGTGGACATTACATGATGATCCTTTCAACATAATATGAATATGCTTTCATTATGAATACCACCCATACCAGCTGCGCTTGCTTGAAGTCTATTCATCCTCTGCATCTTGCGATCTCCAAAGTCATGCGATCTGAGAATGTCTCAAGCCGCTGAGGGAAAAAGCTCCGTCGGTAATCATCCGGATGACATATCCTCTCCTGAATTCAAGTTAAAGTTAATATAACAGAAAACATAGTATACAGAATAAGATTTGGTATGTGTGACAGTTCACCGTGCACTCAAGGGGGATGAAAAACCGAGTAGGACTGCTTGTGTTACGCCTCCTCTCCATGTCATTTAACATCTTTGCGAAGATGTTCACCACGTTTGCCTCAACGTGCACGCCCGGGGTGAGTGTGTCCAGCTCGGTGCGTGTCCCAACAGCCCATTCTGATTCAAAAAGTTTCTCTCTGCACGACACATATATGGTGGATAGTAACATCAAAGATAAGATTTAAAAGCGAACATCAATGTTGTCAGTAGTGGACATCAACTATACGACTTGTGAACATCAACAATATGGACAGTGAACATCAAAGTACAGTTGGTGAAGTTGTTACACATAATCATCCATTGGTGATTGACATCATCAAGTGAACCATCAAGGCATGTGACAACAGATTATCAAGTTCCATGGTCCGTGGACATCAAGATTATGCTTAGTGGACACTTGTGCTAATTAACACGTAATACTTGTAACAAATCTAGTACCGTCACATTGCAAAAGTGGAAATCATAACCGAATAGATGTTCAAAGTAATTTGCTCATCATAGCCAACATGATAGATAAGTAAATGAAATATGCATGTTACTTACGTAGGAGCCAACCCTTTGACCTCGCGTGGGTTGAGGAACACATAGTTGCAAATGAGCCTCTCATTTGTTGATAACTTCTTTGCCATGCTTGTAGTTCTTGAAGCAAAAGGTGAACAAAAATCGTCAGGGAACCTCTTCTTAGCCCTTTTTGGATTCCTTCTAGGTTCAGGCTGTTGCACATCAGGAGCATCCCCCTCCTCCACGTACATTGTTGCATGTTCGGTATCAAGTAGCACCCTCATTTTGGATGATGAATGTTGCATTGCATCTAGCCCCCTCATGCCACTAGTATCTGTATGATGCTCTCCCTTCCACGATGGATTTTTCGTCCGTAAATTACTGTTGCCCCCCTCCAACTGTGTCACTGTTTGTCATCGTTGAGGGACCTGTAATAAGTGAGCATCAAGCATGTAAATACTTAAAATAAACTACGTAACCAGTGATTAGTTGTACATGTTAATTTTGTAATGGTTATCATGTAAACATGTTGTTAATGAAAGTTTGAATGAATGAATGTGTGCATAGATAACTGGAAATGGTGGTTGACGTACCTGGAATGCAGTCTGACTCAATAACAACGTTTGGAACAACATCCGGCATTGGTGTAAGAGGTGTCATATCTGGGATCAAGTCGAAACTGGGCATGGTCGGGTCCTTCTTCAGCATTTTCTCGACAATCCTATCCACTTTTGTGAAAAATGCATCAATTGACGGGGCGAGCCATACCGCGTCATCTTCATCTGAGAATTGCAACTCGCGCGGAGTGCATGTGACATGTTGCCCTGCTTGCTGATCATCTACTCTCTGATCCGCATGTGCCTCATCACCGGTGCCCTCATCCGAACCAGCTGCAGATTGCACATTCTGCTCTATCGTTGATGTTAACAATGACATCGTCTCGATGACCCTCCTCTGGACGGCGTGAGCATCATCATCGTCCTTATGCAGCTTGTTGATATGTTCGATAGAGGATGATATCCGCACTCTTGCGTCAATAAAATCTCGCAATGCTTGTTGCAAGTTCTCGATCTCACCCTGTACCAATTCCATTACAATCACATTGCAAAAGTAAGCATATTTGTAGTGGTAGACAGTCATAACTGAAGGTGTGGACATTTATAATAAAGTGTAGACATTCATAATTGAAGGTGTGGACATTTATAATATAAAGAGTGAACATTTACATTAGAAGGTGTGGACATGTAACCATGTGTCTCCATTCCATTACAATCAACTTAGTTACCATATTAGCATTGGTTAATAGTGAACATCAACTTTATGACTAGTGAACATCAACGTAGACCAAAAATGCATATTTATATTTTTCACAATAGATGGCGTGATCAATTAGAACAGAAAAAGTGGACATTTACAATAACAAGTGTGGACATTTTACAACAGAAGGTGTGGACAATAAGAACAGAAAATGTGGATGTTTAGAACATAAGTTGTGGACAACTACATCAGAAAGTGTGGACATTTACAGTACAAATGTGTTGACATTTACTATATACGGTGTGTACATTGTTATTTAGTTTTTGCAATTAAGTTACCTCCAGGCCGGCCATCCGATGGACAACACCTTCCTTACGACGCCTCATTACAGCAATGGCTTGGTTTTCAAAGCGTGGTTCTAATCGGCCTTTCCCAAACGCCTTTTTCTTCATCTCCTCTGAGATGCGATCCCTCATGATTTCCGCCGTCCATGCATACATAGTTGGGAATTGTCGCTCCTCAGGACGAGATGTGCACACAATCCGATCAAGATACAACATCTGCATGTATCAAAATGCAAATACATACGAATGTCCATACAAAAACAAATATGAATTTTTTGGTTACACAAATACACAAAAATAAAAAAACCAAGTTGCACTAATATATCCACTACTAGCCTTACCAACAGAAATATATATGGGCCCTCGAACCCTTGCGTTGGGTTGTATGCCCTCTTCTTACAAGCATCAACCAACCGATCGATTGTGTAAGAACACCAATCATACTCTTTGATGCGCCCCACATCCTTAACATTGCTAACAAAAATAAGCGAGCACTGCCTTTGTTGATTGCCATGGAAAAAAGTTGCAACCAAATATAGTATGAAATTCCTCCTGAACTTCACCCCACCGTCTGTGTACCCAGCAATCATGTCTGGTATAGCAGACAGTAGCGGCGCCCCCTCACTGACGCCCCAATCAGCCCTCAACTCAGCTAGTACTTCCTTGTACTGCTCATCCTTTGCACGTTCGTCATTCACTTCAACGATTGGAGTGTCACTATAAGGTATCCCCATTGTGATATATACATCTAAGGGGGTTACCTCGATGTGTTTCTGCGTGTCGATTTCGAACGTGCAAGAGTACGGGTTAAACCTATCAACGAACCACCTAACTAACTCCCCCGGGATCAACTTCATCCTAAATCTTGTGAACACTTTAAACCCCATGTCTTCAATTGCAGCTTTCTGGTCATCATTCAACCTATCCATCATCTTTGAAAAGCCTTTTGGGGACATCCTAGTTGGAAACACATGGTCGTTGATCGTATCAATATCGTTAGGGTCCGCTCTTTTCAACACGTATGCTGTAATATTTGTGTCCCTTGTTATAGTGGCCCTCCCACGCTTCGACGGTCACGTAACATGTTGTACAAGGCTGACATCTCGTCGACGTCGCGTCCGCCTCATTGTGCTTTCAACACGATCATCCTGTCCGGCTGTCGCGCTCAGCCTCTTTGAGTCTTGTGCTGGGACGCCGCAATTTGCCTTTTTGGTCTCCGAGGCGCGTTGATGCCTCAAGTTCATTGTCATTTATGGGCCGGGTGTCCATGTTGTCGCCACGCCTTCCTCCTAACATATGATCTTGCGAACAGTTGTGGGTCTCGGTCTTCAGGATCTCTGTTCACACTGTATCACCGATACCACAAATTTACATTATTTATTGAATAATATAGACATAATGTATCCAAATATTATTTACTCAACACTGAACTTGACACCAGTGAACATCAAGTACGTTACAAATGAACATCAAGAGTGTGACAAGTGGACATCAAAGTCATAACAAATAATTTCTGTTTTTACAAACACACAGATACTTACATCGGGCTGGGCACATCGGGTACAACGTCTTCGGCAGTGTCAAAATCAATCCTACTAACTGCTCCTCTCTCGTTCCTGCCCATAGTCCCCTCACTTATCGCCACCACCGGGGAGTTCTGTGCAAGCTGGGGGGTGCGGAAAGGAGATTCTTCGGCATCTAACTCAGCAGTCTCATCAGCTCCCTTTACATGTGAGGGGACTGGACTTGACCCCTCCGAATCTTCATTGTACGTGCTTGACAGGTCGTGCAATACTGAAGATACCACTTCTCTAGGGTCACCATAATTGACTAAGCCATCTTGACCTCTGCCCACAAATGACAAATTGTTCAGTACTTTTGTTCCATTTTTGAAATCTATATATGTCAGTGTGGACATCCCAAACTTTGACAGTGGACATTAACTAATGCCAATGTGGACTTCAAACTTTACGTGAAATTAATTAATCATTACTTAACCAAATAGTAGCTATATAACAAATAATTAATCATTAATCATTACTTAACGTCAGTGTAGACATCAACTTTTCCAAAAGTGAACATCACAACATAAATCAACGGAAATCACGTAAACGAAAGATGAGAATTGAACATAAACGAACATCACCATGCACTATGCCATCTTGACCTCTGCCCACAAATGACAAATTGTTCAGTACTTTTTGTTCCACTTTTGAAATCTATATATGTCAGTGCGGACATCCCAAACTTTGACAGTGGACATTAACTAATGCCAATGTGGACTTCAAACTTTACGTGAAAATAATTAATCATTACTTAACCAAATAGTAGCTATATAACAAATAATTAATAATTAATCATTACTTAACGTCAGTGTAGACATCAACTTTTCCAAAAGTGAACATCACCACATAAATCAACGGAAATCACGTAAACAAAAGATGAGAATTGAACACAAACGAACATCACCATGCACTATGGACATCATTTTGTGTCTAGTACACCATTTTCATCTGTGGACATCAAGAATTGTCTTTGTGGACAACAATTAAACACCACCGTGGACAACAATAGACACTACTAAGAATCTCTCCAATGCAGATATCATTTCCAATCGAATATCAAAATTTTCAAATCTACCGCGCAACAAACCACATACAACTAAACCAATCGAATTCACCCTGTATCAAACCCTAACATTTTTTGCTGAAAATACAAAAAAAAAAAAAGACACTACTAACCTGATGTTTCCTTCTCCCACGCATACATCCTTCGAGTTTCTCTCTTCATCCATTTTCTTCAAAATTTCAAGGTCCTGAAGATGTAAAGGCAAACTTAAAATTCTGGAGTGGAAAGGTAAAACTCTGGACTAAAATTTTGGGCTAAAATCGCATATGGATGAAACAAAAAAACCCTAATTTACATACCGTTAAACCAATGTTGACAATCTGGGCTGTCGTCGGCCGTCGTCGGAGCTATTTCCGTCGCTCAAGTGAACTGTCGTCGGTCGCCGTCAAAACCCTCACCGTCTGTCCTCAGTTGCCGCCTGAAATATATCCGTCGGGCCTCAGTCGCCGTCGACTATGGGGGTTTTAAGCTTTGGAAGTTGAACGTTCTCAGTGAAGTGAAGGAGGGATTTTTGAAAACTCAATTATCAGTTTTAGAGAATGATGATCATGCGCAGAAGTTATTAATGCATCCCTCCTTTTCCTTTTTTTTTACTAAAGCCTCATGTGAGTTGATAGAAAAGGGCTGGAAAAAAATCTAAAGTCCTCCTTTTTTTCCCATCCATTGATCAACATCCAATGGTCCTTATTGGTAGTGCTCACATGCTCACCTTAATAGCATGCTCATATGATCATATCTGGGATGTGATCAAATGAGCATTGGATTAAGGTGAGTATATGAGCACTAGAAAAATTGACCATAGGATCTTAAATCAAGGGGGAGATTAATTAGGGTCTTTAGCTTTTTTTTCCCCTCCCATTTAAGAAGAATCACATGAGGTTTGGATAATTAAAAAAAAGAAAAAGAAAATCTGCCACCTCAGTTCAAAAACGATGCATGCCCCCAATTCCCGAAAACTTTGAATTCATTTCCTTCTCCATCCCAATTCCAATAGTGAGTATGCTCCTCTGCCTATTCAAAGTGTCTTTCGTTCCCAAGAAAACCAAAGACCCTAAATTTGTCCAACCAATACCATCCCTGGTCGTCGTTCGAATTCATCATATCCAGGCGTTCCTTGATTGCCGATAATGAAGACGTTGACATTTTTTTTGTATCTTGTCAAAAATTAAGGTATGGCGGTTTCAATTGTTGTTTGATTGTACTAGGCGTCATTTAAGTATGTGTTACTTATTTGTTGTGTTTTTTTAAGGTTTCACTGAATTATGTTATCTTGTTGATATGGAACAAAAATTCGATTATAATGGTGAAGGTTGGATGCCACATAGATGGGAATGAGGAGATATCAAGTGAAAGGTACTAGGTCATTGAATTTTTGGGGGTGTAATATTTCAATTCAAAGTTTCATTTACTTTTGTATGGGTTGGGGGTTAGAAAACTTGATTTGAAATCCTTGTTCTAGTTTGGTTAGGAATGCTTGATGTCCATATTGACAATGCTTGATGTCCCTTACTGTTATACTTGATATCCATAATGATAATGTTTGATGTCCCCTACTATTATTCTTGATGTCCATATTGATATTGCTTGATGTCCCATGTTATTATACTTGATGTCCATAATGATAATTTTTTATTACCCATGCTATTATACTTGATGTTTCTTAGTGTTATACTTGTTGTCCATAATGACAATTCTAGATGTCCTCTGCTGTTATACTTGATGTCCACATTGATAATGCTTGATGCCCCCAGTTGTTATACTTGATGTCCATAATGATAATGCTTTATATCCGCTATTGTTAGACACGATATCCACAACGATAATGCTTGATGTCCCCTTGCTGTTATACTTGATGTCCACAATGATAATGATTGATGTCCCTCAATGTTATACTTGATGTCCATAATTGATAATGCTTGATGTCCATAATTGATAATGTTAAATGCCCCCTGTAGTTATACTTGATTTCCATAGTGATAATGCTCGATGTCCCTGGCTGCTATACTTTATGTCCATACTGATAATGCTTGATGTCCCCTACTGTTATACTTGATGTCCCCTACTATCGTACTTCATGTATGATGACGTACTTGGGTTGCTTTCAAGAGTGATATGATTTGACGTCATTTTTCTAGGTTGAAAATTCATGCAATTAATGTTCACCGTCAATGTACTTAATGTCTTGACATGCTTCACATGATGTTCATTTTTGTTGTACTTGACGTCCTAACATGTTGGCACAATGGTATAATAGATTAATTCATGCAATTGATGTTCATATTCCCATAACGATAGTAATGAGTGTCCGCAAAATGGTAGACAACGTAGGTGGCTTGTACATATTCCCATAATGTGTGTGCATATTGTTACATATGATCTTGGAATACTATGTCCTTGAAGTCCATATGAAAACACAGATAGGGATCATGGAATACTATGTCCTTAAAATCCACTGATGATGTTGTTGATGTCCATAGTAGGAATGAATAAATGTCCTTGAAGTCCACAATTAAAACACATCATGACCACTTTGGCTGTGCTCAACGACGATGGTACATGTTAAAACTGTTGACCACACAGATAATAATTGATGTCCACAGACGACAATATGGATGTCCTCTAGGTGGGTTCAAGTGATTGATGTCCATTGTAGTGTCCTAATTTTTAATTTTTGGCGTTTCCATTCGTGTAGCCTCATTAAAAAACTTGATATGTTGAGTGTTGCGCAACCTTCATCTACCATATCGTCTGACTTCAAGACATATTTCAGCGCCCATATGTCAAAGGAGGCTACAATTCACCCATCGTCGGCATTGGCAATGAAAAGGAGGGGCAAGAGCACAAAGATACACCTGAAAGACATTCAGTTTCATTTGATGTTGACTTTTGCTTAGATATGGATGCATGTTACTTCAATGCATTTTACCCCATCATGTAGGAATTAAAGTATTGCAATTTAGAGGACACTCAGTTTCTTCGGCATGTACAATATATATTTTTATGTTTTTGTAAAGAGTGGTGAGCATTCAGTTCTTAGATTGAAGACACCTAGTATTTGTAAACAGGACGTCATGCATTTGGACTGAGGACAGCATGTACTGCATGTGGTATCACCAATCCAAACATACTTGATGTTTGCATGTGGTATCCCCCATTCAAACATACTTGATGGCTTAACTTATAGATGTAAACAATGACCATCCTTTAATATCATTGTGGACATCCATTAATATCATTGCAGACATCATTAATTACCAATGTGGACTTCGACTATATATGTTTTGTTGCAGACATACGTGGATGATCAACGTGGACTTCAGTTAATATCACTGTGGACATCAAGCATTATAAATGTAGTCTTCGCCGCATAGGACAAAAATGAACTTCGTTCAATACCATTGCAGACATAAATCAATATTCTTGCAGACTTCATTGATTACCAATGTAGACTTAAAGTATATACATATGATACCAATGGACATCGTTCAGATGTCATTGCAGATATCATCCAATATTGTTGTGGACATCATACATCATTAATGTGGATGTTAGTCAATATAATTGCATACATCGTTCATTACCAATGTGCACATCATTAATTACCAATATGGACTTCGACTATATATGTTTTGTTGCAGACATACATGGATGATCAACGTGGACTTCAGTCAATATCACTGTGGACATCAAGCATTATAAATGTGGTCTTACAAATTGTACAACACTCTTCTTTTTTTCTCATCCATTGATTGAAGATCCAAGGGTCCATATCTCTAGTGCTCACATGCTCACATAAACACAGTGCTCATATGATCACTTCCCTATATACATATATATATGTATATAGGGAAGTGATCATATGAGCACTGTGTTTATGTGAGCATGTGAGCACTAGAGATATGGACCCTTGGATCTTCAATCAATGGATGGGAAAAAAAGAAGAGTTTGTATTTTTTTCCAGCCTTTTTATGGAGATGTCACGTGAGGTTTGGGAGCAAAATAGAAAAAAGAAAAAGCAACCACTATTCCCAATAACAACGCATGACAACATTTGCAAAACTCAAAATTGAAGTGTCAACTTCCCTCCTGCAAAAGTGAACGTTCGTCTCCCTCACTCACCCATAATCAACGGCGGACTGAACAACGAAGAGAACGAATGCGACGGCAAAAACTGGGACTCGACAACGACAGAGAATACAGTGGGAAAGTTCTTCGGTAGGCGAATTGTGGGTGCTGAATTAGGGTTCTAGTTTATATGATTTTCTAATGTGATTTTCGGTGCTGAATTAGGGTTTTTCCAATGTGAATTTGTTTTTGTGATTTTTTTTAAGGATTAATTTATCGAAACGATTTTATATGGTTTTAGAAACGTGAAATTTCGAATTTGGTGATGTCCAAAATATTGGGAGTGTTGAATTAGGCTTGGAAACGATTGTATGTTCTTCAGTCCACAAATTTGGGGGTTATATGAGTGTTTGTCGCAAGTTTTTTGTTACTGTCCATTGATGTGTATGGTGATGTCCACAGTAGTGAGTGTGTATTTTTAATATACGAACTCGTGTCATAGCTTACGCTTCAAAAGGTGGGGTTTTGGGGGTTGTTTCCCATTATGGAAGTAGTGTGTTATATGGGTATTGTCCACAGGTACATTAGTTGATGTCCACTGATGATAGTTGGGGTGTCCAAATTGATAATGCTTGATGCCCCCAGTTGTTATACTTGATGTCCATAATGATAATGTTTTATATCCGCTATTGTTAGACATGATATCCACAACGATAATGCTTGGTGTCCCCTTGCTGTTATACTTGATGTCCACAATGATAATGATTGATGTCCCTCAATGTTATACTTGATGTCCATAATTGATAATGTTTGATGTCCATAATTGATAATGTTAAATGCCCCTTGTTGTTATACTTGATTTCCATAGTGATAATGCTCGATGTCCCTGGCTGCTATACTTTATGTCCATACTGATAATGCTTGATGTCCCCTACTGTTATACTTGATGTCCCCTACTATCGTACTTCATGTATGATGACGTACTTGGGTTGCTTTTAAGAGTGATATGATTTGACGTCATTCTTCTAGGTTGAAAATTCATGCAATTAATGTTCACCATCAATGTACTCAATGTCTTCACATGCTTCACATGATGTTCATTTTCGTTGTACTTGACGTCCTAACATGTTGGCACAATGGTATAATAGATTAATTCATGCAATTGATGTTCATATTCCCATAACGATAGTAATGAATGTCTGCAAAATGGTAGACAAAGTAAGTGGCTTGTACATATTCCATAATGTGTTTGCATATTGTTAAATATGATCTTGGAATACTGTGTCCTTGAAGTCCATATGAAAACACAGATAGGGATCATGGAATACTGTGTCCTTAAAATCCACAGACGATGTTGTTGATGTCCATAGTAGGAATGAATAAATGTCCTTGAAGTCCACAATTAAAACACATCATGACCACTTTGGTTGTGCTCAACAACAATGGTACATGTTAAAACTGTTGACCACACAGATAATAATTGATGTCCACAAACGACAATATGGATGTCCTCTAGGTGGGTTCAAGTGATTGATGTCCATTGTAGTGTCCTAATTTTTAATCTTTGAGTGTTTCCGTTCCTGTAGCCTCATTAAGAAACTTGATTGGTTGAGTGTTGCGCAACCTTTATCTATCATATCGTCTTACTTCAAGACATATTTCAGCGCCCATATGTCAAAGGAGGCTACAATTCACCCGTCGTCGGCATCGGCAATGAAAAGGAGGGGCAAGAGAACAAAGATACATCTGAAAGACATTCAGTTTCATTTGATGTGGACTTTTGCTTTGATATGGATGCATATTACTTCATATGCATTTTACCCCATCATGTGGGAATTAAAGTATTGCAATTTAGAGGACACTCAGTTTCTTCGGCATGTACAATATATACTTTTATGTTTTTGTAAAGAGTGGTGAGCATTCAGTTCTTAGACTGAAGACATCAAGTATTTGTAAACATGACGTCATGCATTTGGACTGAGGACATCATGTACTGCTTGTGGTATCACCTATCCAAACACACTTGATGTTTGCATGTGGTATCCCCCATTCAAACATACTTAATGGCTTAACTTATAGATGTAAACAATGATCATCCTTTAATATCATTGTGGATATCCATTAATATCATTGCAGACATCATTAATTACCAATGTGGACTTCGACTATATATGTATTGTTGCAGACATATGTGGATGATCAATGTGTACTTCAATCAATATCACTGTGGACATCAAGCATTATAAATGTGGTCTTCGCCGCATAGGACAAAAATGAACTTCGTTCAATACCATTGCGGACATAAATCAATATTCTTGCGGATTTCATTGATTACCAATGTGGACTTAAAGTATATACATATGATACCAACGGACATCGTTCAGACATCATTGCAGATATCATCCAATATTGTTGCGGACATCATACATCATTAATGTGGATATCAGTCAATATAATCGCATACATCGTTCATTACCAATGTGGACATCATTAATTACCAATATGAACTTGGACTATATATGTTTTGTTGCAGACATACGTGGATGATCAACGTGGACTCCAGTCAATATCACTGTGGACATCAAGCATTATAAATGTCGTCTTCGCCACATAGGACAAAAATGAACTCCGTTCAATACTATTGCGGTCATTAATCAATATTCTTGCGGACTTCGTTGATTACCAATGTGGACTTAAAGTATATATATATGATACAAACGGACATCGTTCAAATGTCATTGCAGACATCATCCAATATTATTGCAGACATCATACATTATGTGGATATCAGTCAATATAATCGCATACATCGTTCATTATCAATGTGAACAACAAGTGCAGCTGAACAGGAAAGAAAAAAAATGTCCACACTTGAATGTAAACGAATCCATCATGAAGTGATTTTTTGAACCAAATACATAATATGTTCTACTAATAGCGAAGAAAGAATACGAAAAAAAAACTAACCAACAATCCAACTGTTGTTCATGACACTAACATGACAACCATTAAAAATTAAAAATGTTCTTAAAGTTCTACAATACACCATGTACTACGTAATCTGAAACCAACAGTGATCCATCTAACACCATTGAATCAGATCGACGGAAGTGACTTGGTTTCATCCCGTTGAGAAGCCTTGCTGTAAACATGGTCTTTCAACCTGTTGCCTTTATGCACAATTATATCGTGACATAGAAGTGTTTCCTCAATGCCTCCAATCAACTGGGGAATTAGTTGAACTGCAAGTATCTCTTGTAAAATGTCTAGAAGAAATACGGGGTTCCGCTTCTGGTGGCAACATACTATTGGGTGGTGGTCCCGCTTATGGGAACCCTTCTTGATTGAATTCACCCAGCCAGGAAGCTAGAGCAACGCCATTTCCTACAATGGAACAATTTGACGCTCAACATATTTGGGGGTTGAATAATATAATAGTTGAAAAAGCAAGGGATGTCAAACTAACTGTGTACTTACAAATTGCACAACACACAATCATTATCACTACTGTCCCTTCTCAGATTAAGGATGCGACTTTGACAAACACACCACCAACATACTGTGACCATGTGACCATAACATAAGGAGACATTAATTAGTCTAATTGCGAACATCCGACATTATCATACATGCACATTTGTTTAACCGCAAAATACAAACACAAAACCCAATCATTATCACTACCTTCCCCAACTCATACTAATGGTGTGGAATTTGGCAACACACAACCATTCATCACCGTGGACATCACTCATAACATCAGTGGACATCAGTCAATGTCACTGTGGACAACACCTTCACCATGTATCAAGTTTTATATTTTAAAAAAACCCCGCCAAATCCAACCTTTCTTAACACAATTATCCCCAACCCACACCTCTCCAAACATAAACAACACATTGAATTCACATATTCAAACTCCATAAACACTAACCTATTACTGTGGACATCAGTCAATGTCACTGTGGACAACACCTTCACCATGTATCAAGTTTCATATTAAAAAAAAATCCACCAAATCCAACCTTTCTTAACATTATTATCCCCAACCACACCCCTCTAAACGTAAACAACACATTAAATTCACATATTCAAACAACACATTAAACAAGGGACATCAATCATTATCATTGTGGACATCAAGTATAACACCATGAGACATCAAGCATTACAATTATGGACATCAAGTATAATAGTAGGGGACATCAAGCATTACCAATATGGACATCAAGTATAATAGTAGGGGACATCAAGCATTATCAGTATGGACTGCAAGAAGAATAGTAGGGGTACATCAAGCATTATCATTATGGATACCAAGTATAACAGCAGGGGACATCAAACATTTATCATTATGGATACCAAGTATAACAGTAGGGGACATCAAACATTGTCATTATGGACATCAAGTATAACAATAGGGTACATCAAGCATTAACATTATGGACAACAAGTATAACAGCAGGGGATATCAAACATTATCATTATAGATATCAAGTATAACACCAAGAGACATCAAGCATTATCATTGTGGACATCAAGTTTAACACCGAGAGACATCAAGCATTATAATTGTGGACATCAAGTATAACATTAAGAGACATCAAACATTATCATTGTGAACATCAAGTATAACAACATGGGACATCAAACATTGTCAGTAAGGACATCAAGAATAACATCAAGGGACATCAAACATTACCATTATGGATATCAAGTATAACAGGGGGGATGTCAAGCATTGTCAGTATGAACATCAGGCATTCCTAATCAAACTAAAACAAAGATATGAAGTCAAGTTTTCCGACCCTCAACCCACACAAACGTAAACAAAACTTTGAACTCAAATATTCCACCCCCAAAAATCGATGACCCATTACCTTCCACTTGATATCTCCTCATTCCCATCGGTGTGGCCTTCATCCTTCACCAGTGTAGTCTAATTTCATAAAACACACACACACACACACACACTTCCATTCATCGTTGTGGACATTACTCATATCATCAGTGGACATCAATCAATGTCACTGCAGACAACATATCATAAGTGGACAATCAATTTCATTGCGGACAACAATCAGATGCCACTTAAATTCAATTCAGTATACATAAAAAACAATGATTATGGACAACAATCATATAACATCCTAGTTTTATACTAGGAAACCAACCCTCAAAACCTATCATTTTGAAATGTCAGCTACACAACAAATTTGTACATTCAAATCAGTTCATCAATACTGTGGACACCCCAACTATCATCAGTGGACATCAACTAATGTACCTGTGGACAATACCCATATAACACACCACTTCCATAATGGGAAACCACCCCCAAAACCCCACCTTTTGAAGCGTAAGCTACGACACGAGTTCGTATATTAAAAATACACACTCACTACTGTGGACATCACCATACACATCAATGGACAGTAACAAAACACTTGCGACAAACACTCATATAACCCCAAAATTTGTGGACTGAAGAACATACAATCGTTTCCAAGCCTAATTCAGCACTCCCAACGTTGTGGACATCACCAAATTCGAAATTTCACGTTTCTAAAACCATATAAAATCGTTTCGATAAATTAATCCTTAAAAAAAATCACATAAACAAATTCACATTGGAAAAACCCTAATTCAGCACCGAAAATCACATTAGAAAATCATATAAACTAGAACCCTAATTTAGCACCCACAATTCGCCTACCGAAGAACTTTCCCACTGTATTCTCTGTCGTCGTCCAGTCCCAGTTTTTGCCGTCGCATTCGTTCTCTTCGTTGTTCAGTCCGCCGTTGATTATGGGTGAGTGAGGGAGACGAACGTTCACTTTGCAGGAGGGAAGTTGACACTTCAATTTTGAGTTTTGCAAATGTTGTCATGCGTTGTTATTGGGAATAGTGGTTGCTTTTTCTTTTTTCTTTTTTGCTCCCAAACCTCACGTGACATCTCCATAAAAAGGCTGGAAAAAAAAAAATACAAACTTTTCTTTTTTTCCCATCCAAGGGTCCATATCTCGAGTGCTCACATGCTCACATAAACACAATGCTCATATGATCACTTCCCTATATATATATATATATATATATATATATATATATATATATATATATATATATTATATATATATATATATAGATAATATATAATATATAATATGGGATATGATCATATGAGCATGGTGTTATTGTAAGCATGTGAGCACTACTAATATGGACCCTTGGATCTTAGATCAAGGGATGAGAAAAAAGGAAGACTTTAACTTTTTGTTTCAGCATTTGTTGGGGATGGTACGTGATGTTGGTGAGAAAAAAAAGCATTAAATTACTCCCAAAGTAAGACGCATGGTCATCGTTTCCCAGAACTCAAAATTGAAGTGTTCAACTTGCCTCCAAACGAGTGACCGTTCCTCTGCCTCAGTCACCCATAGTCGATGGCAACTGAAGAGCGAAGTGAGAGGATTCGACGGCGAACCGGACTTGGACGATGACAGCGGGGAAGGTGTCAGGTATGCGAATTAGGGTTCCAGTTTGTAATTTTCGAATGTGACGTTCGGTGCAGTTAAAGCATTGAATTATGGTTTTCCCAGTGTAATTGATTGAAACGATTGTATGTTGTTCCAGAAACGTGAAATTTCAAGTTCAATGGCTCAAGAAGGAAGCACGACGGATGTATGTGTGGGAGAAGGAAGTAAAAGATTAGTGTTTAATCATGGGTGAATACGAATTTTCGATTGTATGTGATGTGTTTCGGAAACGTGAAATTTCCGAAGGATGTATGAGCGATTGTCGAAAGGTTTTTGTGAATGTACATTGATGTATATTTGATGTCCACAGTTATGTGTGTGTATTGTCCACAGAGACATTGCCTGATGTCCACTGATGAAAAGTTGTGTCTTGTATAGGTGTTGTCCACAAGGGCATTAGTTGATGTCCACTGATTAAATGTTTGGTGTCAACATTGTTGATGAAGTGATTTGAATGTATGAATTTGTTGTGTAGTTGACATTTCACAAGGATTGGTGTCCACAGTCATTGTTTAATATCCACAGTGGCATTATTTAATATCCACAGTTATGAGTGTGCGAATTTGTTATGTATACTGAAATTGTTGATGTCCACAGTGGCATTATTCAATATCAACTGATGAAAGTTATGATGTCCACACTGACATTATGTGTTTTAAATATACGAATTCGTTGTGGTGTTGACGTTTGTTCGAATATTGATCGATTGTTCAGTGGCATATGAGTGTCATGAACAAAAGTTTGATGGTGTTGAGGGCTTTTTCTCGTACTTTGTATTTTGGTCAGGAACCACCTTTAGCGATGTATGATACTATGTCTTGACGCATTAATGAATGAATGTCCACACTTTAAATGCATACCGTCCACGTTGTTACAGATAGATGTCCACAATATATACTTGTATCATCCTTTCAAGCTTGATAATTCTAAAAAAATGTCATATAAGTCCATGATAGAACTGCCAATAACATGAGTGGTGACAATAAAATTACATGGCGATCACACATACCAAATGAATGAATCACATTCTACCTACCATTTTAACCTAAACATTTTAATGATTTCTTCTTCTATGACAATTAAACCCCATGCATGTCCACACTTTAAATGCATAATGTCCACGGTGTTACATACAGATGTCCACAATCTATATAATTCTACATGTCCACATCTAATAATGTCGTATAAATAATCTAAAAAATCAATTAAATTGCATGCCCTACCACTATTAAATTTGATACCAATTATATTGCTTATAACATGGTGGTGCCAATCACACATCTATAATGAATGCATATCCACATTTTAAATGTGTAACGTCCACGGTGTCACATATAGATACCCACAATCTATACGTGTATCATCCCTTTTGATAATTCTACATGTGCACATCTAATAATGTCATATAAATAATATAAAAAAAGTCAATTAAATTGCATGAGTGGTGACAATAAAATTTTATTATTTTCTTCTTCTATGACAATTAAACTGCCAATAACATGAGTGGTGACAATAAAATTTCATGGCAATCACATTCTACCTACCATTATACCATAACCATTTTAATGATTTCTTCTTAAATGAGAACTAAACCCCATGCCAATCACACATCCATAATTAATGCATGTCCACACTCTAAATGCGTAATATCCACGGTGTCACATATAGATGTCCACAATATATACTTGTATCATCCTTCTTGATAATTCAAAAAGTTGTCATATAAAGTTCATGATAGAACTGTCAATACCATGAGTGGTTACAATAAAATTACATGACAATCACACATACCAAATGAATGAATGACATTCTAACTACCATTACGCCCTAACCATTTTAATGCTTTCTTCTTCTATGATAATTAAACCCCGTACCAATCACACATCCATAATGAATGCATGTCCACACTCTAAATGTGTAATGTCCACGGTGTCATATATAGATGTCCACAATCTATACGTGTATCATCCCTTTTGATAATTCTACATGTCCACATCTAATAATGTCGTATCAATAATCTAAAAAAAGTCAATTAAATTTCATATATACTCTGCCACTATTAAATTTCATGCCAATTATATTGCTTATAAGATGGAGGTGCCAATCACACATCCATAATGAATGCATGTTCACACTTTAAATGCGTAACGTCCACGTTGTCACAGATACATGTCCACAATATATACTTGTATCATCCTTCTTGATAATTCTAAAAAAAGGCACACAATATTTTGATGCCAACATGAAAGGAAGGCTAGGAGTCACATTGTCATTTTGAACATACTGAATGGACAAAGAAGGCAAAAGGAAGAACAGAGAGAAAGATTCATCTGATTGTAGGAAGGAGAGAGAAAGAGCAAGCAACAGAAAAAAAAATTGATGTTCCTACAATAAATACTTGATGTTCCTACAATAAATACTTGATGTCCCCGATGAAATACTTATGTCTCCAATGGGAAAAACTTGATTTCCTTTGTTATATTCTGATGTCCACAATGAAAATACATGATGCCCACAATGAAAATAGGGATTTTGGCCATAAATAATCCGTATTGAGGGGCTTGTGATTGAGAATAATCCAAAGTGACTTTTCGGCCATTGACAGTCTGTACTTTTTCACAATTGTCTCATAGCAGTCCAGCATCAGTTTCCGGCATCAGAATGCTGACGTGACAACCGAAAATTTCCTTTTTGAAGTATGAATAAACATACTTTTCGGTCGCCATATCAGCATTTCGGTGCCGGAAATTGATGCTGGACTGCTATGAGAAAACAGTGAAAAAGTACAGACTGCCAGTGGCCGAAAAGTCACTTTGGATTATTGTCAATCACAAGCCCCTTAGTACGGATTATTTGTGGCCAAAAACCCATGAAAATATTTGTTGTTCATATAAGAAATATTATAAATTAATACTGATAATAGTTGATTTCTCCTACTTGTTATACTTGTTGTTCATTTTATTATAAGTTGATATCCACTTGGTATGTAACTTGATATCCACTTTGTATGTAACTTGATGTCCGCTTGTTATACTTGTTGTTGTACTTGATGTGCACGTTGGTATTGGTTGATGTCCACAGTAATGATGATTGACGCCCACTGTTGTCTTGCTTGATGTCCACATCTACTTTGTTTGATATCCATAATCATGATGCAATGTCTACTGTTTGTGTATGTCATTTTGTTGTAGTTAATATGCACATTGGTAATGGTTAATGTCCATATTAATAATAGTTGATGTCTCATGTTTAATGTCCACATCCATTTTATTTTAGGGTGGTTTTCCATTATGAAATTGGTGTATTATATGGGTGTTGTCCACAGGAATATTAGTTGATGTGCACTAATGAAACTGGTGGTGTCCACAACATTGATTATATGTTTTGAATATAAGAATTTGTTATGTAGCTGAAATTTTAAAATGTTAGGTTTTGGGGGTGGTTTTCCAAAACCCAAAATTTTGAAATTTTAGTTACACAACGGATTCGTACATTCAAATCACTTCATCAACACTGTAAACACCCCTACTTACATCAGTGGACATTAACTAATGTCATTGTGGACATTAACTAAAGTCACCGTGGACACCACCAGTTTCATTAGTGTACATCAATCATTCACTGTGGACAACGCTCATTTAACACACCAGTTCTATTCTGGAAAATCCCCAGCCAAGACCCCATCTTTATCAACACAATTGGAACCCTAATTCTGGACTCCTTGCCAAGACCGCATCTGGAAAATCCCCCGCCAAGACCCCATCTTTATCAACCCTAAACCCTAAAAGAACATTGCACCCAATTGGAACCCTAATTTCGTACCAAAAGACCCAACCAAATCGCCTACTTGAACTAATTTTGTTGTTCTTCTCCTCCAGTTCTTCACCTTTCCACTGCCTTGTTCTTCCTACGTGAATGGGAATATGTTTGCCTGTTGGGCTCCCTACGTCGCAGTTTTTTTTTTTGGTTTCCAATGCTCTCTTCATCATTGTAATCAATCACCATTCCCCTTCCCAATACAACAAATGCATTTCCCTTTATAATTTACCTCATTCACTTAATGTCTCACGTGACATCTACTATTTTTGTACAAGAAAAAAAAAGCTAAAGTCTTCCTTTTTCCCCATCCCTTGATCTAAGATCCAAGGATCCATATTTATAGTGCTCACATGCTCACAACAACACCATGCTCATATGATCACATCCCTATATATATATATATATATATATATATATATATATATATATATATATATATATGATATTGGATTCTAATAATCCCTACTATCACAAATTGGATGGCAATAATCCCTACTATTATTTTGAATTCTGGTGGTCCATAAAAAAAATAAAATTGTATTTTAGTAGGACGCCGGCGAGTTGAGTGGCTGTGACTCAGTGGTTTTCTAACTGGGCACGTTGACCTTGATGTTGACCCGGTTGAATGTGCCACGTCACCTAAAAAACACATGCCAAAACGTTTTTCTTTTTTTTTGGTCCAGCATGGCACTAAAAACCGATCCTCTTTATTGTCCCCGGTTTTTCTATATCCGATCTGGTTTTTTACCATTCCCTTTCTCTTTTCCCTTCTCTTTCTTTTTACCCTACCCATTATGCGTTCTTAGACATCCCCTTCCCCGATTTGCCTTCTTGATTCTTATTCCTTCTTCTTCATTGTTCTTCCTTCTTCTCCCATCTTCTCATTCACCCAGAACATTTCTTGGATCTTCTTGAAATTGGTAAGAATCCAGAACATTGCGTGGATCTTCTCCTTCTTCGTTCTTCTTCATACATGTCTCTCTTTCAAACCCTAAAAATTGTTTAGGATGAAGTTCGTGTTGAAGAACCCTAATTGAGAGTTTTCTTTTCCCAAACCCAGAAATTTATAAAACACAGTGAGGAATGAGCAAGGCAAAAATGTCGAGTTCTTCATCAAACACATATGTGACGTGGCCAAATTGTGGCCATGGAATACCAGCCACTCTTCAGATCTGTAGGAAAAAGGGTCCAAATGAAGGGAGAAAATTCCATGGTTGCCAGTAATGGAAGGTAATTTTTTTTTTTTTTGTATTTTAAGTTCAAGGAAGCTAATTACAGTATCTCAGGTGTAGACATGTATAATGGTTTTGGTTATGTATGGTCAGGACAAAAAGATGAGGTGTGAATACTTCGAGTGGGCAGACAAAGGCCAATCCGGTACCGATGACAAAAAAGATGCAACTGATAATATTGCAGCTGATGTAACTCATGAAAACGAAAAGCTAAAGCAAGATGTTGAAAGGCTGAGGAAGAAGATAAAGAGAAGATGAAGAAAAGAAAAGTTGAGGAAGAGTTGCATATTGTGAAGGAGGGGTTGTTTATTTTGAAAATGAGGGCATCTGGGAAGTGGGGTTGGGAGAAGATGATGTTGTACATTGTATTGGTTTTGGTAGGTATTGCATTAGGTAGGAGCTTTTAAGGTGTTGGATGAATCATAATGAATGTTTGGAACTGTGTTTGTTTGGTGAACCTAATTGTATGTTGTTTAATCAAGATTAGTGTTGTTTTTAATCAAGATTAGTGTTGTTTTTGAAAGAATCTTATTGTTCATGAAAGATTTTTGTCAGATGTTGCTATGAATGAATAATTTTTGTTGTTGTCATGTATGTTGTTCAGATGGAAGGAAACATTATTCTATACTGTCGACTATACTGTAACTTACCTGAATTGTCCTTTGAAATATTGTATTTCAATGGTCAACATTTTTTTTCAATAGGATATTAGTGGTATAGATTGTATTCTAATTGGATTATAGTAGTGTACATTATATTATAATTGGATTTTGGTGGTATATTTTAAATTGTAATTGGATTCTAGTGGTCCCAAAATTAAACATATTAGATTTTAGTGGTACCATATTGGAAGGATGTGGATTTCAGTGGACCTAAAATACAGTAATACATATTGTTATGTAAGTTGCATAAAACTTGAATTTAAACAATCTGCATTGAACTATTAAGTCCATTGAAACACATGAAAATGTCAATATCATGACCATGATACCATTCATAGACAAGTCTCCACCAAACCTAATCAACCCTAACTCTTGGAGACAATAGCCCCTACTGTTTAATAAGAAGGCCCCAAAATATTACAAAGATTTTGACTATCCAAAACACTTGAATACTTGACAGGAATCTACTACACTGTCCAAAATCATGAGCTGCCCCAAACTTGATTTGTCCTACTCTGGTCCCCCATGTGGTTGGCTGCAACTAGCAACAGATGCTTGGGAACACATGAGAGGTTGTTGTGGCACTTGTTGGGAAATGCCATGTGAAATTTCCTACATTGAATCATATATTAATGAGCTGCCATTTTAATATTGCATTGGTAGGTAAGTGCTTTTAGGATAGTGTTGAACAGTCCAAACTTAGAAAAAAGAAAAAAAAAGTTGTAGGGTTTCCAACAAAAAGTGGTTCCATTGGAATAAAAAGGTGAGAATCTTACTGATTGAGCTGTTGTAGCTGATCT
This sequence comes from Portulaca oleracea, assembly GCA_029582165.1. NCBI lineage: Eukaryota > Viridiplantae > Streptophyta > Magnoliopsida > Caryophyllales > Portulacaceae > Portulaca > Portulaca oleracea. Next base: position 22,274,232 of record CM055885.1, read on the forward strand.
GATTTGCACTCCACCCTCTGTTGAACTCCTCCCAGCCCCTGTACCTCCAGCCCTGCCTCTTCCCCTACCTCGAACCCTATTTCTTCCAGATGAACCAGCTCCACTTACATCCGGAGTGGCAGCTGCTGGTGGATCTGCTGCTGGTGCTTTTTTTGGCCTCCCCCTACCCCTTGGGGGTTGTTGTTCAGTTGGGTTAGGTCGATCTTCTTTGCAAGTCCTTGAGTTGTGGCCTCTATTACCACAGTTCTTGCACATCACCTGTCTTCCATGCCTAGACAGTTTCCCACTGGTCCTGGGTTCCTCATGAGGGTCTTTTCTACGATTCCTTGCTGGCCTCCCTGATCTGGGTATTATGTTTGGAGGGTCAAGTACCAGATCTGAAGTTGGCCAATGTTTTTCACCCAGACATGGAGATATGGCTCCTGAGTAAGCTTCCACATACTTTGCTTTCCTATAGTATGGGTGAACATAGTTCTCAGCATCGACCTTGAGGAAGCCTGCAACAGCTATGGCATGCCTACAAGGGATCCCTGTCATATCCCACTTCCTACAAGTGCAGGTCCTACCTGGCATGTCAACAAGCAACTTATCTAGGCCCTCTTCTACTTGGAATTTGTATATAGAGTCGATGGAGTTACTATTGGCTCCCTTGACACAGCTTTCTCCTTTTCCAAGATTGATATGATCCTAGGGCAGATAGCATTTTCATCTTCAACTTCCATTGAAGATCTCTTGGTGTACATTATCTTCATCAACATCTCTCTAATGTGTTCAAGTAAGTAGATACAATGCTTTGCCCTTGCTTTGATAATGTATCCATTGAATGTCTCCACCATGTTACTCACAACAATGTCACACATGGAATCCACACTCATAAAAGCTCTACAAAATCTCCTAGGCTCATGCTTGTTGACAAAATCATGAGCTGCCTGAGGTGACTCCTTTCTAAGGTTATCCAATGCTATTTTATAGTCTACCTCGTTGTAGGCCTTGACACATGACCAAAATAACAACTTCAGCTCTTCTCCCTTGTGTGACTTCTTCTAGTTAGCATACACATGCCTTGCACAATATCTATGCTCTGAATCTGGCAAAACAGTTGCAACTGCAAATTTGATGCTTTACAAAGAAGTTGTTATCATTGTTATGGAAAATTGTATATGCAAAATGGTAAATATAGACAATTAATTATTGGATATGTACATTGTGCTCATCTGACATCACAACCAAGCCAGATCCATTTGTACCACCAAGACAGTATGCAAGATTGCCTAAGAACCATGGTCAGTTGTCATTGTTCTCATTTTCCACAATCGCCCATGCTATTGGAAACATCTGATTGTTCCCATCTATCCCAACAGCAGCAAGTAAAACACCACCTGTCATTTTGTAAGGAAATACAACTCAATCAAAATTTGTCAGAATAAAGTGTAAATATTTATGGTCCATCAGAATACAATGTAATTATTTATGGTCCACCAGAATACAATGTATTTATTTCTGGTCCACCAAAATACAATAAGATTTTACAAGGACCACTAGAATACAACATAATTTTAGATAGTCCACTACAATGCAACATAATTTTAGATGGTCCACTACAAAATAATGTAAAGCAGTACAATTTATATCAAAAATAATTAAACAATACAAAAGTAATTAGGCGAAAGTTAAAGAAGTGCACTAACCCAAGAAAGTCTTTAAAAAACATCCATCAATGCACATAACAGGCCGACAACCATTCAAGAATCCATTCTTTAATGCTTTAAAGCACACAAAAAAACGTTGGAACATTGGCAATGGTCTCTCAACCCTTGCATCAAGTGGAGGATCCTCAGAAACAACCTTGAAAGTGCTACTATTGTTTGACCTAATGCACTCAGCTAGATATCTGCCCACCTTCCCAAAATGCTCTTTAGTTGACCTATGTAGCAGCTTGTAAGCCCTCTTCTTCACATCATATGCAAACCATTTGTTGACTATAACCCCAAAGTCAACCCTCACTCTTCTAATCAACTCTGAAGCTGTCATGTTAGGGTCGTCTTTGTAACTCATCAAGTAATGGGAGGCCACAAATTCAACATGCAATTGCCTATTCTTGGTTATATTACGGTTGCATGTATGTTTTTCATTCAAAGTTTTTACGACATTTGTTGCCCGCCTCTTATCCCAAGAGGCATAAACGCTCCACTTGCAGTTGCAACAACATTCTGCCCCGTATCTCTTCCTTGTAGAGTTGGACACCACAATCTTCACATTAAAAGCTTGGGTGACAACATACTTGGTAACTGCTGCTTTGAATTTCTGAGGAGTTGAAGACGTCATCCCCACCTACAAATTCACGCCAAAAAGAAAAAATAGTCAAATACAACTTATGCAAAAGGCATATTGTAGTTTTGACATGAACCAACATAATACAACTAAGTTTGTCTGGGATCACTGCAATACAAAAATAACATTACTTAGACCACTGCAATACAATAAAGTTTTTAAATGGACCACCGGAATACAATGTAATTATTTATGGTCCACTAGAATACAATGTAATAGGGACCAATACAATAAATCCAAATAATGACAATATCAAGATAATAACTTTAAGTATTGCAGTTTTGTTGCTTACCTTCCATGTGAATTTCTTGAAATCTGTCCTCTCATCAACTTTAATCCTACTCTTCCTCTTCGCCAACACCCTTAGAGTGTCATCGTTACCGACATCAGAATCCATTTCCTGCTCAGAGTCTTCATACTGACTAGATGGCTCAGCCTCATGCGCTGTCCTCCGTCTTTCCCTAGCCTCTGCCCTCTTTGAATTGTAGAAGTCAGCAAGTAATCCCATTGCAGTTTCATACTCAAGGTCGCTATTTTCTAACCCATATGTTTGTAAACCATCATCCTCCTCTTCATGTGCATCCTCATCAGATTCGAAAACCTTGTTCTTTCCCTTCCTTTTACTCTTTCCCTTCCTGTCACTCTTTTTCCTACCCCGACTAGCAGAATCCACAAATTCAAGGTCACTAGAATTTGAATCGTAGTCAGAAATAGGTGAGTATTCATCATCACCATCATCAGAATCTGACTCCCCAGACCCTCTATATAGATCATATAATGGAATTGGAGAGTCCAGCCTAGGATCGTCAAACAAATCTTCAAACTTAGAACGGTTCCTCTATTGTTGTTCCCCTGGAACATCATCAATGTGTGCCCCACAATCCTCCACGGTATACCCATCCTTTCCCAAGGATGGTCCACCCATACCACCAACACCTACGTCACTAACACCCATACCACTAACACCTAGATCACCACCATCAACAACACACCTAGATCACCACCATTAGCAACACCCATACCACCAACAGCTAGATCGCCACCATCAGCAACACCCATATCACCAACAAGATCATCACCACCATCAGCAACAAACATATCACCAACAAGATCATCACCACCATCAACAACACCCTTATCACCAACAAGATCACCACCAAGATCATCACCACCATCACCAACATCAATATCAACACCAAGATCATTAACACCTACTGCTCCACCCTCTCGACCACCATCAACACCTACTGCTCCACCCCCTTGATGACAAGTATAACCAACAGACCCACCCCCTTCAGCACCATCATCACGTACAGCCTCACCCACATTATCACCAACAGAACCTACATCCACACACCCTTGAGCACCTCCTTTGACAGACTCCCCACCTCCATCCAAATTTTGTTTCTTCCTTGTTTTGGAAAGAGGTGAAACTGCCACAGTAGTCTTTACCCTCTTCCTAGTTGAACTGGGAGAAGTAGGGCATGTTTTTTCAGAGACAAAGTTTGCCCTCTTTGCTGGCCTCTTTAATCTTTTCCCGGGGGAGGGATGAGGAGGTCTAACAGGGGATGATGCCCTAGTTTCAGGGACATTGCTAGGGAGGGGCAAAGGTAGGACATCGGGTTCATCTACCGCATGCACAATGTAAATTTCTATCTCCCCATGTGACCTAGCAACACACACCATATCATTGTACTCACGATCTTTCACTGCCCTCAAACTTTCCTTCAAACTCAACCCAGGTATGACATAATAAAACTCCACAACATTTTTCACTCCTCTTTCTTCCACAAACGATTTCAACTCAAAAAAGGAAAAGTAATCTAAAAAAAATCCACATTTCACTGTCTAGAAAACAATCATGGACTTAATATGTGTTTTGTCAAATACTACTTTATTAAAATAACTTTTCAGAAATTATTTTTCTAGAAGGATTTAGGTGTTTTATAATACATATCATAAAAGCACTTCTTATAAGTAGAAATATTAACTAGTGTTTTGTTTGGAAACTTATAAATAGTTACTTTTTACTACTTTAAAATCCTACAAATTAATTACTAATCACATTTTTATTTATCATTTTCACAATTTATAGATAAACATTTAATTGTTTATCATTATATTATTTTATTTCTATTTTCCTAAAAAAATTACATATGATGATTCTTCTCATAAATATTTTAAGAATTTTATGTAATTTATATAAGGGTTTTTGGATTATAATATACCGACCTTTGGGGGTGTTGGATTGTAATATACCAACAATTGTTATTGGACAACAATATATCTGACCTATACCTAGGTGACATTATTATACCAAATGTAACTCAAGGAATGGTGAACCGATCTCCATGATGATGTGGTTGATTGAGGGAAAAAAAAATTGTCACAAGCCAATAATCTTGTTCCTATCCGTTTTTCTCACCAACCAAAATTACAAGACATTGGTTAGTTGTGTGCGACATCAGTACAAAGACCGGTTCGTCACCTCCTTAGTCACTGTGTTAGGGTCGATTTTTTTTAGCGTGGGTTTGTGAGAAAAATGAAGGAGTTAACAGGATTACTGGGCAAGGAGTAGTTATTTTCCCTCCGCCTGTCACGTTAAAATAATGACCAGTTAACCAATTACCACCCGTTAGTCACTGTTGGTATAAGAATCTCACCTAAGTATAAAGGTCAGTGATATTGTTATTCAATAGCAAAGGTCGGTATATTACAATCTAATACCCCCAAAGGTCGGTATATTGTCATCTAATATCGTTTTATATAAAATAATCAAATTGAAACTATGTGAGCAAAAAAATATTATTGTCAAGCATTACCAACTTAATAATGATAAATTTAAAAATTAATATCAATTATTAGGAATGATAGAGTGTTCCACAATGTGGTGGTTAAACCCCTTTTTGTGATTTGATAATATCAAGAAGAACCTTAATCTTTGGCTTCATAGGGAAAGATTAAGGATCCCAAGCCATAGGGCAATTATAAAAAGTCAGATTTTCAATAGAAGGGATTTCAAGTAGAAGCTAAATGAGCCAACTCAACAGGAACAACTTTTCTTAATGAATGGCGCTTGGAAGAACTCCAAAACGGGCGTGACGAGGGTCCATATCAGGGAACAGGAACAACAAGATTTTATAGCTTGGTGCGTGCCTGCTTTATCGCCTCTTTTGCGGAAGCTTTGGCCATTTAAGCGATCCTGATTTATGCCTCCAGCAAGGGTTGGAACAACATCATCATTCGAACAGACTCACGACATCTGGTTGACAGCTTTATGATACCATCTCTCGTTTTGAGAATAGTCCCACCAATAATAGTAAATTGTCAACAATTATTCCTAAATTATAATTCCGTGACAATTTATAAAGTTGCTCGTTCGGATTTTAAGCTAGCTCATTGCCTTGCGGTTACATTAAAGAAGGTGGGCTGGTTTCAGCTTTGTTTAGTTTCGTACTCCACCTTCACTGCCCCCCTAAAAAAGTGTGGTACACTATATACATATCCTTGGGTCGATCCAAGGGTAGCATATTCTATTCCTCTTAATTTGTGGGAATAGAATGTCTTATACAGTAAGCGGATAAAAAGTTCAGTATACCTTCTCATCAATGGGCTGGTTGGCCTACTAAACTATCTCAGTCTCTAAGATAGAAGACTACTTTTTAAAACATTTTTTCAAAGGAAAATTGGATTCTAATAATCCCTACTTTTGCAAATTGGATAACGATAATTCTACATTCAATTTGTATTCTGGTGGTAAAAAAAAAATTGTATTTGAGTGGGATGCTGACGAGTTGAGAAGCGGATAAAAGTTCAGTATACCCTTTCAACAATGGGCTGGTTGGCCTACTAAACTATCTCAGTCTCTGAGATAGAAGACTGCTTTTTAAAACATTTTTTCAAAGAGGTACATTTGTGCCTTCACCAATTCTAAACGGTAAATTTAGAGGTGATAACTAGGTTAATGGACTCTTAAGAAAATAAAAAATTGAAAGTTTTCTTTAATGGCACATCTAAGAAAAAATTGAATGAAAAGAAAAAATATTATTAAACCTCTGCCCTCCTTCAAGTCATAATCCATCCACCCATCTAGAAAACCAACCAAATTAATAACTGTTTAATTTTGATTTTGTTGTATGCCAAAATTAAGAGGGAGATAGACATCACATTTAAGAGAAACATGCCCATTATTGATATTTGAGAGAGAGAAAATCAAAATATTTAGGATTATATTGTTGGTGATTAACAATGGCTACTAACCGCATCTCATGAAACTCATCGACTCATAGTCGTGCATTTAGTTTTAAACGATGATTTAAATATCGGAAATGTGCTCTATTTTCAGCTATAGTGAAGTTGACATACATTTACACATAAGTTTCAAATAACTTAAGAGACAGTGTTGAAAACAATCCCTTTGATGTAATGTCACGCACCTCAATTCGCAAAGGGGACAATTTCCATGTATTTTTGGCTATCTCACATCCTAGAAGCAGATGTGACAAGGTCTCGTAGTCCTCTCCACATGATTTGCAATACGGGTCCACCTCCCTTTCCCTTCTTATCAAATTTACATGGTTGGGAGGGCATCCCATCGGATTGACCAGGCACAATGACTTATTTTTGCCAGAGTGTTCTCCTTCCAAATTCTCTTCCACGCTGCATCGTACTCCTTGGAACATTCTCCCCTTTGCTGGCTCCTGCCTCCTCTTTGTTTCTTTTGCAAAGTGGTAAGCAAAACCTAACTGAGAAATACCCATTCTTGGTATATTTCAAGATGAGCGCATCCTCGTAGTCTTCGTCCCCTAGCGATAGTGATTTTATCTCCTCTGTTTGCTTGTCATTGAAGCATAATGCAAGGAGGTCCACCCTCCATGATTTGGTCTCCCCATCTATTAGCTCGTTAACAGTCGCATTCTGCTCCAAGAACTTGACAGAAGTATGAATCATGTTATTTTGGGATGCCGGCAACCATTTGTCCCCCCAGATTCTGACCCTCATTCCATTTGCTATTCTCCACACTGAGCCCTCCACAATGAGATCCCCGAGCTTTTAGCACACTTCGCCATGAGTAGCTGGGTTGGAAGCCTATACTCGCTTTCAAAAAAGTTTTGTTTTTGAAGTATCTAGCTCGAAGGACTTTGGCCAACAGAGCCTCGGGGTTGTGGACAAGTCTTCATGCTTGTTTTGCTAATAGTGCCATATTGAAAGATCGAAGCTCTCTGAATCCTAGTCCACCCACCGTCTTCCTTTTGCATAGACTCGACCACGTCACCCATGGGATTCCGCCTTGGTCTGAGTTTTGTCCCCACCAGAATTTCCTACATAATCCCTCCATGTTGCTGCATATGGTGTCTAGGATCTCAAACCATTGCATTGTAAAGGTCGGAATTGCCTGGACAACTGTCTTGATACGATCCTGGACAACTTTATAGAAACACAATGTTCATAAAATACATATTAAATATTCAATCCAAATAATAGGGGCATATTACTAAAAGGAAAAAAAGGACGCACAAACATATTGTCTACTTAACAAACTTTTCTTATCAAATTTCTTTGCCATTTTATATTGCTAATGTAACTTTTATCAAATTTACATCTATATTCTCCATCCCTCACAATTAACTTTTACCAATTTAAATAATTTTACAATTTTTCTTCCTAACTTTATTGAATACCTTGTTATCTACCGCATCTTTTATTAACATCAAAAAAATCATATTCACATTTATAAACAAATAAATTCAACTACAAAATAAATAAATTGAAGTTTAAAAAACAATTGGTGGCGACGACTTGGTGGTCAGCAACAGTATCCATATGGTGGCGGTCGACGAGGGTGGTGGTAGCATGCGAGAGAGGGAATGTTAGAGAAAGAAATTTATAGAGAGCGAGTTGAGGGAGTTTTGAGATCAAAGAGCAAAGTTGGAAATTATATGATAAAGGTGAGCGACGTAAGTAAAAAAAGGGGGCGATGATGAGTAAATGAGAAAGAATTTTAAATTTCAAATTATTTTAATTTATAATATCATTATTTTTTGAAAAATGATTCTTCAATTACCAAACAAAGAAAAATTTGATACAGAAAATTGTTATCCTTGGAAAGTTATTTTCCCTCAACAACATTTCTTCCGAAATCATAGTTGAAGCTAAACACGACCTATATTTATTTATTTCCTGGGTTGGTTTCCACTTCCCAAATGAAATCCCAAGAAGAAAATTCTAAATATATCCCCCGCCTTCATGTAAAGACGTATCTGCGTATTCCGCATCTCCCAATTCGAAACCCTTACCGAGAACTAACCCCTCTCTCTCGCGAGCGAGCATCGTGTGTAATGTTGGATCCGAAGTTACAACACCAATCTCCAAAACCCTAACATTCGACTCACAATCATCCCAAACTCCACCACAATCATGCCTTTATTCCTTTCGTCGGAGGAATTCGAGTCGCTAAAGATCGTCGGCGACGCTTCGACGGTGGCGGAGAAGGCCGACGCCTTCATTCGAACTCTCTATGCCGAACTCGAGACCGTCAAAGCCGAGCATGACGCCGCCGCCATTACTACTGAGCAGACATGCTCGCTTCTGGAGCAGCAGCACCTTTCTCTCTCTTCCGAGTATTCTTCTCTTGAGGCTAAGTACAGCCAACTCGATTCTACTCTCCAGCAACGCGCATCTGAACTTGCCCAAGTCCAGGCTGACAAGCATCAGCTTCATCTCAAGCTTGTAAGTTCTCTGATTTGCGTAATCTATTGTTTCTGCGACCTCTTTGTCTTGATATAGTTTTGATTTAGTTTTCTTCTTGTGTTGTTTGTTGTATGACTTGAGGTTTAGGTTTGAATGAGATTATATGTGAAGGATTTTGCTAATATAAGTTAGTTTTGTTTGTGGGTAATAAGGAAAAAAGTAATTTTGATTGATGTTTGCTCAATGGCTGATGCTAATCAATTATTTTCCGTCCAAGATTTGCCTTTGATTGATTGTTAGCCAACTTTCATTGATTCAGTATATATTGCGATAGTTATAAGATAATTTATTTTGATGGAGTTTAGCACACACTGTATTTTCTTTCAGTTGATTTTGGTTTACTGTGGGTTCTTCTTGTATGTCTGTTTTCTAAGAGTTTGTGCTTCCCAATTTCAATATGTTTTGGGTAATGTCAGCATTTGGGTAAGTACATTGGATGACAGAACGCTCATGTCATTGAAGTTATTGGCGAATTTAGAGAACTCTGTTCTTTGGATTGATTACACTAAGCCTGAAGTGATAGTGTTTGTAGATGTGGCTTAGCTTACCTATTGAGAACTCTTTTTGAAATTGGATTATTTTTGTTTGTTGTTTCGTTAGATCGAGAAAGATGGAGAGATTGAGAGGTTGCTGGCAGAGGTCAAAGAGCTTCAGAAGTCGAAAAGACAGCTGGTGGAATTGGTTGGGGGAAAAGATGCAGAAATTTGTGAAAAGAACTCTACAATCAAGAGTTATCTTGATAAGATAACAGATCTTACGGAACGTGCTGCCCAGAGGGAAGCAAGGCTGAGTGAGCTTGAGGCAGAGTTGGTGCGCTGCAAGGCTAATTGTGATAGGTTAGCACAAGAGAAACAGCTCATTGAGAAACATAACTCTTGGCTCAATGATGAGTTGACGGCAAAAGTTGATAGTCTTCTGGAGCATAGAAGAAGAAGTGCGGAAATTGAGGCAGACTTGTCCATGAAATTGGCCGATATTGAGAAACAGTTCGATGAATGTTCTACTTCTTTGAGCAGGGAAAAGGAGAGGGTTAGAGAGCTAGAAACAAAACTTGACTCCATGCATCGGGACCTATGCACAGCCAAAGAGGAAGCTTCAGCCGTTGAACAGAGATATTCAGTAGAGATCTCCACAATGTCTAAACTTGTTGATCTCTATAAGGAGAGCTCAGAAGAGTGGTCCAAAAAAGCTGGGGAGCTGGAGGGAGTTATCAAAGCTTTGGAGACCCACTTAAGTCAAGTTGAAAGTGAATACAAAGACAAGCTTGAGAAAGAAACTGCTGCTAAAAAGCAAGCAGAAAAAGAGTCCACAGAGTTGAAAGAGAGACTTTCCAAGTGTGAGGCTGAACTCGAGACAAATCGGAAGGCTAGTGAATTGGATGTTCTTCCACTGAGCAGTTTTACCACTGAAAGGTTGATGCACAATGCTTACACTGACAATGTTGCTGGAGAGAGCCATGCCATTGTACCTCATGTCCCTGCAGGTAATTCACTTTTTCATGATTATTTTATTGCTTCATAGTTCATTCAGAACCATTTTGGAATCCTGAAGGTTGGCTGAAAATGAGGTGAAGGCATCTCATCCCTATTACCAGATTAACATCTACTAAAAAATGCTCCTCAAAGTTTTTACAATCTGGTTGGCTCTCTAGTGTTAGGAAACATATTTTTGTTACTCGGTTGATTGGTCTATGATTCACCAAATTAAGAAGCAGATCGCGGTTTGATGCAAAAAAGGTCCAATCCACATGTAGATGTTGTGCAAATATTCATATAGAACTTGCCCAAATCAGTATGGACAAAAAAAACCTAATAAAATTTTAAAAAAGGCCTGCTAATATGGTCCTATTTGAACAGTACCAGTAAAAAAAATGGAAATTGTGAATGACGCATGTGAAATGATAACCATATAACTTTTTCATGGCCACATTAAAAATTTAATCTCCAGTAGTCTATTTGAAGGAGTGGGGTTTGATTAGTAGAAGTGGGTTGAAGTGGTTACGAACGGGTAATCGTCTGTAAAATTTGTAGGAATTGGTGTTTTATTGGATCACGGGTACAAATGAATTGAAGTGTGTAGAGATGGGAGATGGTTGCGAATTGGTAAAACAGAAAATACCAACATAAGAACCAGACCTAGGAACCTCCAGGAAAAAAAAAAGAGAGGTTCCTATGGGAAAAATATATATATATATAAGTTCGGAGGTAGAAACAGTAAATCCATGGGACATGTGTTTCATTCGCTATTTAATGTTATTATGGAGACATGAGTTTTGTGTGTAGGGAATGATTTCTAGCATGCACAGTAGGTTTGGATGTATGTGACCTTGGACTTGCGATATGACATCACTTATGCATTACGTTCCATTTTTTGGCATCCTAAATAAGTTTAGCTCTAAGCAGAATTTGGAGCATTCAGATCTTTGAGATGTATGGAAAGTTGTCAAGGCATCATACTATGACATGTGATAACTCTAGCTTCATAAAGTTTAAAATTAGCATCCCTCTCCTGATTGAATCTGAATAAATATTTAATATGTTCATGGATAGTTGACATAGGTTGGGGTGTTGAATTATTTCCATCTCATTAATCATGTTATATGTTCATGGATAATTGACATTGGTGAGGTGTTTCATTATTTTCTTCATCTCCTTAGTCCGCATCTTGGGTCTTGAATCTTGATCTTTGCCTCAGTACCTTCCTGTCATCCTTATTTAAGTATGTTGTAGGTTGGATCTCAGTTATAGTTCTCTACTGTACAAGTTACGTTGCTTGTGCTTCTACAATTCTATTGCAGCTTTTGCTGAAGAGAACCTTTTTGTGACTGATTTGTATTCTCATGTGCTATGGCATCTTATTGGACTGACCGCTTTTCCTGTCAATAGGTGTCTCGGGAACTGCATTAGCAGCATCTCTTCTTCGGGATGGTTGGAGCTTGGCCAAAATGTATGCTAAGTACCAGGAAGCTGCAGATGCATTGCGGCATGAACAGCTGGGTCGAAAGCAAACTCAAGCAATTTTGGAACGTGTCCTTCTTGAGATAGAGGAGAAAGCTTCTGTCATCTTGGATGAGCGTGCGGAACATGAGAGGATGGCTGAAGCTTATGCTTTGATGAATCAGAAGTTGCAGCAGTCTCTTTCTGAGCAGTCTAATATGGAGAAAGTTATTCGGGAATTGAAAGCTGAATTGAAGAGGCGTGAGCGTGAGTGTGATTATTCTCAAAAGGAGATATCTGATCTTCAGAACCAGGTTGCGATCCTCTTGAAAGAATGCCGTGATATACAATTGCGCTGTGGAGCTGTGGGCCATAGTTACATGGATGATGATGTATCTGCTCCATTGATTGAGATTGGTGATGAATCAGATGCTCAGAAAGTTATCTCTGAGCATTTGCTTTCTATTAAAGATATAAAGGGGTTAGTTGAGCAGAATGCCAAACTGCGCAGACTCGTCCGTAGCCTTTCTGATGAGATTGAAAACAAAGAAATACAGCTTAAGGAACAATTTGAAGAGGAGCTCGTAAAGCACAAGGATGAGGCTGCCTCTAAAGTTGCAGCCGTACTGGAGAGGGCTGAAGAGCAAGGAAGAATGATTGAATCACTGCATTCATCAGTCGCTATGTACAGGAGATTATATGAGGAGGAACTTAAACTTCGCTCATCCCAACCACATTCTACTGGGCCACCTTCAAGGGATGGTAGGAAAGATGTAATGCTGCTTCTAGAAGGCTCCCAAGAAGCAGCAAAAAAGGTCCAAGAGCAGACTAGTGAACGCATCCATTCTCTTGAAGAAGAGCTGGCCAACCGAAAATCTGAAATCATATCCTTGCGGTCCGAGCGAGATAAGTTGGCTCTGGAAGCAAATTTTGCTCAAGAGAAACTTGAACGTTTTATGAAAGAATTTGATCACCAAAGGGAGGAAATGAACAGAGTCTTAGCAAGGAACATTGAGTTTTCTCAGCTTATAGTTGATTACCAGAAGAAGTTGCGTGAAAGCTCCGAATCTCTGCAAACTGCTGAGGATTTTGCTCGAAAATTGAACATGGAACTATCTGTATTGAAGCGTGAGAAAGAATTGCTTCTGAACTCAGAGAAAAGAGCTCTTGATGAAGTACAGGATTTATCCCAGAGGTTATGCCGTCTCCAAGCTACTTTAGATACCATACAAAGTGCGGAGCAGGTTCGTGAGGAAGCAAGAGCTGCTGAAAGGAAGAAACAGGAAGAATACATAAAACAGATTGAGAGGGAATGGGCTGAGGCCAAGAAGGAGCTCCAGGAAGAACGAAGCAGTGTTCGAACTCTTACAGTGGATCGTGAAAACACTATAAAAGATGCCATGAGACAGGTTGAAGATATGGGTAAGGAATTAGCTGCTGCATTAAAGGCTGTTGCAGATGCTCAGGCACGGGCTGCTGTTGCTGAGGCTAAGTGCTCTGACCTTGAAAGAAACTTGAAGTCCTCTGAAAGTGCTGGTGCGAAGAAAGATGATGGAGTTGGATCTTCCGTCTCTGAGGTCATAGGGGACATAAGGATAGCAAACCAAGAGATTGAACGATTGAAAGCTGAAGTTCAAGCCAGTAAGGATCACATGCTTCAGTATAAGAGCATAGCAGAAGTGAATGAAGCTGCACTGAAACAGATAGAAGGTGCACATGAGAATTTCAGGGTTGAGACTGAGCACTTAAAGAAGTCCCTTGAAGCAGAAATTGATTCACTTAGGATGCGGGTTCATGAGCTTGAGAATGAGTCCAGTCTGAAGGTTGAAGAGGCCGCCGCCGCCGCTTCCCACAAGGATGAAGAGCTTTCATCTGCATTGGCTGAAATAGCCATTTTGAAGGAAGAAACTTCAAATAAAGTTTCCCAGATTACAGCACTAGAAGTTCAGGTTACTGTCTTGAAAGAAGACTTGGAGAGGGAGCACCAACGTGCACGTTCAGCTCAAGCCAATTACGAAAGGCAAGTTATCTTGCAGTCAGAAACTATTCAGGAGCTGACAAAGACATCACAAGCTCTGGCTTCACTTCAGGAGGAAGCGTCGGTGCTACGAAAAACTGTTGATGCTTACAAATCTGAAAATGCTGAACTCAAGGCTAAGTGGGATTTGGAGATGTCAGATATTGAGAAATCGAAGAATGAAGCTGAGAAGAAATACAGCGAACTTAATGAACAAAATAGAATTTTGCACAGTCAACTTGAGGCTCTGCACATAAAACTAGCTGAGAAAGATCGTGATGCTGTTGGTGTCGCTTCTGCTGGTGCAGGTTTGGACTCTGCTAGCGAGTCTGGCTTGCATAGTGTTGTCAGCTATCTCCGTCGCTCAAAAGAGATAGCAGAGACTGAGATCTCTTTGTTGAAACAGGTCAGACTACTGGTTGTCAATATTCTGTAGTATGTTTTCTGTTCTTGGATCATGCTAGCCCGCTGTTCTTCCATTTCCTAAAGATTATTTAGTGACCTTTTTGGAAGCAAGGTTTCTCTTTTGCTGACCTATTATACCGAATTGGTTGAAACAGGAGAAGCTGCGCCTGCAGTCCCAACTGGAGAGAGCTTTAAAGGCAGCTGAGGCAGCTGAAGCTTCACTTAGTGGGGAGCGTGCTAACTCGAGAAGCTTGTTATTCACGGAGGATGAGTTTAAAACCTTGAAACTTCAAGTCAGTGAAATGAACTTGCTGAGGGAGAGTAATATGCAACTTAGAGAGGAAAACAAGCATAACTTCGAGGAATGCCAGAAATTACGTGAAGTTGCTCAGAATGCTAAGCTTGAGGCAGAAAAGTTGCAGAATCTTCTGAGCGAGAAAGAACTTGAGGCTGAAGCTCTCAGGAAAGAAATTGAACTTCAAAGAAAAGATAAAGAGCAGTTGGAGAGGAAAATTTCTGAGACGCTTGAGCGGTCGAACAACATTGATGTAGAGGACTATAATCGCTTGAAGAGTGAAACTGAACAGATGCAGGCCAGCATAAAAGAAAAGGATGCTGTTATTGAGGAAATGAAAAAACATGTTTCTGAGAAGGAAGGGGTTATTTCAAAACTAGAGCAAGACCTTGCAACTGCCAAATCAGAGTTAATGGAGATGGGAAACCGGCTGTCACAAGTTGAGACTAGTTTGAAATCAGACATTGAGAGACAAAAGAAATTTGTTGCACAGTTGAAGCGGAGAGTTGATTCACTGACTAAAGAGAGGGATTCACTCTCTAGAGAAAAGGAATCACTGTCGAGAGATAAGGAATCACTGACAAAGGAGAAGGAGACTCTGTTAAAGGAGAAGGAATCATTGGCAAGGGAGAAAGAGGAACTGAGCAAAGACAAGCAAGCTGTCTTGAAACAGTTAGAGGAACTTCGCCAGGAGAAGAAATCTACTCCAGATGCCCCTGTTGATCCGGCCACTAGGGAAAAGGAGAAGGAAAAAGAGGCCAGGATACAGATCTTGGAGAACACGGTAGGAAGACTTAGAGAAGATAACAAGAAGGAAAGAGAGAGGCGCCAGAACATTGAGAAAGTAATTGCTGCAAAAGTGAGGAGTGTTGATCAAGAAAGAAAGAAGTTTGAAGATGAACATGGGAAGCATAAGGAGGCTGTGAGGAAGATTTCAGATGAGCTTGAGAAGCTTAAACATGCAAAGGACAGCCTTCCAGAAGGAACTGCAGTGGTTCAGATCCTGTCTGGAAGTATCTTGGATGATCTGGCCTCAGCCTATGTGCAGGCTGTTGAAAGCTTTGAAAGAGAAGCACATTCTGTCGTCATTAGCGTTGGAAATCAGGCTTCTGCAGCAAATGTTTCATCCATGGAAGCAAGTCCTGCGGTGGTTAGTAGCTCTGAAGTGCCACCAGCTGATAGCCAGACTACTTCATTATCTACTGCTCCTCCCAGCATCCACCCTGGAAAAGCAGCTGAAGGGAGAGAGAAGCTTGTCTCTTTGCATAAAACTGTTGTTGAAACAAGGAAAACTGGGAGGAAGTTGGTTAGGCCTCGACTTGTTAAACCAGAAGAGCCTCAACGTGATGTTGATATGTCTGAGGTAGATGCATCTAAGAGCAGCGCGAAGTCTGCAGTAGCTCAGGAAGTAGCAAAGGAAGTAGCAACACAGTCAAGTGGCCCTGTGTTAACTGAGACCTCTGTTCGAAAACGCCCTGCTTCTCCCTCTGCATCTGAGCTGCGAGAGGAATCCCACCAACCTGGACAGTCTGGCATTGACTTGGCAGTACCTGCACTGAAAAAGTCCAAAGGCTCAGAACTGTTACAAGAGGAAGCTCAAGCTACAACCTCTATCCCCGAGATTGATGAAGGTATACCTACAGTTGAAGAACTACTTGATGCTGTCAGTTATTTGCCGCAAGTATCAGCCGAGGAAGCTGCTGAATTTGCAAAGGATGATTTTGGAACTGGTCAAGAACTAGTAAAGGAGCCTGCAGAACAGCAAGTGAATGAATCAAATCAGGGAGATGTGCAGAGAAATAATGATGCTATGGATGAAGAACATCCTAATAAGCTAAGTGAAGGAGATCCTATGGTCGAGGAAGGCTTTAATTCACAGGCTGAGCAAGATGTTCAGCAGCCAATGTTGGATGATGTTGATAAGGAGGAAGGAGAATTGCCTTTAGAAGGCTCTGATTTCGATGGTGGAGATGATTTGGGTATCAATACAGGAAGTGAAAATGCGACAGAAATTCAGCCTGAGCATTCTGCTGGAGCTTCTATCCCCTCCCCTGCTCAAATTGATGATGAGCCTGCTGTGGATCCCAATGAGATGAATTCTCCAGATATTTCAAATGTGGAAGAACAGAATGAAGAAGGTGAAATAGCCGAGGATGTTGGTGAGGGTTCAGACAAATCTACTGAGGGCAATGACCAAGTGGTTGGGGACACTGACCAGTCTAATGAAGCTGGTTCTGTTGCTGCTGAAGGCAATGTAACTGCATCTGCAGATTCTACCATTTCTAAGGAAGATACTCCCAGTGCGGCTGCTGCCCAGGATGCGCCGCGGCCATCACCAGTTCAGGCGACTTCAACAACCATAAATTTGTCCCAGAGAGCAAGAGAGCGGGCAGCTGCCAGACTTGGACTTTCTCCTGCTTCTACTTCTGGTTCTGCTGCATCGCCTGCTGCAAGGCGAGGTAGAGGCGGACCATTGACACGTAGTCGAGGGGGGCGGGCTACCCGTGGTGCTGTCCGCAGGCAGACACCTGGTGATCAGAGCTAAAGATTTGGATGAGATCACATTTACCTGGGCAGTTTGTCATTTGATCAAGAACACATGTAAGTTTTTCACACATGTCATCCTTATTGATTCAAGTTTTTTCACATATGCATAACTCGATCGGTTCTCTTCTGTTGTGCTTCCCCCCTGAATAAAGCATGTCAGCTAATTTGTAAGAAAAGGAAGGAATTTTGAATGTCCTAATTCGTATTATGTTAAAGAATAAAGTCACAAGTGTTCATGGCTTGATTGTCTCTTAATTTAAGGGTCAGTTGTACTTGGGTTGATTCTCTTCTGCTGTTGTGCTATTACTGTACCAAATAAATATACCGCTTGCTTGTAGCCTGATTTTTAATTGTATATAACCCTTTTACATAAGGTGCTTTCTGTTTGCCAGTAGGGCCTAGGTAAAAGCAGCTTTCTCTGTTTTAGGAGTCAAGTTTACATGGCTCATCTGAAACTCTATTTGGAGTCTTTGACTTCTGGATTGCAGAAAATGGCAGTAGGATAGTTTTCTATGCCTTAAAGTTGATTAGTATCGTGCAACTGGTGCTAAAAAAAAAGCCATTTTTGTTTATGGAAAGGTGTGCCGTGTGCCGTGTGCCAAACTGTCATTGCTTTCTGTTCTTGGAATCAACTAATTTCTGACCAATGCTTCCTTGTTCAGGGTGCAAAGCTGAATGTAGGTGGTGTAAATTCAAATATTGTAGGAGCAGAAGAATTGTGTAGATGAAATTCATTTGATGCAGAGGTAAAATATATTTATTTGCTGTCAGAAAATTTTCGTGTGCTAATTTCCCAGTGAACTAATGCATGCACATTGCATTTCCAGACAAGGATTGGTGGTAGGTGGGAAACATTAGAAGGCATTCGAGATTCAGGAATGTCGTTTTTGCAGTCTGAACTATTTTTGATAAATCATGCATGAATTTGAAGATGAGGTCATGAAAAAGAGAATTTGATGGCTGATGCCTCTGATCGTTGTGCCTTGTTGAAATTGATCCTCCACTGCTCTGATTTGAGGCTTGTATCTTTTTGCCTTTTCTTGACACAATCCTACTACTGTCTTGCTTTGAGACATGTATCTGTTGGTTTCTTTACTGGTCTGAGTTAGTTTTGTACCTTAGGGTCTCGGAGAGACGAAGACATTGAGCCCACATTCATGGAACATTGGGATTGGTTTTTGGAGGTGCCTCTGATCTTTGTTGTCTTCCGGAAACACTGCGAGAACTATATATAAGCGTTTTGCTGAATGCTCCCATTCCCTGTGTCGATATAATGTTCTCTTGAGTCCAATTTCGAGGCAGACCCATATTTTCAAAATTAAACACAAAATTGGTGAACCTGTGTTGAGAGTTCGAGGGAGTTCAACAGTTGGTCATAGAGATGATTGTTTATGTGAAAATTTTGAACAGTTTGAAATGAGACCAACACGGGCTTTGCAGACTCTTTCCCGAAATGAGAAAACAAAAGAAAGAATTGGGTCATAGTTATTTCTTTATGGTAGCAGTCTTGAAAAAAAATAAAGTTATTATTTTTTTGCATTAATATTTTTTTGCATCACCGCCAAGTATATATTCTAAATATCGTGGTTTGCGACTTGTGTTCCAAGTTTTTTCAATTTTGTTTCTAATTTTTATGATTTCACTTTCATTCTTTAAAAAATCATAATAATTGTTGTAGTTTAAAAAAATCTATTTTTTCTTATAGTAATTACATTTCATAATCCTTTGGGAGGTATGAAAAGTAAAAAAAATATAGAACTTTTGAAAACCCCAAAGTGAAATGGATTGGGTACCCGATCGAAAGTTTTGGTTATCCAAAATTCTGTACCAAAAAGTTTTGGATACGGTTATAGTTAAGGGAATAGCCAACTTGAAGTTTTGGTTACCCAATAGAAAATGCATACGGACTGGATTGGCTATCCGATTTTTTGAACATCCTTAGTCGTAATTTTAGTCTAAACTCTAAACACAATAGCATTAGCTCTAGAAATGGAAAAAAAAAAAATATTTTCACTAATCTACTGCTCCATCTGTTCCACAATAACATTCACTTTTTGTATTACTGTATATTTGTAAGAATTAATGATGTGTTTGGTAGTTTATTGGGAACTGAAAAAGACTTTCCTGGGAATACTTTCCCTAGGGCCCCTTGGAAAAATACTTCTCTCAGCTCTCTTTCATTTCAATTTCAATTTTAGTAGAGTATGTATTTAACCCTGTGACTCGTAACCTTCCCCCGGGGTCAGAATTTAGGTTCGAAGACCACAGTTTCATTATTTTCTTGGTTCGTTGATTTCCTTAAATCAATTGGCAACTCCTTTTGCATCTTAACTTGCATGACTCACTTCTTGCGTTCCTCATTTTAGTTTAACCAGATGGGTCAATATCTCTTCCGGAATCCATGTTAAGGAGCCAGTCGAGGAGGAATGGGAGTAGAACCCAGACAAGGCCACACGACCTTGACTTGTTTCTAACCCCTCTCTCCTGGGATGGGCACCTGTGGGTCACTGGCCTGGTCCTTGCCAAGGCCACGTGGCCTAGGGATCAATTCAGTGACCCTGGTGTACCTTTCTGGCCATAATATGGATTCGGGACCAATATGATTTGGCATCTTCAAACTGGAATGGTTGGTCTTTAAGTGAGTTCGCATGCGTAGGATATGTAAAGGATTGATAAAAAGTTTTATTTGAAAAGTAAAAACATCCTTATTTAAGGATTAAACAACCTTGGTCAACTCCCAATCACAACCTAAGTAACGCAACGGGAAAGAGGGCTACACAACCACTTGTCTCGGGGTCCTACAACGGGTCCTTTCCATTTAAGAACGGGTGTGGTAAGCACATCAAAGAGGACCTCGGACCAAGGGAAAGAGGTTGGGGTTCTCGACGGTATCATTCCCTAGCCTCGTATGGCTCACGGGGTTTCATCGATACAAATAAGGCATCAAAGTCACGATTGACATCCTTTAAGCTCCAAACGTCAAGAATCAACCGCAAGGGTATTTTGGGTATTTTAATACCAAGACATGACCACCCGGGGTAGTTTGGGTCCTTGATGTGACTTGAGGCATGACGGTCACCGGCTACAAATGCGGGGTAGGTTGAAAGCTCGGCAAAGAACGGAAGAATCAAGAGACGCTTCCTAGTTCAGGACATGACTGGGATCCACACTTTGGCTCGCTTTTTGCTCTTGGAAAATCCCAGGGTCACGACCATGACCCTTTGAAGATCCAACAGTGTTTTGCCCTAGAAAGCTAGGTCACGACCGTGACCTATTTTGGGTAGGCATTTTGTTCGACACAAGCCTTTTTTCTTCTCCCCTTCTTTTATAATTTACCCTTTTGCCCCTCCCTTATTTTGATGTAAACTCATCCAAGAGGGTATTAGACATATTGTTTAGGGTCTCTTTGGTAATTTGTACCCACAAGCTTCTCTGCCAACTCAATGCCCCCATATATACAAGAGATTTGGACGGAAGAGAAGGCACTGAATATTGATGAATGAAAAAGAAAGCTTTAGCTTCTCCTTCTCTCTCAAAATCTTGTTTACTTTATCCATTTTATTAATGATGGTGTTACAGGTCTTCCCTGTATAGGATTTGTGGTGGCTTGGCCTTTATCAAATTCTTGGTGGGTTGCAGTTCTTGGATAGTAGTTTTCCTTTATCCCAAGTTCATATTGGGTTCCAAGTTGTTTTCCAAGTTTGAAATCTCTGTTCTCCATATTCTCCAACTCAGGCAACGTCAAGTTCGAGATTGCCAAGAGGAAGGTAAGGTCGCTGCTAGATGCAGATCATCCCTCA
The DNA here is from genome assembly GCA_029582165.1 of Portulaca oleracea. NCBI lineage: Eukaryota > Viridiplantae > Streptophyta > Magnoliopsida > Caryophyllales > Portulacaceae > Portulaca > Portulaca oleracea. Next base: position 22,295,313 of record CM055885.1, read on the forward strand.
CAACCAGTGAAGCGTGTTAAGGAGTGCAGTCGAGTTCGGGATTGCCAAGATTCTACGACGGCTTATGTCCATGGCTCTCAAGATGGCGATGATGCTCGTTTGAAGAGGAGTAGGCGCTAGACTGTGAATTCGGATAATCCTTTCTCTTTATTTTAGTATGACTATTAGTTATTTTGTGGTATACTTTCCCCCCCCCCCCCCCCCAAAAAAAGTAGTGGTACAAAAAAATTATTTCCACAAAAGATAGGGTGCCTTTCATCTCTAGACACCAAAAAAGTATCTTATAATTATGTGATTTATTTTGACATTTTTTTGTTTATTTTATTTTAGGGTTTTCGGATGCTAATATACTGAACTTTTGGGGTATTGCACAATAATGCACTGAACTTTGACCTTGGACAATAATACACTGTACTTTGGGGGTATTGAACAATAATGCACTTAGTATGATTTTGACAATAGCTATGTAGCGGGTGGAGGATATGAATTGGTTCAAAAATATTTGTCTTCTCGGTCTGTCACGTAAGATTGCCACCAAGTTCGCCACCGTCGAAATTGTCTCGAGCGCATTATTGTCCAACACCCCCCAAAGTTCAGTGCATTATTGTCCAAGGTCAAAGTTCAGTGCATTATTGTCCAATACCCCAAAAGTTCAGTATATTAGCATCCAAAATTCCTTTATTTTATTTTAGATTAATTTAATATTCAATGCCATGAATTTTTGAGCTTTGATAAAACCAAAGAAAAACCTAAATAAAATCACTCTACCAAAAAAAAACATTTCCACTTTGACTCATAATTCCTTTTCAAAAAAGATAAACCCACAAAATAAACTATCATCAGTGCAAGTCGGCTCAGAAATAAATTAAAAAATAATCAGACACGCTTCTACCACAAGCTGACACGCGTTTCCATTTGACAAGGTTGACGCGACGTTCGTGCAACTCCCTCCATCGATGACAAGAGTGCACACATTTCCACCCACGAAGCACTAAATTTGGAACAACATTTCCCTTTGGGCCTTGTCGAGAGGAGTCTCATGGGTATGCAAAGTTCTCATCAAAACAAATGCGCCTCTACGTACGGGGGGTACGGGGGCGACATCCTCCTCATTACTAGTAGCCGCATCTTCAACCACCACTTCAAAGTCGTCTTGAGCCTTTTGAAGCTCTTCATCAATCTCTTCTACTTCTTGTAGGGTCAAAGTATGCCGATTTGGACAATCGGCTTGAAAACGGCCATAACCATGACACTTAAAACACTTCCGACTTCTATCCGTCGAGGAGGTTTCGTTGGAGTCACCGTAGCAAGTCCCTTTCCTTTGTCAATTCTTGGTACTGGTGTGGACTTAGGTGTCTCGCTAGACTTCGGAGTGTTTGAATCCGGAGGGGGTCGGCTAGAAGGGGAGTAAACGGACCTAGACAAGGGTTTGGCGTCAGACCTTTCCTTTCTTCTTCGCTCAACTCGGAGAGCCAAACTCCACAAATCGTCCATCGAATAGTAGGTTTGAACCTCAACCTTCTTGGCAAGAACAGGATCTAACCCATTCAAGAATCGCATCATGGTTTGTTCTTCCGGCTTTTGAAGGCCACTTTTAATAAGAAGTTGCTCAAATTTCGAGATGTAATCACCAACGGATCGTTTGCCTTGGGTAAGAGCATATAGCCTCCTTAGGACGTCTTGCTTGTAAGTGTGGGGCAAGAAACGGTGATTCATCACTTGTTTGAGCCGTGTCCAAGTAGAAATCCTTGCCTTTCCTTCACGAACCCGTTGTACCTTCATATTCTCAAACCAAAGCAAAGCAGCCTTGGCGAGTTTCAAGCTCGCAACCTTATAAGACTTCTCATCATCATATTCCTTGGTCTCGAAGATCCTATCCATCAATTAAACCCATTCGAGGTAGTCACCCGGATCATTGGACCCATTGAATTCGGGGATGTCAATCTTGATGTCTTGGAATTCATCACAAGGAGGCCTATCATGCACTTCTCGACATGGATGGCGTCGAGGGGAGCCTCTAGCATCGTTACTCGACTCAAAGATGGGAGGAGAACGGATAAGGCTTGGTGCACGCCTCGGTCGTTCAACTCGGGGTGGAGCTTGACGCTCTAAGGCGAGGTTGTCAAACCGCGCCATAATTGCATTCATGTTGCGCTCGAGGGTGGAGAACCAATTGTCAAAAGTGGTGAGTCGGTCCTCGAGACCTCGAAGTCGAGGGCTACCCCGGTGGCTTGATCCCTCTCGATCGAAATTAACTTGTCCATCCATATCGAGGGAAGGGTAAAGGACGGTATATGTTTGAGATATTTTGTCGAGTTTGGGGGTTTTCTTGTAGTTAGTGTGTGTTTGGCTAAGGGTTCTTGTGTTTTTCTCACTTGGGCATATTATCGAACACCTTGCGGGCACAAATTTCCAACTTCTCCTCAAAGCTCCAATATGCATCAAAATCAACAAACACAATAACAATAACAACTTCTCCAACACACTTGGAGGCACAAGGGATGGGAAACACCAATATTTGCAAAAAAATCACAAAACCCAACAATAGAAAACTATACTATCAAGAACAATGAACAAAACTCAAGCTAGAGAAAACCATAGCTCTGATACCAAATGAAGCGGTTCCCGATGCGCGGTGGATTAATGAGTGAATTAGCTTGAGTTGTAGTTGTTGAGAAGATGAGGGGAAAGCTCTTGAAAACCCATGATTGATTGAATAGAGAGAGAAAGAGGCAAATCTCAATCAACCATGCTTGAACATCTCAATATTAGCCTTGAACTTGAATAATAATCAAAATCAACCAAGAACATAAACCTTGAACACCAAAGTGAATTGGATATGATTTTGAATAAAGGATAATCCACCACCAAAATCTAGGACCCCACCATGACCATCTTAAAGGAAAAGTCCACCCAATGATTAATAAATGAATGACTTGCTTACACCACCATTAACAATGGATAAAGTAAGAACAAGATTTTTGAGAGAGAAAATGGAGAAAACCCTAACAATCCATTAGCATATCTTTCATCAACATAAGCTGCCTAGAAAAGAGTGCTAACATGGTATTTATACTAAACAGAAATTAGGTTAAATACTCAACAAAAATAAACGAACAGCACGCGTGTCGAGGGGGGTCGCGGCGCGCGACGCGGACTGTCGCGGGCGCGACGAGCTGCTGTTCGCCACCATCTGTCGCTGGCCAACTTGGGTCGCGGGCGCGACCAAGGATGTTGCGGGCGCGACGTCCATCTGTCACGGGAATGACACTACTTGTCCCGGTCGCGACATTGCCCTGCCCAATTTCCTTGTTGGCCAAGTCAAAGCGTCGCGGGTGCGACGTTGCTGGTAGCAGGCGCGACCTCCTAGCCAGCATGTCCTCGCGGGCGTGACATCTCCGGCTCGGGTGCGACGGGCGCCTGTTTGCTGGCGTGGCTCCTTCCTTGAGTTTATCGCCCCAGGGTACTTCCAAGCCTCGACACTCCTCATTCCCGGGACGACCCAGCCCGGTCCCGAAGCCTTCGAGGTCACTGACAATTCCTGAGCCTCTCCTTACTCCAACAAGGATGGCTCGCCGAGGTCACGATAGTGTGATGCTAACCACCCAACCTTTTGTGAAGGTGTATCGATTCTTGAAAACGCATGGATGAGCGGTTTTAGTCCGGTGATGACTTGTCGGGATTTCATCCACCTTGCCTTTATCCGCAATTCCAAGCCATGAAAGCTTGGCACCAAACCCGATACGGTTCAAAGTACCAACCTATTTCACCTTTCACCACACCCCAAAATCCTGTGTTGTTAAAACGGACCTATCTCGACTGGTTCAATCGGTTGGACTATGAACCGGTGATAAGCCCGAGTAGGTTCAAACTACAACCCATTAGTAGGTCCAACCACCCAAAATCAGAAAAAAAAAAAAGAAGAAAAACCATCAACCCTACCAGCGGTTGAACTGTTTTTGTGTCAGAAAAATATAAAGATTTATTTTTTTAGTTGAATTTGAAACAAAAAATTACACTGAGGTGCCCTATGTTTTGCGCAAATAATTTTTTGGCATCACAACTTTTGAAAATGATTCTTAGGCACCATAATTTATTTGTGTAAGAACTTCCTGGACCCTAAACAGTCAGAATGTCACCAGAAATCCAAAAAACTTTCTAAGAAATCGCTTATTTGCTTCTAATTGAGGTTGACTTCTATTGTTTGGTTCTAAGTTGAGATATAGATTTCGTTACACATATGTTCTATCATGTTTGTATGCATTTAATTTGATTTTTCAAATATTTATGTGCCTTCAATGTCTTCAATGTGGATTTTCATGGCTTAAATTGGCAATCTTGATAATTTGCTATATTCTCTAGAACCTTAACGATTTTGGGTTTTGATATGGTAATCGAAATTGATTTTGTGTTGTTTATGGAAATTTAATTTGGGGCTTTTGCTGTATGGATATTGAATAAATGCAAAATTTTTTTGTTTGTATGCAATTATGCATGATGAATCAAGAACCCAAGTGCACGACAATTTCGAATTTTGACGATATTCCGGGGGTTTAGGGTCCAAAAAATTCTTACATTAATAATTTAAGGTACCTAAGAATCATTACCAAAAGTAGTGGTACCAAAAAATTATTTTCACAAAACGCAGATGCCTCAATGGGGATGGCAATGGGTAACAGTATGGGTCGAGTCTAGCTGGGCCCAGACCTAGGCTTGTCAATTTTTCGGGACCCAGACCCAGCGGGTCCATGGGGTCATAGCGGATCCTTAATGGCTCCTGCTCTCTCATTTAAACACAATAAAAATATCTAGTTCAATCTATTACGATACGAGTGAGTGAAGTAGACTGAGGATACGACATGCGATTGGCGTGAGAGACTGAGAGTAGATCGATGGTTTAGTGGTGGTCTGGTGGAGAGTAGAATAGTAGACTGTGAGTGGGAGTTGGTTTTGTAGTGTACTACGGTAGGTAGCCGCAATTGAGAAATAGAAGCAAGCAGTGATTGAATCATTCAAATGTCTAACACAAGTACCTGAACTAGGGTTTTCATTTAAAAAAAGATTTTTGGAAGATGAAATACTGGATTTTAGGGGTAATGGATAATAATGTACTAAACTTTTTTTTGGACACTAATACATTGAACTGTGAGGGTATTGGACAATAATACACCCGAAACAATTCTAGTGTTGGTTGACTTGGTGACGGTCCTTGTGGTCGGTTGAGAAAATTAAATGACATGGAAAAAAGTTCAAATTGTTGTCATGTAAGAAAGCACACATAAGTAAAATGACTAATATATTTTTTCTTCAAAAAAAAGAAGAAAGAAAAACGACACCTCAAAGCAGATTGTCAACGTGTCAACCACCACTGAAATTGTTTCGGATGCATTATTATCTAATACCCTCAAATTTCAGTGTATTAGAGTCCAAAAAAAGTTCAGTACATTATTGTTCAAGACACCTAAAGTTTCGTGTATTATCATCCCAAAATCCTTTAAAAAACATTATATATGTTTAAATTTTGATAGGTCCGTGCACAGACCCGGACCCGCCAAAGTTTTATTTTGACCCAGGCCCACCTTAATAGGTCGGTTTTGGGTCGGGTCCAATACTTACTATCATCTGTATACATCAGTGCAATTTTTTTTGAATTTGAAACCCTAATTGACGTTTTTGTGCTCTCTCCTGTGAGCGAGTCGTGACTGGTTTTCTCCTTGAGCATCATCCCTTGATGCAGTATGTATTAATTCGTCCCTTGATGCAGTATGTATTAATTTCAATCCCAATGTTATCAAAAACCGTGTTCAATTTTTTTTATCAGTGTGGTATTCTATAGGATGTAGAAGTGGAAATAGAGTTATAGAAATAGATTAGGGGAGAGATTAAAGTTCTATGCCTGCTAGGGTGTATTTGATAGGGAGGAAAATTATTTTCTAGGAAATGTTTTTCCCATTTTGAGGTGTTTGGTGACCAAAAAAATGAAAAAAATCATTTTCAATGAAAATCATTTTCCCTTTCCCTTTCTAAACTGTTTTCTTAGATCCCATCTTAAGAAAATCCAATTGTCTAGTCCATGTTACTCATCACGATCCAAGTTCCTTGCATTCGCTTCTATCTCTATTGGAAACAATTACTTTTCATTCAATTCCTCTCTCATTAGGCTTCTCTTTCTCTCTCATTTATCCCAAGAGAGGTATGTATATATATACCTACCAAACAAGTGAAATATGACTTGAAAACTTGTTTTCCTGAATTCCACAAGAAAAACCATTTTCCTGAAAAATTATTTCCACTTGCACTAAACACACTATAGAAGAAATGGAAAGAGAGTTGTAGAAAGATACTGAGAGAGATTAGAATTGCAGGCATTGAAATTGAATGATAAATATTTATGAATTATATGAAGAAAATTTCTAGTCCTCATCGAGTCGTGCCGAATTTGACCGAGTCAGGCAGTAATCTAGTTAACTCGTGATGCATGCTTTTTGCCCCCAAAGGTCAATAACATTAATAAGCATGACTCAAGATCATACAAGGATCAAACATCCAAAACTTATCATTATTGATCAAACAACTCCAAAATAATCACCAAAATGACTCAAAATCAATACCAACACTTACCGAAAGATCCTCACATGATTGCCCAACATATAAGGGGGCCTAAAAAGACCACAAACTACCCAAATTTCATCAAAAACCAATGAAACGATAATCACTCAACCTAGTTATGAATCTTAAGATTTTTTATTAATGTGAGAGAGAGAGAGAGAGAGAGAGAGAGAAGATAAGATTACCTATAAAGGATAAATCCACCAAAGTAATATGAGGGAATCAAGAAACTTGCATTAAGGATTGATCCACCAACAAAAAGCTTGATCGCCCAAGTTTGAAGATTTCACCAAGTTGAATTAAAGGAGAACCACCATTCAACCATAAAGAAACCACTTACTCACCACCATAATCAAATATATGAATAAAGGTATGACATTTTGGGGAAGAGTTTTCAAATACCCACCAATATTTCTGATGATGGACCTCCATCAATTTCATTCATTCATCAAATATGATTTAAGGAGCTATTGGCTTCTTTGAAAATTGCCAACAACCCGAAGCTCGAAACTTGATACATCGGGTTTAATATGCATCGATCCGGTCCGATCAGTTGACCCATTAACCCACTAAGTCAATCAATTTGATGACTAGTCCGAGTTTGACAGCATAGGATACAAAGGGAATATTTAAAATATTTTAAGAACACAATAGGAAATAAAATAAAGTATAATCAATAAACAACACAGGAGTTCAACACACTATATAAAAACACAACTGTAAAAAATTAAATTAGAATTAGATGACTTATAGATGAGAAACTTTATAGTGAAACTCCATTGGAATTTGATTATCTTTATATAATTTAAATTGATGAAAGTTGATAACATTTTTTACTATTTCAATTGAGTCGTGACATTTTTAACTTTCGAGGAAAATTACAATTTGCCCCAACAATCAAAGGCAATTTTCAAATATTACCAGTAAACCTTCTATAACAAGTGACATTTTTTAACTATTTAGAAAAGTTCAATGAAATTCAATAGCAGTTTCACTTTTTGAAATAGTATTTTTCCCTTTCTGGAAAAGGTCAAGTGACAATTGTATCCGTGCACTCCTAGAGTTTTCCCAAAAATTTAGACGAAAAATAACCAGTCATATCCATATATCAATTCACTAATTGATTCACATGCGTACTATCTAGGGGTGAGCAATGGCTGGGGACCTTAGGCTTAGGGCTGTCCATGGTTAACCTAAACCACAAACCGGAACCGTAAACCGGTAAAACCAAACCGGTTAAATCGGTTAACCAATTGACGTTTTATATTTTTATGATTTCGATTAACCAAACCGGTATATGCGGTTTCGGCTTCGGTTTTGAATTTTGGAAAATCGGTTAACCGATTATGTGTAATTTTTAAAAAAACCCAAAAAAAAACCTAAACACTAACTTACAAAAAACCTGAAATCGGAGCAAACCGTGGTTAACCGCGGTTAACCGTATTGTCAATGTGGTTAACCGCCAGTTTAGGTTTGGTTAAGGATTCTGATTTTCAAAAGCAGTTAACCACAAAGCGATTAACCTCAAAAACTTAAAACCGCAAAAACGGTTAACCGTAATAGCGGTTAACTGCTTTTGAACACCCCTAGCTAGGGTCCCCATTGGGTTAAGAGGGTCAAGATGTAGAAGATAGGGTCTACAAAGTATTGGTTCATAACAGGGTCGAGTAGTTAAAGGGTCAACCCATTTAACAATGTGAAAGGGTCGGTGAATGGGTCTGATAACTCTATAATTAATTTTTCCCATCATTTTCAATGCTAAACTTACATAAATATATATTACTAACACCTCACATTAATCAATAATTAACATTTTTTTTTATACATGTATACTTCGTTTTAACTTTGAAGTCAAAACAGATCGACTCATGGGCTGATCCTTATTTTTGCAAGAAAACCCCGACCTGACCCACAATCTCAATGGGTCAGCCTTGGCCCGACCCAACACAGCCAATGGGCCGACCTTGACCATGACCCGACCCACCCATTATCATTGCCCATGCCTAGTACTGTCATAGTACAGTGGATAAGGAAGTGAGAAACTACAGAATTCAGAGACAAATTGAAAAAGACATTTAAGAACATAAGCTTAATGTGAAAACATTATACATATATTCCCTACAAACTATTTGGGTTCATAATTCCACCAAGGATCCGGCCACCCAAAAGGCAATAAAGAAGAGTTAGGGGGAAAGAAGAATGAAGAGCCAAAATTGGTATTTAAACTACTAATCCTGAAATTCAAGTATAATATAAGACTATAAGTCTGCGAAGAAGTTGTTGAAGGAACTCGAAGCTTGGCCATTGCTTAATTTCTTGGTCTTGGTTCCTGATAGCCAAATTCAAGAGTTGCAGCATTAGTAGAAAACAATGTATCCAAAGACTTCGGAACTAAACTCATGGGTGTAAGGAGACAACCTAAAACTCAACTCTTACGTAAGGCATGCCATTGTCAACACAAACTAATGCCCTCTAGGATTTAAAGTTTCTCTGTGCTTAATAAAAACCACTAACCAGAAATAATACTCTAAGGCTGTTTGGTTCTTGGAGAAAGATAGAAAATTTTCAAAATACGACTTATAGCCTAGTAGGAGACAGGTAGATTGGGTGCAAAACCTCACAAACCAGTAGATGAGGTCATTTTCTGGTATCATTGATGTTAATAAAAACTCTCACAGTAATCGCGCCAACCATAGTCCTAGAAACTCTTCATAAATGAGCGAGTACTAGCTCATTCTGCATTAGCATCCCCATTCACCATTAATAAAACCCTCATGACAGAGTCCCACATACCTTTTGGAAGGTCAGAATCGACATCCATTCCATCACTATCACTGTCTGAATCAGGTGCATCATTTCTTGCCACATTGCTCGGACCTTGTAGCAACTCATCCATATCCCACAACTACAAGCAAATGAGAAAAGGCTCAAATAAAAATAATACATCAATTGCACAGGACAGACTAAATAAGCAATCAGGTAATTCTACTTCTACAAACAAAGTGGGGAAAGGAATGAAAGCTGTGCCATGTAGTTCAAAGAGCTCAACTGCTGACGCACAATCAGAAAATACAGTCAGACAACCTGAAATCAAGTTGAGCATCTTTGTTCTTTCTGCTCTTCTGTTCCCCCCACTCAACATTATTTTTCAATCATATCCTGAATAAAATGAGTCAAAACTATATCCCTCTTATTATGAGAGGATAAGTCACCAGAGGGTTCCTTTTTACCTGATAATATTAAGCTGATAAGCTTATCTAAAGGCGAAAACATACTAGGAGATACCAGCAGATAATGGATACTTAGCCTAATGCAGTTCAAAAACTATGCCTGCAATTTCACTCTCTTTTGCCACTCCCATTACAATCTGTATACTCTTGAAGGAAAGCCCAAGCTTATGAAATGGCTCTCATAGTATCAGATATCATTCTTGTCACATATGTGCGCAAATAAGGCCAGGAGGGAAGAAGTATCAACCTTTAAAATTTGATCATGAGAAATGCTTCCAAGAATCTTTTTGTCATGTGAAAAAGCTGCAAAATAGCATAGACAACATGTAAGTAACAAACCTTAACAAGCAAGATCATGATGCATGAGTATTAGGGGACTGTATTCAGATGAACAGCATCAAACTCTAGTCCTAAACATACTAAACATCAAAATTCTTAACAGGCAAAAATTTAAAGCCAGTTGAATAAGTATTTCAGTAGCAAAAGTTAAGTCATAAACGATGACAGTGCTATGTCACTTGCACAGATAAAACATACCAAGCCGTTCAACCGGATACTCTGAATGCTCCGCAATTGGTTGAATGATTCGGTTGGGTAATATGCCCACCAAACTACGACATAATTGGTAACAATATTAGAAAGGAAAATTATTTGCAGATTATGGTACCAATTCACCAGGATAGAAACAGGCGTACCTGATGAGCCCATTATATGATCCAGTTATCAGTCTATCTTCATCAAGCTAACAGTTAAACAAAAAGCAAAAAATCAGCATAAGGAAATAGCAAAAGGAAGATACTAACCATGAATAAATAGAATAAAAGTTTTACCTTCAGGAGTGCATCTACTGGGTTTGGGCATAAATCAACAAAACGATCACTGCATAAGAAAAAAGGCAATAATTCCCAAGAACAGAAGTTAAGGAGAAGCCAGATGCACTCGGGGCTGATAATAATATCAAAGGTAAGAACTTTATTGAAGGTTCCCAGTACAGATATCATGCATTAAAAACCATACCTGCAATCTTTAAAAAACCCCCATGAATAGAGTAACAAAGTCCCACTTTGCGTTCCACAAATGACCTTCCTACCATTCTGATAAAAAGGCAATAATAAAAATAAAAAATACAAGCAAATCAAGATAGGAATGGACAATGGTCAGTATCTCCTACGCTGATTAAGTTTGATAATTAAAAACAAGGCTCAACACAAAGCTTCCAAGTGGAGCAAACAGAATCTGATAAAGACAAGCATCATCGGGTACACAAACAGCTAAAACCCCCTCCCCCCCCCCCCCCCCCCAAAAAATAAAAACAAAAATAAATAAATAACAACATAAGATCAAGTTCACAATCCAACAGCTTTCCGTTACAACATCCCCAAGAGGTACTCTAATTCAATGTAGAAGACCAACATAGAGATCGCTATCTTTTCTTTTCTTTCTATTTTTTAGGGTTGGGGATGGGGAGCAGCAAACTAGAGAACTGAAATGGATAAGACTGTAAGACAATAAGCATGAAGAAAACAAAAAAAATGGAGAAGATGATCCAGTAATAAGTACCTTCATGATCACCACAGAAAGAAGTTCATCCTCGGAGAACTCAGATTGTGCTTGGAGCTTCCATTCATAAATATCAACAAAAGATTATCCTCACAAAATATTTCGATTAATGACATGACTACAAACAACAATGCGAGGCACAATCATTAAGCATTAAGCATGTACATCATATTACCTTGTTACTCCGGAGATTGCAAACAGACATAGTCCCATCTCCACTGGACATGGAAAGAATAATGTCATACAATGCATTGATGTTCCACGAAAAATTACAAGCTTAAAATCACAACATATAAAGGGGAATGAATAACAAAGCTTGTCTGGCTTAAGTTGAAACCTTCAAGCAAAAAAATAAAAATAAAAAAAAAAACTTTCCATTCAATTTTCCATCCTGTTGGTTCAAGGGAAAAAAAATAATGGAAAAATAGAATGTGCCTGGGGGACTTGTGAATATCAAGCTTTCCTTGTTGTGGATCATCTGAAATGATTTGGGAGAGAAAAAGAGAAAGTCGAGAGAGAGATTAAAATAGGCGCACAAAAGAAGCGAGTGAAATATCTATGAAAGAGGGAGATTAAACCGGACGCACACGCGAGCGAGATGTTAAAATGTGTGTGCAAAAAAGAGAAAGTAAAATGTGTGAGAGAGAGATTAAAATGAGCGTGCGCATTAGAGAGAGTAAAATGTGTGAGAGAGATTAAAATGAGTGTGTGCACAAGTGAAGAGGGTAGAGATATAAAAATGAGAGGGGGGGAGATAGAACATCGAGAGAGAGAGAGAGCCACGAGAAATGGAGAGAACGGTCAAGCTTTAGATCTGAATTTTTCCCTGAACTTTCCACTCAATTATAGAGTAAAATTTTTTGTGCTTTTTTATCCCAAACTTTCCAAACATTGACTGCGCGGAGGAACCCAGATTTTGTGGAAGTATTATTAGATGATCACATTTTTAAAATTAATTTTGAGATACCCTACATTTTACAGTAAGTATTTTGAGGGGGCAATCCGACAAGACCGTGAGGGAATCCGGCGAAGCCCTCCAAAAATTACCAAAATACCTTTCGTTTAATTTGACAATGATCTATACATTACACATTTACCCCCCCCCCCCCCCCCTCATTGACTTTTGTCTCCTCACCACACAGCAACACACCCTCATCATAGCAAAGCACTAAATCAACTAACTGAGAGTTAATAAGCCATAGCAAAGCACCATTATAGAATTATCACCTAAAACTACCTCCAAAAAGCACCACATTATTGAATTACCCGCTAAAACTACATCCACAACAAACAAAAACAAAACAAAAATACAACATACACATCTATACCAATGTTTCCCATGACTACATATGGTGCTCAAGCAAGATTGCAATCCTAAGCTGTATCAATACCAAATTTAAATTTTCGTATCATTTATACTTAAATGAGGAGGGCTTGCTCGCTAACCCAAGAGTTTCTTGATTCTAGTTTTCTGTTCAGGGGTCAACTGGAATGGGAACTAGCAATCAAATTTGATTTTTCAAGTTCCCTTTCTTACTTGTTAGATCTCTGCCATCAAGCATAGTCAAGTGGGCCTAGTCGGATTCTAATTTACAGATCATTGTTCAAACTTAATGAGTATTTTGATAATTTTAGGAAGGTCTCGCTAGATTGTCCCTTCAAAATACTTACTGTAAAATGTATGGTAGCTCAAAATCAATTTTTAAAATGTAGTCCCCTAAAAATATTTTCCACAAAATGCAGGGTACCTCCTAGTCGATTTTTGCAAACTTTCCATCCACTTTTCCTTCCAAGTTCTAACTATTTCCTTTTTCCTTTTTTTTTCTTCAGTCCAAATAGAGTAAACATTTTTATTTTCCATTTTTTTTTCTTTCCACACATTTTTCCGCATTCCAAACACACCCTACACATTTCCAGCAAAACTCCAAGGGCTCTTGGATTGTCTCGCTGAATGAAACTAATTGACATTTGATGATCAAGACAAAAAGTACCGACTATCAAACCTAAGACTAATAAATAAGATCATGCACACAAATTGACCACAAAGTTACTCTATATAGCCCATTGAGCATTTACCTTGTAGTCAATAATCTCATAGAATCTAAAGCCAATGTCATATCTGATATGTATTCCTCATGGACCTCAAAGGTACTGCAACATGACTGCTGCCTAGTATCCCACACCTTCAAAGCAGAAGTAGGATGTCAACAGGATGTAATAAATGCACACTTCATTAGGTCATTATATAAACATGACAACTTAGTTCGTTACATTAAACACAATACACCCTCAACTTTCCTCTCCCACAAAGTTTCCTGGCAAGAAGACCAAGGGTTTGAAAGTTTCTTATCAGCTAGTGAAAGAGTATCACAATGCATTTTCTGCAATGAAGTTCTCAGAACATAGCTGTTTCTTGCAAAAGGGATGGAACTAAAATGTGTAGAGGTACCACAAAGAAACATAAAATGGACATTTTTCCCACTGTGAAGAATATGGGCAGAAAAGAATCACCTAGCCTCCAAATTTTGAGGGGGAAAAACAGATACCAAAACTCTCTATCCAATTAAATAAAGCCTCAGTAGAAAGCACAGCTCTTTCAAAGAGTCCCTTAGAACAATGAAAGTGCGTAATCAAGATCCATGTGCAATATAATAGCAAATATGATGGGACATAACATTTCATTGCAACAAACAAGGGAAGGGAGGGGGTTCAAAATGACACTGGCATATGTCACATAATTATTGATTAAGAAGCAAACTTGACCATCGCAAAAGAGAAGAGAATTTTAGAAACTAGAAATCGCACCTTTACACATCCCTCGTCGTCTCCTGACGCAATGGTTGATTCGGCCAAGTTGATTATTCGATTGATGGGAGCTCTGCCATTGAGCATCACTCAGGTGAGGACTTCAGCATAATAATGTATTACAGATATCATACACATCAAGAGATATGGCATACATAATGCTCAAAGGCTGAAGGGTGGCTGCTATTTGGCGTGAACAAAAGAAAAAACAAATCACACAAATTCACACAAACAAACATACGTGTGAGCACTCTCAAGATGAGCAATCTTAGCTCCAGTTTCAACATCACTTGCAAGGAGAGAGCAATCAGGTGATCCTGTCAGGATTGCTGGCAGCCAAAAACACCAAATAATAAGTTACTTATCTGTTTTTATCAAACTAAAAAAAGTTAACCATCTTCTCCCAAGGATGGGAAACTAATTTTACCACGGCCACCATTGATAAATCGCGCCGCTCTGCAGGACTGTTTGTGGGCACGGACTTTCAACAGCCTGTAAGGGTTCACCAGCAAAGACTTAAGTATACAAATCCCTACATTTTAACTTTTAATTAAAGACCTAAAGGAGAAGGAAAAGATGAATTATAGCAAATTCCAAACAAATAGCTCCACTCCCCAGGCAAACATTTCCAATCCAAACTCTGCTAAAGAATACTGAACATCGGAAATTCTACCTCTGAGGTTCTGATTCTGCAGCATAACGATATCTGCAAAAATTCAAATAGACAAACCAAAGATCGTTAGCGCTCTACTACAGCAAGTACAAAGAAAAAGATCTGTTGGAAATGTACTTACAGTAAAAGATAACCATTGATCAAACCCGCAGTAACAAGTGAGTCAGAAGGATGAAAGTCCACATCAAAGGGAAGTTCCCCTAAATTTATCTCCATTCCCCGTTTGCAGGATGATCACTTCCACTGCATGAGTAGATAACTCAACGTCAAGAGACTGAAATTTAATTTTCCTTTTCTAACAACCATTCTAGAAACTAATATGACAACATAATATATATAAATAAGCTATCATTCAAATCATCTCACAAAAAAATAGGGGTAAATTAAGACACTGGGCTTCCCCATGTTTCTGATGTTTCACTTCTATCTAACTTTGAGAATCACAACCACATATGAAGAATCATGAAAGTGGGGAATTCTAAAGATAAGTTGTGAATGGAAGCAACTAAAGTTTGAGTCCGCAAAGCTTGTTGGCCCAATTATTCCAGAAATCCATTTTCGAACAACCAAAAAAAAAATCCAAGAGAGGCGAAATTGAATGAGATGAGATACCTGGAAACAAGCGTGGTTGGGCCAATTAGTCCACAAATCTTCAAGGGTTGTCAACTCGATTCTGTGTCGCGGTGGCGATGGCAGGTGA
Source organism: Portulaca oleracea (assembly GCA_029582165.1). NCBI lineage: Eukaryota > Viridiplantae > Streptophyta > Magnoliopsida > Caryophyllales > Portulacaceae > Portulaca > Portulaca oleracea. The sequence goes on from CM055885.1 coordinate 22,310,890, forward strand.
TGGAGGGAGTCGCCGGAGACTGCAGTGGTGGGGGGTGCCAGGTGAGGGAGGGAGGAAGAACAAGGGATAGACTGGAGGTGACTGGCGAGAAGTGAGAGCTGGCGGGAAGAAAACCCTAACGACCAATTCATCCCCTTTCTACTGACCCGTATCCGGCCCGCGAATATTGCCCACTCGCTAGGGGCCAATGGGTACCCGGCCCATTGCTTAGGTCTAAATTTTATGGGTTATTGACTCTAAGGGACGGCCCAAAAACCAAATTGATCTAAAAGGTTAAGCTGGATATAAAGTCCGAATTTGCAATTAGAAGTGAGAGCTAAAGTGCTGACACATCTCCTATCATCTCCCTCCTCATTCTCTCTCTATCAAAATAGGGGAAGACAAAGGGCGACTGGCCCCTAGCGGTCAACGAGCGACGAGGGCAGCAGTGCGTGGGTGGTCTTAGCAACGGTCAGGGATAAATGTCGGCAGCCATAGGCGACCCGTTTCGACCCTGTTCCGGCTTGAAAACAGGAGAGAAAGATGGCCGCTCCCGAAAAATGAGATTGAGACTGGGATTGGTAGGCGTCGGCCATGGGAAGACGCCTTCGAGCTATGGAGGATGTTTTCATGCTCAATCGACCAGGAGCCTCACCACGAGTGCGAAGCGAGCGACGAGTCACGATCAGTTTACAGTTTCCGACCAGGAGCCCCCACTTCTAATTACGAATTCGGACTTTAGTGTCGAGCCCAGCCTTTTAGGTTAATTCGGTTTTTGGATAGTCCTTTATAGTCAATAACCCAAATTTTATAGCATAACAATAACGCAAACCCATTGAATTGAATTGTTAAAAATAGTAAAAGTCTACCCAACAATACAATTTTACTCGAGGGACAATGTTAGATGGTTAATAAATAATAATCATCTTGAATTGCCAATATTTTATATTTGTGTAACTTTTAATAATATTTTCGTTAACAATTATATATTTATCAACTATTTTCGTTAACAATTATATATTTATTAACTATAAGAATATAATATTTATTAGCTATGTCAAAAAATATAAATAATATCCTAATTTTATCAATCATGGTAGAAAATGCGCATTATACGCATAGTTTTTATATTTATAAAAAAATTATAAATAAATAGTTATTTTTATATTATTTATAAGTTGTAATAACTCTCAAAGTAATAAAACATACTTTTATAATTTTATTTAAATATACTTACGTTTAATTTTATGAGTGATTTAAGTGAATTGTAAGATGGTCATTAATCATCTTGCGTCAAGATATTTATCATTTTGAAACATTGACAACAAAGGAAAATAGTCGTAGACAATCCAGAAATTGAAAAAGAGAAGAAATTGAGGACCGCTAAGATAAGAACTAAGAAGAGTGGTGGAGCGAGGCAGGGATGAGGAAATTCTATCTGAAAAAGATTGTAAAATTTTGGGGGCATTGGCTTTTAGAGGAGTATCGGCAAAGTGGGAACGGTGGCAGGGTATTGGAACGTGGCATGGTGGGATAAGAGTAGTGGGATTTGCTTGAGAAGAGAAATAAGGATGATAATAATCTTAAAAAATAATAATCGCATCCCAAAAGAATGATGACCCGATCTTGTAACAATAAAGAAAATGCATATGGAGTTGGATAAAGGAAATTCACCACCAAAACCTAGTAATCCACCATTATTAGATAAAGGATCCACCACTAATCAATAAAGGAGAGACTTGCAACACTATCATTAACAAAAATAGATAAAGTAAACAATATTGTAAAGAGGGAAGAAAACATCGAGCCTTTCCAATACATTCATAATCATAATTACCAAAAAGTTCCTTACATAAGATATCCTTGAAGTATATATAGAAGAGGAGAAAATAACAAAAATTATGCTCGGATCAGGTCAATAGCGGTCGTGCAATGTGAGTCACAAGTGCGACATCTATTTCTTGCGTAAGGGGACACTGAGTTTGCTTTAGTCGCGAACGTGACTGCTTCAATCATGCGGCTGACTTCTCCAGTCGCGGGCGTGAGGACTCTAGTCGTGGGCGCGACCCTAATGGATTGGGAAAGCGGTCACCCCTGTCGTGGGCGTGACAGCAAAACGGGTCAACCCTGTCGCAAGCATGACTAGCTAGTCATGGGTGTGGTAGCAAACAAGGTCACCCTTGTTTGCGGGTGTGACTGTCGTATGTCCATCCGGCCACGACATCTCTAGAAATGAGTCACGGGCATGACAATTTGAGTCACGGTCGTGACCAACTTCTTCCCCATTCTTCTACCTTGGATTTCTTCCTTAATACCTCATGGCTAATCCTCCTAGCTTATTCTTGCCGATTAGCCCCGAGCCCCTTAGAGGACTCAAGGGCGACCCCAAAGAGGACCCATAGCATCATCCCATGCAATGATCTTGAAGTGGATTTGCCCTGGTTTATGAAGGAGTGCGGGAAGACTAAGTGACCATGGATTTTGAGGCTCGAGCCCTACCCCAATATGGTTCGTACTCCCCTTCTTGAGAAAGAATTTCCCTCAACTCTTGGGAGTTAACATGAAGGCGCTCTCCATAACGCGACCGCCTAATACATGCCTACAGTAATTCGTGCATGATTTCATTGAACTCGGAATCGTATTCATTAAAAGAGAGTTAACTATTAGGAGGGTGTTCCACCCATTTCTCCTTCGTTTCATCTCCAATCACACAAGGGACCCGACAATCTTCAAACCCCAATATGTAGCCATCTTCATTGTAGTAGAAATTGATAGGAGGTTTGTGGGGTAAGGGAAAGGTACAAAGGGAGGGAATAAGGAAATTTTGTGGTACTTTGGCACACCCTACCTCACATGGTTCGCTACAATGTAAAGATAAAGCTATAGGTAGTTTGTCCTCACCAAAAGCATACTCATCCTGTATTTCTGGAGCGTGGCGCGATGGGAGAGATTGTGGACTTAGCTTGAGTTGTTGTTGTAGAAGAGATGAGAGAAATTCATAAGCAATAGAATAAGGGGAGAAAGATGAACATCTCAATCACCCATGCTTGAACTTCTCAACAATAGCCTTGAACTTGAATAATAACAAGAATAATAACCAAAATCAACCAATTTCAAAAACCTTGAACACCAAAGGGATTGGATATGACCTTGGATAAAGGAGATTCCACCACCAAAGCCTAACACCCCACCATGACCATCATAAAGGAAGAATCCACCAAATGATCAATAAAGGAATGACTAGAAATACCACCATTAATCAATGGATAAAGTAATCTAGATTTTGAGAGAAAACTTAGGGAAACCCTAACCAATGCATAAGCATGTTCATAATTCATCAAAAGCTTCCTGGAAAAATGAGATAACAAGCTATTTATAATAAACTAGGAATTAGGCTAAAACAAGGCAAAAATGACGAAAATACGCGTCCGACCAGAAGAGCGGCTCGGGCGAGCAGATGGGTGGCTCGGGCTAGCTGGCCCTCTGACTGCCTTGGCCTGTCGCTGGCCTGGATGGGTCGCGGCCGTGACAGAATGTTGGCTCGGGCGAGCCAACATTTTGCTCGGGCGAGCTAGGCTTCTGGGCAGTTTTCCCTGCCGACTTCAAATGCGCATAACTTCTTCATCCGAACTCCGTTTTAGACCCGTAAGATATCGTTGGAAAGCTCTCAGTGTGTACTATAAGCTCCCAAAATTTGAGACCTATCGGAGTTATATTGAAAGAGTTATGGCCCGAAGTGTGAAGGCGCGCGCATTTCCAACCTCTAATCGCATTCCCCCTTGCAAGTTATTAACTTGGTTACTTCCGAGACTTGATACCAACACGCCCTTCATTTTCGGGATGACCCAATCCAATCTCGAGGCCTCCGAGGTCGTTGAAAAGTCCCGAGCCTCTCCTTACTTCAACAAGGATGGCTCGCCGAGGCCACGATAGTGTGATGCTCACCACCCCGCCTTTTGTAAAGGTGTAACGATTCCTGAAAACGAGTGGGTGAGCGGTTTTAGTCCGGTGATTATGGGTCGGGATTTCATCGATCTTATCTTTAACCGCAATCCCGGCTATGAAAGCTTGGCACCGAACCCGACACTGAACCCGATACGGTTCATACTCCTCTTCTTGAAAAAGAGTTGCCCTCAACTCTTGGGAGTAAAAATCGAGGCCTTCTCTACAACTTGGCACCCTAGAGCTCCAAACATCCCGACCGCCATGAACAAACATGCTTGATAACCCACAATCTTCAAATCCCACAATGTACCCATCATCCATATGCAAGAAAGTAGAAGGAGGCTTGTCTTGTGGAGGTGAAGGGTTAAGGGGCGGTAGGGAATTTTTTTGTGGTGCTTGGGAACTCTCAATCTCACTAGGCTCACTACAAGGCAAAGACAAAGCAAGAGGGAGCTCGTCCTTGCCAAGAGTACGCTCGTCCCGTGTTTCGCTCATCATGAGAAGGTTCCTCAATTCACTACCCATCCAGGTTTTATTTTTATGTAGGGTTAAGGGATTCATGCACTCAAGTCCAAGTAATTGATCTTCGCTCAACACGTACACAATGCCACGAACATTGCACACCAAATTTCCAATAACACTCATTCAACGACAAATCCTCAAATAACCAATGTCGACCAAATAACATGTATGACTCGTTCAAAAAGTTCATGACACAACGACCAATATGCGAGCAATATTCATCGAAGGACGACACAATTGAAGAGCTCAAAAACTTAGGTTAAACTAGAATCAAGGCATCTTCAATTCCAAATTCGCCACTAAACACCAAACGGACACCAAGATTCTTAGTATGCAACTCAAAACATTGGGAATTTTCAACCAGGGACTTCACATGCTCATCATGCAACTTTTCTCGCCAACAAACTTCATCAAACAACCAATGTCTCCCAAAGATCATGCACGACTCACCCAAAGACTCTACACCACATCGTACATCTTTCAAGCATGATTCAATAAATTTCAAAGGAGAGTCTTCGGTTACCTTGTTCTTCCCATGGAGAAGAATTTGGGTGCCCGTGGGTGGAAGGAAATAGGAGTCGCCACCATTGTTGTTTAATCCCTTGGCTTGTGGTAATGATAACCCTAAAGGAGCTTCTTCTTGGGCCTCTTCAACACGGATAAGAGGAAGGGCAAGATCGATGTTCTCAACCACCTCTTGGCTTGGAACTTCAACAATAGTTTCGGAAGCCTCACAAGGTTCAACGGAAGCTCCCTCGTCGGGCAAGGAATCGACCTTTGCTTGCTTAGCCTCTTCTACCATGTCACTTGTATGCTCTCCTTCGCCAAAGGATTCTTCAATCCAAGTTTCAACCATAGCCATTGTCGGGCATTGCAAAGCATCATGTCCCACACGTCTACATTTGACACATTTTTGGGACGTAAAGGCCGTTAGTGGGGAACAGTGGAATGGCTTTTCTCGGGAGGAATCCTCTCTTCTTCTTTGCCCATCACGTGATGAAATGAGTTCATGGTCTCGCTTGTAAGTACTAGGCAAGAATCATCGATTCATTAATCGCTTTAGCTTTGTCCATGAGGTGATCTTTGCTCGACCCTCCTTAGCTCTTTGTGCCTTGACATTCTTAAACCAAAAGGATGCAGCCTTGGTGAGTTTCAACCTAGCAATCTTGAAGGCTTGTTCATCACTATAATCCCCAGCTTCAAAATACCTATCCAAGATTTGGACCCATTCAAGATAATCTTCGGGGTCGGTGTTGCCATTGAATTCCGGAATTTTGATCTTGGTATCATAGAATTCATCCCATGGGGGTTTCTCAACCGCTTCCCGTCGATGATGGCGTCGTAGTGAGCCTCTATCATTGTCACTCGACTCATAAGAGGGAGGAGGACGGTTAGGGCTTTGTGCGCGCCTCGAACGTTCAACTTGAGGTGGAACCGGACGCTCTTGGACGAGGTTGTCCAACCGTACCATGATGGCATTAAGAGTGCGATCGATGGAGGTGAACCGTTCGCCATGGGTGGTAAGTCGGTTCTCGAGAGCCCGATGTCGAGGGCTACCCCGGTGGCTTGATTCCTCTCGATCGGAATCATCGTGACCATCCATATCGAGGGAAAGGTATGGGACGAATTGTGTTTGGGATATTTTGTGGAGTTTGGGGGTTTTCTTGTAGTTGGCTTGTGTTTGGATAAGGGTTCTTTGTGTTTTTCTCACTTGGGCATTTTATCGAACACCTTGTGTGCACAACTTTCCAACTCTTCCTCAAAGCTCCAATATGCATCAAAATCAACAAACACAATAGCAATAACAATTTCTCCAACACACTTGGAGTCACAAGGGTTGGGGAACACCAATATTTCAATCAAAATACCAAAATTCCAACAATAGAGAACAAACTAGCAAGAACAATGGAAAACTCAAGCTAGATGAATAACCTTGTGCTCTGATACCAAATGGAGCGTGGCGCGATGGGAGAGATTGTGGACTTAGCTTGAGTTGTTGTTGTAGAAGAGATGAGAGAAATTCATAAGCAATAGAATAAGGGGAGAAAGATGAACATCTCAATCACCCATGCTTGAACTTCTCAACAATAGCCTTGAACTTGAATAATAACAAGAATAATAACCAAAATCAACCAATTTCAATAACCTTGAACACCAAAGGGATTGGATATGACCTTGGATAAAGGAGATTCCACCACCAAAGCCTAACACCCCACCATGACCATCATAAAGGAAGAATCCACCAAATGATCAATAAAGGAATGACTAGAAATACCACCATTAATCAATGGATAAAGTAATCTAGATTTTGAGAGAAAACTTAGGGAAACCCTAACCAATGCATAAGCATGTTCATAATTCATCAAAAGCTTCCTGGAAAAATGAGATAACAAGCTATTTATAATAAACTAGGAATTAGGCTAAAACAAGGCAAAAATGACGAAAATACGCGTCCGACCAGAAGAGCGGCTCGGGCGGCGGATGGTGGCTCGCGAAATGGCCCTCTCGATCGCTTGGCCTGTCGCTGGCCTGGATGGGTCGCGGCCATGACAGAATGTTGGCTCGGGTGAGCCAACATTTTGCTCGGGCGAGCTAGGCTTCTGGGCAGTTTTCCCTCCCGACTTCAAATGCGCATAACTTCTTCATCCGAACTCCGTTTTAGGCCCGTAAGATATCGTTGGAAAGCTCTCAGTGTGTACTATAAGCTCCCAAAATTTGAGACCTATCGAAGTTATATTGAAAGAGTTATGGCCCGAAGTGTGAAGGCGCGCGCATTTCCAACCTCTAATCGCATTCCCCCTTGCAAGTTATTAACTTGGTTACTTCCGAGACTTGATACCAACACGCCCTTCATTTTCGGGATGACCCAATCCAATCTCGAGGCCTCCGAGGTCGTTGAAAAGTCCCGAGCCTCTCCTTACTTCAACAAGGATGGCTCGCCGAGGCCACGATAGTGTGATGCTCACCACCCCGCCTTTTGTAAAGGTGTAACGATTCCTGAAAACGAGTGGGTGAGCGGTTTTAGTCCGGTGATGATGGGTCGGGATTTCATCGATCTTATCTTTAACCGCAATCCCGGCTATGAAAGCTTGGCACCGAACCCGACACTGAACCCGATACGGTTCAATTTCCCTCGCGTAAAGGTTCCTCTACTCACATCCCAACCCAATTTTGATTTGATGTGGGGGTAAGGGAATCAATCTCAACTTCTTATCATTGTACACAAAGGAATAGGAGTTCTTAAGACCATCATGAGTAGCTTTCTTATGAAATTTCCACGGGCGTCCCAAATGAACACGACAAGCGCTCATGGGAATAACATCGCACTAGATGGAATCATAATACTTAGACCCAATAGAAATATCAATGGAAACTTATTTTGATACATTTAGGACGTCGTTATTGTCAATCCATTTGAGTGTGTAGGGATTAGGATGAGGTGATGTTGTGCGGTTGAGCTCTCCACTAAACTAGTTGAAGCAGCATTGGTGCAACTTCCTCCATCGATAATGAGTTCGCCAACTTTGCCTCCAACAATGCACCGAGTATGGAAAAACAACTCTCTTTGAGTCTTGTCAAGAGAAGCTCCCTTAGGTTGTGAAGGTCTCCTCAAGACTAGCAATCCATCGCTATCAGCCTCAAGCTCGGCATCATCTTCACTGGAGTGTTCCCCATTGTGGTTGGCTTCTTTTTCTTGGGCCAATACAAGCTCCTTATCAATCTCTTGTATCTCTTGCTCTTGCATGGTCAAAATCCTCAGGGTAGGACATTTGGCTTGGAAATGACCATAGTCAAGCCACTTGAAGCATTTCTCCTCTTCCATCTTCATTCGGAGCTTCTTAGGGGAAGACATAACAAAACCTTTTCCCTTGTTAACCGTAGGCAATGGTGCGGATTTAGGAGATTTGATAGGGCTCAGAGTGGTCGGGTGAGGTGAATTGATAGGGGTAGTGCCACACGACCATAGGACTTAGGGATAACCCTTCCATTCCTTCTTTCAACCATGATAGCCATGTTGCACAAGTCATTCAAAGTGTGATACAATTGAGTCTACACCCTTTCGCCGATAGCGAGAAATAATCCATTCAAAATTCTCATGGCAGTTTGCTCTTGAGGCTCTTAGAGCTCACTCTTGATCACAAGTTGCTCAAACTATTGAATGTAAACACCCAAACTCCTTTTGCCTTGCTCAAGGGAAAAGAACCTCCTCAAAAAGACCTGTTGTATGTGCGAGGGAGGAATCGCTAATTCTTTAACTTCTTGAGTTTCTCCTATGATACATTTTCCCTTCTGCCATCCTGTGCTCGTTGTGCCTTAACACTCTCAAACCACAAGGATATGACCTTAGTTAACCTCAAACTAGCCACCTTGAATTCCTTCTCATCATTATAACTCTTTTCTTCAAAGATGCATTCCACCAATTGTATTCACTCCAAATAGTCATCCGTGGCAAGGGAGCCATTGAACTCCAGAAGCTTGACCTTGACATCATGTAAGTCATCCCTTGGTGGTTGCTCACCTCTTCCCCTTTGATGGAACATGTGAACAAAGTCACTATCATCGTCACTCAACTCATAGTCAGGAAGAAGACAGATATGACTAGGGAAGGGTCTCTGTCTTCTAACAGGTTAAGGTCGAACCAGGAGGTGTGCATCAATTTGAACAAGACGAGTAATAATGGCATCAAGAACATTTTTTTTAGAATCGGCTCTCGTAGCCCGGAGAACTCATGGGTGTTCTTTGATACCGACTTGATTATTCTCGATTATGATCATTAACGTTATCCACACCAAAAAGAAGGATGAGGGACAAATTGCATTTGAGAATATTTTGTGGAGCTAGGTTCTTTCGTAGTTGGCTATGTGTTTGGCTTAGGGTTCATTGTAATTTTTGCACAAGAGACACAATAAGGAATATCCAAGTAGAAGGAGCAAAAACGACACCAAATTCAAATTACCACGCGATTAGCACAAAATGATCACAATCAATCCAACAAACTCCAACTCTATCACCCGATCAACCAATGCTCAATCCAATACAAAAATACTTCACACCGAGAATGGGGATCATAAATATGATCAAAATAGTAATCAACAACCTAATAACACTCCAAAGATTGCAAAACAATGGATTATGATCAAACTCCACAAATAAGAAGCAAAACTCCCAAGAACATTCAACCCCAACAAGTATCAACACCAAACAATTCCAATAACTTCAACATGATCAAGAAGACCAATAATCACCCATATCAATCAAGAACAATGAAAACTTAAGCAAGAAATAACTTGGATGCTCTAATACCAACTAGAGTGTGGCTCGGTGGGAGACGAGTATCGGGATTTGCTTGAGAAGAGAAATAAGGATGATAATAAACTTGAAAATAATAATCACAAGCCAAAAGAAAGATGAACCTGATCTTGTATCAATAATGAAACTGGATATGGACTTGAATAAAGGAAATCCACCACCAAGAACTAGCAATCCACCATGATTAGATAAAGGAAGGATCCACCACTAATTAATAAAAGAGAGACTTGCAACACTACCATTAACAAAATGGATAAAGTAAACAAGATTTAGAGAGGGAAGAAAACTTTCAGCCTTTCCAATACATTCATAATCATAATTTGCAAAAAGTTCCTTACAATAGATAACCATGGGGTATATATAGAAAGAGGGAGAAATAACAAATATTAAGCCCGAATTAGGTCAGCTGCGGCGCGTGACAATGTGAGTCACGGGTGCGACATCTATTTCTTGCGCAAGGAGAAATTGAGTTTGCTTTAGTCGCGGGCGCGACTACTCCAGTCGTGCGGGTGACTATTTTAGTTGCATTCGCGATGACTCCAGTGATGGGCACTACGACTCCAATCGCGAGCGCGAAATTGATAGCTTGGGAAAGGGATCACCCCTGTCGTGGGCGTGATGGCGAAGGGTGTTAACCCTGTCGTGACCGTGACTGGCTAGTCATGGGTGTGAAGGCAAAAGGGGTCACTATGGTCGTGCATGCTAGTCACAGTCATGATTGTTGTTTGCCCATTAGGTCACGATAGCTCTAGAAAGGAGTCAGAGGCATGACAATTTGAGTCACGGCCGTGATCGGCTTCTTCCCCATCCTTCAATTCTAACTTGGCTTTCTTCCATAATACCCCATGGTTGATCCTCCTAGCTTATTCTTACCGATTAGCTCCAAGTCCCTTCGAAGACCCGAGGGCGGCCCCAAAGAGGACCTATAGCATCATCCCATGGGCCGGGATCCCATTTGTGGTGAATGTCACACCCAGCGATGATCTAAATATGTCTCCATGGTCCTAGGTCCACCTTAAAATGGACTCCAGACCTGACCTTGAAGTGGATTTGTTCGAGTTTTACAAAGGGGGTCCAGGAAGACTCGGTGACCACATATTTTGAAGCTCGGACTCTACCCCGATATAGTTCTAATTCTCACCATTCCTTCTGATATCAGCAAATCAATAGAAGGTAGCTATTATAATAACATCTTATTTTATTAATTAACAACTATTAATATTTAAGAACTCTAGTGAATACAGTAAATAAATGGGTCAATGAAAATTTTCCAACACAACAAAAAATATGAGATTTTTTTTAATATACATGACACATGGTAATAACTCATTGTATTTGTCTTGTTTTAATATAATTTAAAGATAATAATATATTAAAGTTAATTATGCTATTTTTCAATACATTAGGATTATTAACGTCATTACTGATCTTATGTCCTTAATTTGTTTAATAGAACATTTCTTTAGATATACCCATCCTTCATTTTCATTTCCCATAAACACTTCCTCAAATTGGCCAAAAAATTGCCTGGGGGGTGCCACACATCTTTTTTAACTAACTCGTGGGTCACAACTTTTTTTAATGCATTATCGGGTGACATTAAACTTACTTAAGTGGCTGGGGGTGACATTCCGGCTATTTTGGCTGAAATCCGACGAGTTATGTTGAAAAAGACGAAAATACCCTTATTTTTCTATCATATTTAGCTTTGTCTACCCTTCCTCCCTCTTCCTCTCTTTCCCCCGCCCTATGGACAAAATGCCGAAAGGGGCAAAAACTATCACTGATTTCAACTTGCAATTTGTTATGTACTCTTGTAGCTTATGCTACAGGATTATCAGTTGCTCACTGATTTGTTCACTTAAAAAATTTAGATTGTTTATTATTGGTGTATGTACACATGTCTGAATTCAATTGGTTTACAACTCTTTTAAACCTTGACAAGGCAGCAACCATCATCAACACATCATCCAGAAGTCCAGAAACCCCTCCCTCCAGATCATTACCACCAAAAAGAACTGACCAGGGATGTAGCCTTTATGTATCTCAAACTTCCCAAAATTTCTCCACACCACACAGATACACATTAGGGCAGGGCTGGATACATTTTATAGATTCTCAATGAGCACAGATTTACATAATAATATCCAGAGATGAAGGAAGTCATGGCACTCCACCATTACCACTTTGAATCAGTTCACTGAGATTAAGACATTGCATAGGAAGAGGGTGGGGGAAAGAGAGGAAGAGGGAGGAAGGGTAGATAAAGTTAAATTAGATACAAAAATAAGGGTATTTTCGTCTTTTTCTACATAACTCGTCGGATTTCAGCCAAAATAGCCGGAATATCACCCCCAGCCACTTAAGTAAGTTTAATGTCACCCGGGAATGCATTAAAAAAAATTTGTGACCTGCGAGTTAGTTAAAAAAGATGTGTGGCACCCCCAAACAATTTTTAGCAAATTGGCTACATGCTTCTTATTGGCTTCCAGCGTAAATTTAGTTATGTTATTTCGATATGGATTTGATTTAATATATTTGATAAATAATCATTATTTTCAAAATTTATTTGATAAATAATCATGTTAGGGAGCAAAGGCTCAAACATTAGTTTGTTGACTAATATATTTGATAAATACTCATGTTTGATTTGATAAATATTATTTACTTTAAAAGAAGTTTAAAATCAATTAAATCAAATTTCTGCAATTAAAATCAGAAAATACTTTTGATAAAATAATGTATAACTAGAACTTGTAGTATTTTCAAAATTTATTTTGAAAATTTATTAATACTGAAACCCCCATTTTTACCGGAAAAGCAACAGAAAGAATTAAATGAAGGAATTTCAATACAATGATTTGTTTGATTTTTCTAACAATAAAATTAGAGGTTACTTAACAAAATAATTATGATTAAGAAAATATTAAATTTTTTGGGGGTGTTACAAGCGTAACCGAGTCGAGAAAAAGCTGGCCCCCTAAGCTCGGGCTTGGCACAATAAACATCTGAGCCGAGCTTGAACTTTGACTGAGGGTGCGTTTGGTAAGATTCCTAAGAAAATTTGAAAGTTTTCCTTTGGAAATATTTTCCCGGGAAAAATTTCCTTTAACCCCCTAAGGGAAATTTTCCCTAGGAAAACTTTGCAAATGGTGCAAATGGTGGGCCCCTTGTAAAAACTTTCCCGATGTCAATGTACAACCAAACATGGGAAAAATAACTCAACCCGGGAAAATTGAGCATTTCCCCAAGATTTTTGACTAAACAAACGCACTCTGAGTTCAACCCACTATATATTTGTTAATTGTTGTTATTCTAGTATAGCATTCTTTTAAATTTAAATAAAAAATACCTAGGGCGAGGGTTAGATTTTATAAATGGCAAGTAAATACTCTCTCCTTTTCATTTTTTTGTTGCTAGTTAAAATTTTGAAAATATTGGTCATTAATTTCTCAACACGTACAACGTTATAGTGTACGTACAAAACTAATATGATTAGATTACTAATAAAAAATACTATCGTGTATATGAGTGTAATATTGTAAATTTTTTGATAAGATATTACATGTAAAATCATTAGTTAAAAAAGTACATTGGAGAACATCATGAAACGGCTAATATGTGACAGACAAAATGGGAAGACAAAATGGGAAGAGGAAGAACTAAATAGTTACAAAAAGCAGGAGCGGCGTATCTAAGATCTACTGGCATGTCTGAAATCCTTGACCTCAGGATCTTAATCTCATGCTGTGTTGCTTGACTAGGATCTTATTAATCATTCAGTTTGGGTACTTTGTATATATATGTATGTTGCAGTTGTCAATCATCATTGTGTATATATATGCATAACTTGACCTCAAGATTTTTATTAGTTCGTTAGTTTGAGACTTTGGTGTCACTATGTATATGTATGTTGCTGTTGTCAATTACTACCTTCGTCCCATTATATTTGTCTATTTACCTAACTTTATAAGGAATTGATGTGAAAAGCTTGTAACTTATCCAAATTACCTCTGCTTTAATTGAATATAATAGTTGTTGGAATTATAAAAAGTGATAAATAAATTTATTAACTAGGGGTAGAAAAAGAATTGTAGGGACAAAGAAGTTAGTAAAAAGACAAATATTTTGGGACAGAGATAGTATCATTCTGCCAAGGGGATTGGGATGGAGGGTGCATTGTTGTGTATTCGCACGAGGAAAGGTGTTGGCCAGGCAAAGGACATTGATCACTGGCTCTTCTCTTGGGCTAACAATAGACCTACTCCTGGAGACCAAAACCGTGTAAGAAGCCTAGGCTATGCGATTTGCTAAAATATCCACATTGTGCGTGTTTATTAGTTACTGTTTAAATGCTAAATTGCATTTGATTTTGGTTACAGGTCTTTGCACTAATTCGCCCATTAACCATGGAGTATGATGAATCTATTTAGAATGAAGTACGATCGAGGACATGTAGGCTCCAATTGGCCTAGGCACAAAGACAACCAAGGAGTCACTTTTTACTTCGTTGCGGGTTGATAAAGTTGCTTTCACGGAGGCTATCCCAACGTACACTACTCGCAGATTTGTAATTGTCTTTGCCACTTTTTTATGCTTTGGATTTTAACTCATCTTTTTTGCAAGTGTTTGCCAACTAAAGTTGGTTATACATAACGGTTATTATGTTGTAGCATTCTCAAAGTTCGAGTTCTTGATTAGTGATAACGGCAAGAAATGCTCAGAACCCATATAAATAAGCTTTGATGGGTGGCAAAATTAAAACAGTACTGAAAAAGAGATTATGATCCATTTCATTCAAATCTGATTACAAGCCTGCACAAACTTTAGTGCTTACCTGATTGAATCATTTTTAAGGCAAATTGGAAACCCTTGTGCTCTATATCTTGTTAGATGATGCCTTATCTCTAGTCTCTTCGCATGTTGCACACTCCAAAGCAACTCTTTCAAAAACTTGTCAAAACCTGCTTCATTATCACGTTTCACTTCCAGCACTGCTTCTTCCAGTAACCCAAACCTCTTTGAGTAAGCATAATTTGTTATTGTGCTTCCTTTCCAAGCAAAGAAACACAATCTTGGTGCATGAATCTTGAATGAATGGATCAACAATGATCGATTCAAAAATTTGACCCTCTCCACATTCAATGTTCGAAGTTGCTCACCCACGACGGTGATAGAACAAGTAGCATACTTGAAGCTGAGGCCTTTAATCTTCAAGTTTTCTAAAGATTGGCACGTTATCTTTAGATGAAGATCATGCTCACAAAAAGAAGAATCCGACCCACAAATTTCGAGGTCAGAGAGACATGGGATATCCAGTACTAGGGTTTGATTAAGCGAGCAGCCATCGAAACATAACACAAGTTTTCGAAGGGAAGGGCAACTTACAGAGATCCAATCTCCCAAGCAACAAGGGTCAAGCAGTTCGAGCCTGTAAAACTTGAGCTTCAAGGTATCAAGGGAGGGCATAATTATTCCTTGGGGCAAAGCCTTTGGTACCAAAAACTTTCTTCCTTGTTCTACATTCAGCCCTATGCCATGATAGGCTCAACCCTAGCAATGGACCGACCCGTATATCCGAGAGCAAGTAATTCAGAAAACCTTGAAAAGCGAGGATCGAAAGAGAGGGGTGATGAAGGTATGCACCAAAGGACAAGCAAGGGCTCCTCATACAAAGCTGACTAAAATCTTTGGAAACTAGCATCATGGAGTTCATCTGATCATCTTCGAAGAAGGAGAATATGTGGTGAGTTGTGGGTTCAGGGAGATTGCTTAACCTGTCAGCAGTTAGTGCCATAAATTCTTATTAATCAGGTCAAGAAGGAGCAAGAAACAAGAGGTTGCTTCTCTGTACTGCTGTACAATTAATTGAAAGAAAGCGATCAAAAGAAAGGATACAAAATCAATAACTCCTAGCTATATGAATTACGGAATGCAAAGGAGTAACGTGTTTGTTTTATAGTGAAGATTGACAATATATTGAAAGAGGGAGGGTGTAGTGAATTTATAGTGAAGATTGACAATTGAAACAGGGGGTGTAATGAAAAACAAACAGACCGGAGGCAACAAGAATGTAATTCAAAAGAAAATTAAATTAAATTATAGGGTAGTTAAATTACCATTAATTTATTTTTGAAAGCTGCATATAATAAAATCTTTGTGGAATTTTTTAAATATTCTTTCTATATTCATGATAAATTTGAAATAAATATTGTCAAAATCTTTTAAATATATTTTCTATACTCATCACAAAAGAAATAATATATTATTTCATTAAAATCGTATTGTGTATTGTATAAGTTAAATTACAGTGTGCTATTGCAACGCCATTGATGGAGCTTATTACCCTCATCATTAATCAATCTAATTTATAATTAAACTTGATGGAGCTTATTACCCTCATCATTCATCAATCTAATCTAATTTATCATATTGTGTATTGTATAAGTTAAATTACAGTGTGCTATTGCACCTATTAGCCCGATTTATGCACCAACTTGGTAGAACCCATGTCCTTCAAATTCCAAAATTACAAGAGACCCCCGACAATACGTACAATTTATTACTTGCACCCGAAACATATATTATAAATGATACAATTGTTTACTTTTGTTATTATGATTGTTCGCTATAAATATCTTGAAACACATATTCTAGGTGCATTATATAATATATATTGGGTAGCGATGACAGTAAGATCCGAATTCAAAGCGAATCCGCTCTGATTCGCATTAAAAAAATCTGATTCAAAGTTCATATTATTCATCACCAAATCCGATCAAGAAAATCCGACTCCGATTATAATTGGAACAGATATGAAGGTGACTACCTCCGATCCGATTAGGTCCGATTAAGTCCGATTAGAATAATAAACATATAAAAAAATTGAAAAAATTATTATATGACCGAATTTGAGAATTTAGGGGAGATAGTAAAGCTTAGTTTTTTTTTCAAGAAAGAGTGCATTGCTAGTATTTTGACAGTTGACAGACATTTTCTCACATGTTGTAATGCTATATTTTTTGTTACGTAAAAAAATATTTTAGTTTGTTGTTGGTGTTTCATTTTTTACAAGTAATGAGTATGATATAATAAATTGCAACAAAAATGTTGTCAAAAAAATAGAAAAATTAAAAAATTAGTACAGATGCTAATTGGATCTCTGATTATAATCCGAGGACCTCAACTTCCGATTATAATTGGAGGTGGAGGTTCACCCACCTCCGATTAATCAAATCTGGAGGTGGTCCCTAGACACCCCTAAATTCATGGTCTGGATCCGCCACTGCTCTCTTGGTTTCATATTAATTGTCACTTTGTTGACTGTCACGATCTCTATATTAACCTTAATTGATAATTTCCTATATAATATTTTATTAGTATTTGTAATATTGTACTTTGAAAATAGTATTTTTCATTACAAATCTAACAATAGTAATTTTATATAGTCATTGTATCTATTGAAAATTGGGAAATTGGATTCTAATAATACGAATTTTTGGCCATATAAGACTTAATAATACGAACTTTCGATTTGGTTCTGAATAATATGAACTTTGACCCCCTGTTGCCCCCAGTAACACGCCACCGATTTAGGGAAGAGAGAGAGAGGAGAGAGAAAGAGAGTGGGTCAAATCTTAACTCGGTGGCGTGTTATTGGAGGCAATAGGGGGTCAAAGTTCATATTATTCATCACCAAATCGAAAGTTCGTATTATTAAGTCTTATATGGCAAAAAGTTCGTATTATTAGGATCCAATTTCCCTTGAAAAATTTTATGGTAAAAAATTTTAAAATTTGACGGGACAATTTTCAAAGATGAAAATTTTAAAATAGAGCGCTCAAAATTATTTTAAATTAAAAATGAAAACACATAAAATTGATAATTATACATTGGAGGAGTAAAATTACATAACAATAAATATAATTTTTATAGGAAATGGAAGATTTATAATAAAGCATACTTTTATAAAAGTCTAATCTTATATTTTTAGAAAATACTCCCTCCATTCCTTATTAATTGTCACTTTGTTGACTGTCGCGGTCTCTAACGTCACTCCTTGATTGATGATTTCTTATACAATATTTTATTAGTAATTGGAATATTATACTTTTAGAATATTATTTTTCATTAGGAATCTAATGATAGTAATTTTAGTACATTTCATTATTAACTTTTTAATAATTCTTATTTTTTGAAAATTGGATTCTAACAATTCATATTTTCAATGATTGGACAATAATAATTCTAACTTTAAAATACACGCCAACAGTCCCAAAAGAAATAAAATTGAAATTTCTTAGTATCAACGCCATCTCCATATTTTCATTGTGGGGATTTTTAAAGTCTCATATTTTTTTAACTTTTTTATTCCAACTCCTAGAAAGGTTATGTAGTGGTACATATGTCTTCAATCAATGGGTATATATTGTAATTGTTTTATTGTACTTTGTTGGTCAGTTTGTCATTGTAGTCGAAGTATCGTCTTTTAATTTACACTGCTAAAAAACTTGTTTTTGGCAACGATGTTTATTGTTGCAGAAGACCCAAAGTCGTTGTCATAAATGTTTTTGGCAATGACTAAAGTCGTTGCATGTATGGTCGCACGATCTAGGGTTTCCTCACAACCTAGAAGTGGTTTTTTTAAAAATACAGCAAACAATTCATATTTTTTAATGCATTGAACAGTCAAAGCTCCATAAAGCACACCATAAGGCGCAAAGGGGAGGAGGCATGGGCTTTGTGAGCTATAGCGCACGAGGCGCGTGCTTTTTAAAACTAAGATTTCAACTAACATTAGTTGCTTGAACTCATCAAAAGCATGATGTTGTTCCTCAAATGCCTTCTGTTATTGCTCCCTACCATCTTCCAATCCCTTGATCCTTTAATCTTGGTCTTGAATCTTTGCTTGTTGTTTCTCTATTACTTTCTGTTGTAGTTGATACATATTGATATACTCCCTCCGTTCCATATTAATTATTGTTTTTGAAAATTATGCAGTCAAGTCAAATTTCAAAAATTTTGACCAAAAATTCCTCATTGTATACAATGAGTTGCTATATAAATTTATTACCATTAGATTCGTGACGAAAAATACTATCATAAAAGTATAATATTGCAATTGTTAATAACATATTGTTAATAACATATTATATAAGAAATTATCAATCAAAGAGTTACATTGGAGACCGTGCAAGTCAAAATTATGACGATTAATATGAACGGATCGGAGGGAGTAATTATAAAGCTTATTGAATTAATAGTACCTCAACAATATTTATTTATCTACCGACACATTATAAAAAAATTCAAATAAGAAGAAAATAATTAACTTTATTTCAAAGAACGAATTGAATGTGTGTCATTACTTGAAAGATAAATAGGTCTTTATCATCAATTTCTTGCAATGGAATAGCTTTATAGATGACTAAGCTTGAAACCTCGAATAACTATCATCTATTTTATTAAATTTTACGATAAAATATACTCTTCACCCAGAGAGTGAAAGATTAGAGCACCCGCGATAGTGAGGGTGAGTTTTACTCACCCGATGATGTGGAAGTAGTGGGGGCCACTAAAAGAGTTTGAGTTTGAGTGTTTGCTTTCCAATGGTGAGGGTGAGTTTGATTTAAATAAATAAAAAAGTATAAGCTCCACATGTAATAATTAAATATTTTTAAATAATATGGTTGTTTTTTAAATAATCTTTTTAAATAACGACTCCTTGTCTTGAAAATCCAAACCTCCTTCCAATTCAATGTTAATTTTTCTTCTTTTTTTTATAATTTACGACCCATGACTCTTGCCCTTTTGTTCAACCTCCAAAGGAAGTGCACTACAACACCCAAATTACAGTCTAAAGCTGATACAAAGCAAAGTAAATGTAACTTTTGTCTAGCAGCAACAACACATGTCCTAGCAAGCTACACACTAATTGATGTTGACAGGACAAGGCACTTCACCTACAAACACATATTCCAAAATTACCCACTACTCCTATTGACCCCATCATCACTCCTTTGCAAACCCCATCTCTCTCCACTTCCCTCTCCTTCTCTCTCTCTCTCTCTCTCTCAACAATGGCGAAGAAGGTGTCAAATTTCACAGATCTGGTTTGAGCCTCCTGCTTGCTACACAGTACACCTCCCTCGCTAATGACCTCACGCTTGCTATACCCCCTCCTTCTCTCCACTTCCCTATCCTTCTCTCTCTCTCAATAATTTGGTTCTTGCTACACCCCCTCGGCAGCAGCAAATTCGAGCGATGGCGGAGTACATAACTGGTTCAACGCGAGAGCAATGGCGGAGTACAGAACGACGTCGTTTCATTAAGTGAAATCGAAATTAAAAGAAAAAAGAAGGAAAAGGCGCCGAGGTCTCGCCTTCAACCTCGGCACGCGAGGAAGAAACCGAGACAAACTCGGCCGCCATGTTCGCACACGCCGCTGCTCTCCAGATCTCGTCCTCGCCGGCGACTCGTGGCAGCCACGTCAGTCTAAACCTCGCCGCTGCAGACGCTCTTAACGTTTTGTTTTAAGTGCGTATCGATGTTATAATAGCGGTTATGATTTTGCTTCCATACATGTTATAAAGATGCCAATAATGCAAATCTTTTAATGTGATCAATATTTCTCGAGTTTCGGTTTCTTTGAAAAGATTCAAAGCTTTACGAATAATAGACATTTAGGCCTTGTTTGGAAAAATTAGTGTTTTAGATAGCTGATAACGGTTTATGTAGCGTATAGCGGTTTAAGCAGAGGATAACTTTTTAAGTAACGGATAGCGGATGACTGTTCAAATAAGAATTGTGTTCGGTAAATTTAGCAGTTCAATTAACAGAATAATGTGAATTGACATAAAAGGGTATCAATAATTTCCAAAGATAAAATTTACAAAGGGTATTTTTTGACCGAAAATATGAAACGCTACTCCAAACGCTAAACGTTAACTTTATTAGCGTTTCATAAAACGCTCCTTAAAACGCTAAACGCTCCTCAAAACGCTAGCTTACCGAACGCTAATATTTATGCAATTAGAGTTTTTACTTGGTCAAAACGTTAAACGCTACCTCAAACGCTATTGGCGAACACAGCCTTTTGACCAAGTCAAAACTCTAATTACATAAATATTTAGACTGTGTTCGGCAATAGCGTTTGAGGTAACGTTTAGCGTTTTGACCAAGTCAAAATTCTAATTGCATAAATATTAGCGTTCGATAAGCTAGCGTTTTGAGGAGCGTTTAGCGTTTTAAGGAGCGTTTTGTGAAACGCTAATAAAGTTAACGTTTAGCGTTTGGAGTAGCGTTTCATATTTTTCGGTCAAAAGTAAATTTTATCTTTGGAAATTATTGATACCCTTTTATGTCAATTCACATTAATCTGTTAATTGAACTGCTAAATTTACCGAACACAATTCTTATTTGAATACTCATCCGCTATCCACTACTTAAAACGTTATCCGCTGCTTAAACCGCTATACGCTACATAAACCGCTATCAGCTATCTAAAACACTAATTTTGCCGAAGAGGGCCTTAATATTGAAAACACACAAATAATACTTGTATAATCTATTTTATAAATTAAACTCTTATTAAAGTAAAAATACTTATTTATTTGTACCAAACAATATAAAATGGTTAGTTATTGTAGACAATTAATTATCTTTCTAATATATGATGTGATATGTCTAAAATATTTTTTTTAATAATCACAAA
Source organism: Portulaca oleracea (assembly GCA_029582165.1). NCBI lineage: Eukaryota > Viridiplantae > Streptophyta > Magnoliopsida > Caryophyllales > Portulacaceae > Portulaca > Portulaca oleracea. The sequence goes on from CM055885.1 coordinate 22,332,359, forward strand.
TCCTACAAAATAAATTATCTAATATTACTTTTGCTATATAAACATCACCATTTACCCTCAAAATAAATTATTTTATACAAATAATAATAATAATAATAATATTTTAGACATTAAATATAGTACCGTTAGAAAAGACATTAGATATAGAATTGCATGTTATTCTAATGTTTAAATAAATTTTCTCTATGTTAAAGAAACTTTTCTTTAATAAATAGCTATTTCTCTTAATGATAAATTATTTTATATGAAATACCAATTGGCATTTTATGATAAATTATTCCACTACTAAAAACTTGCCATATTGCGACGGAATTTTTCAAAGTTGCGACGTGATTTTTGGGCCGAGCGACGGACCTTGCGAATTCCGTCGCAAAAAGCCTCGTCGCAAGGCCAATGCGACGTACCTTGCGACGGAACTTGCGAAGGACCTTGCGACGGAATTCGGGTCCGCCGCACTATCTTACAATAAATTCAAAAAACAAAAATAATAAAATAAATTAGCTTGCGACGGACTTGCGACGGAAATTTCCGTCACAACAAATATTTTTTTTGTTTGAGGCAGCCATTTTCGAAAAGGTTATCCTAGTGCTGTTTTAAATATAAAAACTGCAAAATCTATATATATATATATATATATATATATATATATATATATATATATACATACATACATACATACATACATACATACATACATACAGAGAGAGAGAGAGAGAGAATTAGACATTAATTTTAAATAATTGTACTTAAATAATTAAATAAAAACGCACGTACAAATCTTTCATACATTCACTTAGTTTGACTAGATTAAAAAGGGAACATAAGTATTCCGAAAGACAATACTAATTAAAACAACTAAATTGTTTCATACAATCTCAACTAGCTTCTTTTTGCTGGCTTTGTTTTTCTTTGCCTTCTTTTTCACCGTCGCAATCTTCCTTGTTCTCTTAATTTTTCTTAGTAGCACGTGAGCTTGATGCGGCTTGAGATTCCAAGAATTTCTCAACTTTCAAAAGTTGACGATCATGGCGTTCGACATTCTTAAGCAAGATATTGCTAACTCCAGCACATTTGGCAACCTCGGCGAGCAACATTTGAACTGTCTCTCTCATGTCGGGGGGATCCGGCTGGTTTTGAGAAATGTTGTCTACTTTCTTCTTCAGAGTGGAAGCATAATCTCCAACTCCATTGATACGACCCTTCTTGTTTGAATTCTGTTTCACCCACACCACATTTGGATCCTGATCTTTTTCCTTGATGATGGTTGTCTTATACTTTTCCTAATTAATAACAATCATAAAAGTTAGCAAACTAATGCAATATACATAACATAAACCAAGAAGTGGCATGAACCCTAAACATAAAACTAGGAGACGTCAATTATGCAACATTATATACACATCTTCCTTTTAAGGCATGAAAACATCAAATTGTGCTTGGATTCCTCAAGTAAATCCGGCAAAGTCTCCTTTGAAATATCAACATTTCCCAAGCTAATTGCTTTGTACATTTGCCAAACGACACAACAAAACAAGCATTCACTCAACGGCCACACGCCGGAGCATTCACGAGCCACACGCTCGGATTCCAATTCAATATGCATAAACACATTCAATTCATAAATTTCTAATAAATAAATAAGAAATTGCAACTTACCCAAGTTACTTTCGATTTTTCATCAATCCAAGTACCATCATGCATGTGAGAATCTTGGTAGACCTCATCCAGAGTAGGTTCTCGATCAAGTTTTTCACACTAGAAGTTAGTCACATAAACAAAATTAGTGGTCATATTCTTCTAAAAATTGTCTTTACTTGGACAATAAACTAAATAAGAAATAATGTTGGAACTTACCAATTCTCTAGCCTTTTCATGCATAGGTTTGGTACCACACCCATGTTTCACAATGCCATAATTTGGATCTGAGTTGTTACCTATACGATTATCCTGGGCAATCAAACCATGAAAACTTCCCCTCATGCTTTAATCGCATGGCTTCAGTTTGTTTCATACACACCGGACATGCTAATTTCCCATGAGTACTCCAACCAGATAGCATTCCATAAGCTGGGAAGTCATTGATGGTCCACATAAGTGCGGCCTTCATTTGAAAATATTCACCTTTAGAAATATCATATGTTTCAACCCCTTCATCCCACAATTCTCTCAACTCATCCATTAGAGGTTGTAGATAGACATCGATTTTGTTCTTTGGATTTTTTGGACCATGGATTAAACATGACATAAACATGAACGGTGTAGTCATGCACAATTCAGGGGGAAGGTTATAGGGGGTTACTACTACAGGCCAAATGGAGTATGGTCTACTGGATTGATTGAAAGGGTTGAAACCGTCTGCACACAATCCTAACCGGACATTTCTAGGCTCTGCTGCAAACTGCGGATTCTTCTCATCAAAATATTTCCAAGCAAGGCCATCTGATGGATGACACAGCACACCATCATCACTAATGTGCTCGTGGTGCCACCTCATGTGTTGTGCAGTATTTTTTGATGCATACAACCTCTGAAGTCAAGACTTCAAAGGTAAGTAATGCATCCGAGCATATGGAATAGCTTTTCCTTTTCCTTTTGCCAACTTCTTTCGTCTCCATCTTTGTTGTCCACAAAACTTGCAAGTGTCAAGATTTGCATCATGTTTGTAGAACAACATGCACCCGTTGAGGCAACAATCAATGTATTGCACATCGTTGCCAAGTTCTTTCACAACCTTTCTCGTTTGTGAGTAGTTAGCCGGCACACGACCGTTATCAGGAGAACAGAGTTCTTTGATCAATCTTGCCCATCCATTATAATTGTCTTGGGCCATGTTGCCATCAGATTTGAGGCTTAACATCCTCAAAGCGAGAGACAACTCAGTATGAGTAGTACACCCGCCAAACAAAGGTTGTTGAGCAGCTTGCAGCATGTTATAAAAGGGTGGTTGATATGCGGTAGCTTCTTCTTCACCCATATTATGATCATTGGCTTCTACGACGTCATTCATCATTTCATCCATACGATCAACGTACGTATCATTATATTCATGATAAACGTCACTTGCACCAACGTTATGGGGAGCAACATTGCCAATATACACACCACCATCCATTTGTTCAGGTTCTACTTCACCATGGCTAGTCCAATAAAAATACCCGTTCATGAAACCCATCTTGTAGAGATGAACCTTCACTTTTTCAGGTTTGAAGAACTTTCGATTTGCACACTTCCTACAAAGACACCTATACTTGCCACCACTTTCAACAAACCCAAATTTGATTTTGGGCAAATGTGTCAAACTCTTCTAACCCTCTCACAAATTCTTGTGTGTGCCCACGACGGTTAGGCATTAATCTATTATACATCCAGGTACGGTGCGGAGGACAACTCATATTCTGCCCAAACAATTAATTCAACTAACGAATTTTAGTTGTAAAAAACTACATTTTCAAAATAAATAATGAGTAATCAATATGACCAACATAATAGTCAAATGAAACCAACATTAAAGATTATAAAATTACTTACTAAGCTGAACTACTCTAAGAATTTGAATTTAATTTCCTATGGATAATACAACATATCTGTGCGACAAAGGAACTTCCTTAGCTTTCTATTTTATTTCCTAGACAACATATGTGTGAATTTAATTACTTACTAAAACTAGCCTTGGTCCGTCCCCTTAGGAGTATCCCCCTCATCAGCTCCAGGTGCAAACTCGAAGCCAGCTGATACTTCCACTCAGAACACCATGCCAACTCCCAGCTTTTCTAATAGGCCCTGATAAGTCAACCCACTATCACAGCCAATGTCAACCAACACATAAAGCTACCAACCTCCTTACACCCCACTGATGCTGTAAGATACAAAATCCACTCATATAATTGCTCCCCACACTCTAACAAAAATAGCACCAGCAGCAACCAAAAGCATAACCCAAGAGTTCTAATTCAGAACCCACTCCAATTATCACTCGATTAAACTGACAATCCCCAATTACCAATCAGACATATTTTGAAACAAGCCCGAATAATGCAGCTGCAACAGCACCACAACCACCCATTTAATCAGAATATGCAGCTGCCTTATCCCAATAATCTCTTTTTCTCCCCTTTTCTTTGTTTGAATCCAACATTAGGATACCAAAAATTAACCCTAAACCCTAAAATCTCCAATTAAACCCTAACTAAACAACTAAATCTTCATATATATACAAAATTAACTAAAAATAAAACCCAAATTTAACTTACAATTTCGATTTTGAGGGAGCAACAAGCAAATTGATAAAACCTGACTAACCCATCTGGGTATGTATAGCTATTTCCAAATTACTACCACACACGAAGAACAAAACCCTAAACTATTGGTTTCATAATCTGCTACTACAATCCCAAGTTCTCACCAGCCTTGTTCATGACTATGAACACAAGAAACACAGAAACAGTAGTGATAACATTGGTACTCCAGAACAGTAGTGTTTACAAACAGTAAGAGAGAGGAAGAAGTAGCACGAACCCAGAACAGGGGCAGCAGGGGCGGCGGACAGAGGCAAGGCTCACACGGCTGGGTATTTGCGGAAGAACAGCGGCTGGCTAAACACAGAAGGTCTTCGTGCGTCGGAGAACAGCGACTGGCTCAACACAGAAGGTCTTCGTGCGTCGGAGAACAGCGGACGAACACCGGCGAGGCTCACGCGGAAGAGTTTTGGGCGTCGGAGAAGGGTTTAAGCTCTCAAGATTTGCAGATCTAAAGTCTTCTGAGCATTTTCCCATCTCTCTTTCTCTCGTTCTTGTTTGTGGGGAATGACTGAAGGGGAGGGCTGAACTTTGGCGGAAATAAGGGTTTCATAACCCAACAAAGTGTAAATTTTTTTAAAAAAAATGAAATGACCGAGCGACGGACTAAATCCGTCACAAGTCCGTCGCAAAGTCAGGTTTCATTGCCAAATCAGCGATATTTTAACGCGGGTCAGGGCGACGGATATTTCCGTCGCAAAATCCGTCGCTAAAACGCAAGATTTTAATAGTGTTCAAGAATTGAGATAAAAATCCAATTGCGATTAATTTAACAAGCAATTTCAAATATAAGATCTCATGTAGTTTGTACAGACAACACCTCTACAATATGTCACAATAGACACACTATAATCAAAATACAATCACCACATAAGCATTTGTTACATAATATGATATATCCACATAAATATGTTAATCTTTTTGTAAAAAAGAAAAAGTATTTAACACATCACCATTGTGATTAAGTAAATAAACAAATACATAGGGTCCTTCAATTAATTAAACAAAATTGTAAGGACCTCTCATAAATATAAAGGAAAAAATTCAATATTTAACAAATTTGAATTTATAAAATTAACAAATAAATAGAAAAAACAAAGAAAATGCTATTTGTACAAATATTTAATAGAAAATAAAAAAATCATAAATATTCATTAAAAAACAAATGAAAATTTTAAAAGTAAAGAAAATTAGGATGTAAAAGTAATTTTCAAAAATATAAATAAAATATGACTTTAAAAATTAGTTATGTAAATAAACAAATGCTATTTGTTTGGCTACTAGATTGGTGTCGCTACTGCGGAAGTGTAGCGAGTCAGCGAGTGGTCATACCTCATGGCACAGGTGACAGGTGATTCCCCTTCAGAGTGCAGCGACAGGAGAAGTAGATTGACAAATGTTTGCACTTTGAAATCGGGCAACCAACTTTTCAGCTCAAGGTAATTTCGAGTTCGGTTAAAACAGTCATTAGATAAAAATTTAGTTGTTTTCGTTTATTGAAAGTTAAAGACTTAAAAGTTCATATAAAACAGCAAATCGCATACAAAACAACCAACAACCATCTCTAAAAGATAAATATTACAACTAAACAGCTAAATATGTCATAATTTACAAAATGATGTGGTGTTTGTAGACAAAAGTTCCATCCACTAAGGCTCTCTCAGATTCATGGGTAAGTCCAACTTACCCAAATTTACCAGTTTTTACCTAAATTTATCAAAATTTACCAAACTTAAAAAAATAAAAAATAATAATTTTGATATATTGGCATCAATTTGCTAAAAGTTACCAGAATTTATCAAAAATTATCAAAAATTACCAAAATTTAACTTTTACCCAACTGTTTTTTACCCATGAGTTTGACAGGCCCTAACACGTCGTAATCCAAGCTAAAAAAATGTTGCGAAATGGATAAATCGTAACTTAATCAATGGACCAGATCATTGTAGTAGTTCTTCTCCGAGGTGCACACCTCCAAATCCTTAACGGGTGGCAGACACTTCCATGGGAGTAATCAAACTCAATTTTGGTAGCTCTATAATTAACTCATCGAAAGAAGGGTTCAATTTTAGGTAGTGGAGGAGGTTCTGAAAGTTGGAGTGAAAGGCTATGTAGATACGTGAATCATAGTTGCAGAAATGAGAACTGTTTGTGATGGGTTGAATGTCCGAGGTGATTAACATAGACTATAAAATCATCATTTTGAAGGTGAAAAGTTGGTTGTGACACAAACTTTAGAAGGTGTCTTCTCAGTTTCATGGTAGATTAAAGGGCTAGGTATCCTTTCAGTTTCATGGCAGATTAAATAGCTAATATCTAATATTAAATTCATTCTATCATAGTGTCACTAGGTTAAAATTATTCACATCATTAGAGAAGAGAATGCGTCATCTAACTAGTTATCAAAAGTTGGGTCGCTCTCTGACATCAGTTGGGAGGTGAAACTATTCAAGTAATCAGAAGTTTAGTAATAATTTGTATACTGATAGGATGAGCCAATACCTTATATATGACAAGGAACTATTAATTCACCACTTATCTTTCCTTGCCTTTTTTTCATAAAGAAAGTGGAAGACATTTTTCAAACAATAAAAAAAGAGATATTGAATTTAAATAATCTGGACATTTACCCGTAATAGATGGAATAATTTGAACTTTATATTTGATACTGAATACCATGAACTTTTCACATTGTCATTTTTAGTAGCACGCCACCGAGTTAAAAAACGAGCAACTCGGTGGCGTGGCGATGTGGTGGCTAAAGAAGAGTATGTTGACTTTTATTATGTACTTTGTCAACTTTGACTTGTCAACCTCACCATATCTCCTTTTCATTCTCTCTCCTCCAGTCCCTTTCTCTCTCATCTCCCTCCTCTTCTTCGATCCACCAGACATCTCCCCCTCTTCTCTCTTTTTCTCTTTCTACAACATACTGCCCCCCTTTTGTGCAAAACCGACTTTCAAGATTCAATCTTTCTCTCCAATTCTTATAACCGAGATCGAAATCCAGGTTTTAATTTTGAAGCCGCCATGTGTGTCCAAACCTCAGGACACAAATTGAAGCCAATCGTGATTAGGGAAGTATGGGCGATAATTTTAGACTTCGAATTTGAGCAAATTAAAGTCACTCCCGATCGTCCGATCTATACCACTACCTCAAATCCAACGTCGATGCGTTGCACACGGTCTCACATGGCCATGAGAGGATGAGAGATAGAGAGAGTGTGTGTAGGAAGGGGGGGGGGAAGGGATGCAGAGGAGAGGGACTGAGGGAGAAAAAGTGGTAACTTTGGTTATGTAGATTAGTAAATTTGGGAAATGCGGGTCTATATTTGCACACAAACTGTTTGTGAGACTGTCTCTGAGAATGTATGGCTGGCAAAAATTGGTTTCTAACCTTGCTTGAGCCAAAATGATTAATTTATAATTGGTCAAATTTTTTGTAAGGTTGCAAACGAGACAGTAATGTTTGCTAGCTTCAATCACTAAATGGTAATGATTGGTCCTAGTTGATATATTTATTGATGTTATAGCTTTGCAGTAGTGTTTATTTCATAACTTCTATATGCGAGTTCTATATGTTGTGTTTGAAAGGGATTAAGATTTATACAGATTAACGACAATTTGCAACATTTGAGTGGGCATTATATGGATAAGGAGTTGAAATTCAAAACAGTCACCAATAAAGTTTCGTATTAGCTAGCTTGAAAGTTCTGCTACCTCAAATCCCTCCTTCCTCCATGACCCACTACGCAATTTCTCACAATGATGAAATGGCCTAGCTCTGATTCTTTCCGATTCTCGGTTCAATTTGCACTTGATTTTTTTTTCGAATTGTGGCCTTCTATTGCCCAATTTTGAAACAGAAACGAGCTTCAAGCCCCATCGCTAATTCAATCAATCCTTTGAATTCATGATCCATTTCGATTTTCAGATATAGGGAAAGCTTGGTAGAAGCCAATACTTTTGAGGTGGTTATGGGACTGGTGACTGTTGGTAGACGTCTTGTTGGGTGGTGATTTGCTTGGTGATGGTGGAGGTGGGTTGCCATGGAAAAGAAGAAGACGAAAGGGGTGAGGTGACAATAAGTTGTGTAGGAATGGGTTGGAGGAAAGAGGAAAAGAGGAGATGGTGAGGTGGATAAGTCAAATGCTGACTAGGTACATGATAAAGTCAAAACACACTCCTTTAGTTGCCATATCAGCTTCTCACCGTGTTGCTTATTTCTTAACTCGGTGGCGTGCTATTGAAAACTATAATGCGAAAAGTTCAAATTATACTGTACCAAATATAAAGTTTAGATTATTTAGTCTATCACAGATAAAAGTGTAGATTATTGAAATCCAATTTCAAAAAAAAAAAAAATGGTGGCAAATAGTTGTATATAAATAGGACTAAGGTCCCAATTCCCATTTCTCCGTGGGATTGTAATCCTGGACTTCTATTGATCTTTGAAAATAATATGAGTTTTTTTTTATCCTTTTTCATTAGATTAATATAAAACTTCCACTTTTAGCATCAATTGTTTTTTTGATTTTCCTAGTTTGAAATCCAACATTTTATATTTTCCTCTCATATTCCTCTTAAATTTGGACGGAAACTACTAGTGAGAATTGAAGATTAATGTAAAACTTTCATGATGCGTTGTTGATCACATGAGGTTCTTTGTTTCTTCGGCTAAATTCAATAAAAAAAAAATAATTATTAGACCTCATGCTACTGCAAAATATGTCTAGAAGTGGATCCCCAAGAAAAATGATGATGGTGCTCTCATTTCCAATGCTTTGTACATTTCGTCCCTTGTGAGGTTAACAATGGGTTAAGGAATATTGAGAATGATGACACGATTGTTCCCGACTCTCTTGAGTATTCCGATTGTGACAGGTTTAAGGATGCTTCTAGCAAAACCATTACGGACTCTATTAATGTTGTTTTGAATAACAACAAGCATGCAAGCATGTTGACTTACAAGGATGCTCTTTTGAGTGGTCACAAAACCAATCGGGTGGTGGATAAGGATCAGGGAGCCGACTATGACAACGAACGCACTCTTAGCAACTCGATTGAATCCTTTGATGGTGTGGATTAGCGTGACTTATTGATCTTGAGGATTCCATCCTTGAGGCTAAGAGAAAACAGAACATGTTGATGAAATCTAAGTTGCAGCTTGTCAGAGAAGCAACTTGTAGAGCTGTTTGTGGGCAAAAGGATGGCTAGGCGTGTGAATAGTTTGGAAGTTGACAGTCTTGATGATATTGATGCTGACATATATAACAAAGGGTAGTGATTATTGACAATGATATAGGCGTGCGAACCTCAATGATCCACCAAACTGAAGTTATTGATCTTTTAAAAGCGTGATTGAGTTGTGATGGTTTTTGGCTGTCGTGAGTGCGAACGTATTTGTTGTGCTATTTATATTTAGTAGTGTTTGGATGTAATATTTTTCTTTGGAGTTGATTGTGTGTTGTACTCTGTAAACTTTTAAGTATTTTGACTATCAATAATCGAAAAAAAACTTTCATGATGTTTTTGATTCAACTTTTCTTCCTTCACTGTTTAAAGCACGTGAATTTAAAGATAATAGCTCATTTTTTCAAAAATTTTATTTTGTCTTATTTTCCAAGAAATAAATGAGGCTTCAGTTCCATCTGATGGAGAAAACTAATAAAAACGAGGGGCATTTAGAACTTGCAATGATAAAATCTCAATCACCCATATCACAGAATGAAGATAGTATAAGAATATGATATTATCGAGAGAAGCACGAATCCAAGGCCAATCAACCCCGAATATATTATAAAATTGAAATGGTTTGATCCATAATTTAGAAAAACATGATTTTTAGTTCGAACCTATGTAAACACTTCATAAAGGTGAAAGTAATTGACACGTTAATCAAATGTAATGGAAGCAATACGTTTGTCACTCTGTCTAGACTAGAGTTGTGTATGACATTAATCACATAAGTGTAGACTATGAAGAGGCTTGCACGCGGTTGGTACACGGAAGCAAATATGCGCGTCCCTGTACGCGTGGCATCCCGTGGATAAAAAGAAAAACCAAAAAGCGTGCAAAAAAGGGAAAATGTCAATTTTTTTTTGTTGCATGTAAAAAAGGGGAAATGTCAATATAAGATACCAAAAATGATACTCTATCCGTATCATATTAATTGTCATAACTTTAACTGTTACGGTATCTAATGTCATTATTTGATTAATGATTTCTTATATAATATATTATTAACAATTGCAATATTATACTTTTATGATAATATTTTTCGTTGCAAATTTAATGGTGATAATTTTAGATAGAAATTCATTGTATATATTGAGAAATTTATGGTTAAAATTTTTGAAATTTAATTGGACGATTTTAAAAATGACAATTAATATGGAACAAAAGGAGTAAATATCTTGCCGCAAGACACATCTTAAGTGTCTTGACATTATATAAAACCTATATATTTATAAATTAAATCGAATAAATTACATGATTGACTTCTATAACTATAATAAAACATATAAATGATATAAAATCTCACACACATATATATTTTTTAAAATTTACAAAAAGACGTATAAAATATGCTTAACGGATGATGTTCATTCGTTAGGATATTAATTTTAATTGTTAGTGTAGCCAACAAATTCCAAACTTCTTATAATTGATAATTAATATTAATTAACTGTCAAAAAAATTGAGGTTAAAAATGATAATAATTATTTATTTCAATTTATAAGGAAATGATAATAAACATTAATTTTATAAGGAGGAAGACATTAAACAATGTCTTGCTCCAAGACATGTATCATCACTCACATAAGATATTAACATATTCCCTCATTTTTTTTATAAGTTGTCACTTAGTTGAATGTCACAATCTCCATTCTCACTCTTTATTTGATAGTTTTTTTTATATAATATTTTATGAACAATTAGAATATTATATTTTTTGGATATTATTTTTCTATACAAATCTAATAGTAATAATCTCATATAAAAAGTCACTAGATATATATTGAAAAATTCATTGTAAAATTTTTAAAGTTTAACTGTACAATTTTAAAAAACAACAATTAATGTGGGATAGAGCAAGTAACTTTTCAACTTTTCAACTTTTCATGTTCCTTACTAATATCTTAGTGTTAGTATAAATAAAATATTTCTCATTGATGAAAATTTTGAAAAAACACATCATACTTGTCATAAACAATTTAATACTGAATATTTTTTAAATAACTAATGTTGACCTCCTTATGTAAAAACCTCGGGTTCTTGGTAATTCATAAAGACATTTTAATTCACCTTCCCATTATGAATTTTCATTCATGGTCACATTATGAATTCTCATTCCTATTCTCATTATGTGTCAAATGGGTTGTAGGAGACATCCCGAAAAAAGGTGGAGTTTCCATTAAAGGAAAAAAGGTGGAGTTTCCTTTGAAAAAAAAGGTTGATTTATTCTTTGGTATTTTCTTTCATTGCCAATTTTGAAAAGTAAGGAAATAAAAGATAAAATAAATGACATAAATAAATAAATCAATGGCTTGTTTGACCCTCTCCTTCGTATGTGTTTTTTCACTACCGTTTCAAACTTTGAATGGTCAATTTTCAAACCACCACCTCCTCCTTAGTTTGAACTTCAACGTCCACTATTTTTCTTCATTGTACTCCCCTAATTGCGTTGACAACATCTAGTCTTTGGTCGTTGCATTATTTTATTTTGTTCCCAATACCTACCAATTCATATAAATACTCGACCCCCTTCCCATTCATCACAATCCCAAAACTCACATAACCTATTTGACAAATCTTTTCTCCCATTCATCACAATCGCAAAGCTCACATAACCTATTATACACATACATACATACATACACAACATGATCTTACCATGGAGAAGGAAGAGATCGGCTCGAGTCAGCAGCGGTGAGGCAAAGCCGGAGCCGGTGGAGCTAGTGATCCCGTCCCATTTCAGGTGCCCAATATCCCTAGACATGATGAAGGACCCAGTGACTTTGTCCACGGGTATCACATACGACCGTGAAAGCATAGAGACATGGATTGAGGGAGGCAATAAAACTTGCCCTCTAACCAAACAACCCCTGAGGACACTTGAGCCGGTCCCCAACCACACCCTCCGCGCCATGATTCAAGATTGGTGTGTCGAGAACCGGTCATACGGAGTTGAACGCATCCCCACGCCTCGGGTGCCCATCACCTCACACGAGGTGGGTGAGGCCTTGGCTCAGATCACCAAGGCCCAGGCTCCAAAGGAGTGCTTGGAGTTGGTTGGAAAGGTTGGTAAAGCTATCAGAGAAAGTGAGAGGAACAAGAGGTGTTTCGCAGCAAATGGGGCTCCAGCAACTTTAGCACTGGCATTCAAATCCTTCTGTGATGGTGAAGGTGAAGACACCATCTTGCTCTTGGAGGAAGTCATGAGTGCTCTAACCTTGATGTCTCCCCTCGACTCCGAGGCCCTGGGGCATCTCGGCTCATCTGGCTCTCTTGCTCGTCTGGTGTGTTTTCTCAGGCGCGGTGGCTTGTCTGGGAGGACCAACGCAGTTCTCATCCTGAAAGAGCTCGTTTCGAGCTCCAAATCTCAGGAGAAAACAATTGCTGAATTGGCATGCCATGAAGGAGCAATTGAAGGGTTAGTTGAGCTGATTAAGGACCCCGTGTGCCCTGCTTCAACCAAGGCCTCATTGGTCGTAATCTACAACATGATAACAATATACGATCCCATCATAACAACATTTGTCCAACAGGGGCTGATCCCATTGATCCTAGACACTCTGGTGGATGCTGAGAAGAGCATATGTGAGAAGGCACTCGGAGTTCTCGACGGGCTATGCCGATCCAATGCAGGAGTCGATGCAGCATTGGACCACTCATTGACAGTTCCTGTTGTCGTCAAGAAGATACTGAGAGTCTCGGACTTGGCAACCGAGTTCTCGGTCTCTATACTATGGAGGCTGGTCCAGAAGGAGGAGACACAAAGCCAAGGCGTCCTCATCGAGGCTCTTCAGGTGGGTGCCTTCCAGAAACTGCTCCTGATTCTGCAGGTTGGGTGGAATACCAATGAGAGGACTAAAGACAAGGTTACCAAGCTGTTGAAGCTACTCAATGTTTATAGAGACAGGGTTGAGTGCATTGATTCTACTGATTTCAAGCATCTCAAGAGGTCATTTTGACTCATTTTTGGCTTCCATTGATGTACAGAAATTTAGTATTGATGATTCTTTTATGCATATAGGCTTTCAGAAAAGCAGTGTGTATACTACATGATACATAGATCATTCAATTCTTTGTAGTTTGTCGGACAATTGAATTCTTTATTTTCTTTTGCAAGCTATAATAAATAATTTTATGTGGATATATATTCCTCTGTTTTCTTGGATAAATTTGAGAAAATCATGAAGTATTAATTAGTTGGAAATTTTTCTGATTAAATTTACCAGCTGTTACAACTTACAAGTTGATCAAATTTCTTTGAATTTGGTTGTGTTTACTGGATCGGATCCGAAAATTTATTTAGGTCATTGTGTCACGCTCAACGCCCAAAATTTTCTCAAGTGAAGGATAAGGAAATTATTTTTCCAAAATTCCACCAGACATACACCAAGTGCTTATATATACTACTCCATGTGTTCCTCTATGAAGCACATGTAGTTCATTATACAAACTTTTACTACCAAATATTCATTATGCATAATGACATAAGATATAAAATCAATATCTTTGGATAGATTTGTTGTAAAAAGAATAATTTCATATGAATAAATTTATGTAATAGTTTCAAATATATAGGAATGAGGATGATAATTGGTCGAGTGTGGGTTGGGTCCAACTAAAGAATAATTTCATATGAATAAATTTATGTAATAGTTTCAAATATGAAATATATTATTTTTGGCACTGTAAGTCATTACTCCCTCCATCCCATATTAATTGACATATTTTGAAATTTTTCACATACCAATGCTTAATTAAAAAACTACTCATATAATTAAATAACACTATTTTCCAAGGTATTTTTTCGGATACCAAGGCGTAGGTAGTGAGAGAATGTGAGTTGGAGTAGTTTTTATTAATTGAAAAAGTAAAAAATTAACATGATTATTAAAGTTAAAATAATTAAATTAGGTTTTGGGAAATGGAAAGTGACAATTATTTTGGGACAAAAAAAGTTATTTTAAGTGTCAATTAATATGGGACGGAGGGAGTATAATACAGTGAAGACCATAAAAGATTAGCAGTCGGTAATTATTACATAGCACAAGAAACATTTATCAATGAACATTCTAGTAAATATTTAAAAATGTAGCTAATTAAGTTTCTCATGTCGAAGGGATATGGGGGCAAAATCGGGCCACAGTTCCGTCAAATTTTCACACATAATATATGTATTTGTAAGTGTACATGGTTATGAAATATATGAAGTATGTTAGATTTTAATTGGATTGGCTATGAGATGTGGTGATGAATTCATTTTACTTCTTGACAAACCCAAAAAAAAAAAAACAATAATTTCATTAACCATAAAATATGACAAAAATGGAACAACTTTGGCCATTGAAAAAAAAACATATAAAATAATCCTTAAATCCTAAAATAATCCTAAAATCCTGAAACTCACCTTGAAAAATCAGAAGGAAATTAACCCCTTTTGCAAAATTAGCTATCTATGTTTTCATAGTCCTATCTACAATTTTTTTTTTAAACTTCATGTTTAAATTGTCATGAATCTTAGCAAGGGAAATGATAAATAAACCATTATCAAATATATTCCTTATGTGCTTATTTATTTTTCAATTTAATTAACTTTTTCTTTAATTATTCTTCATTTACATTTTAAATTTTTTAGCAATTTTACATGTTAATTTTTATCAATTTTACATTTTATTATTGACCCGACATAATTAACATTTATCAATTTAAGTAATTATATATTTTTAAAACTAATTTTATTAATTATCTTGATATTTCCTCACCCTTCTAATATGGCAAATAAATAGGGATTACTTATTAAAATTGATGATAATCTTAAAGTTTCACTTTAATAAATATGAAGCACTAGATATAACAAATATTCTTATCTCCATCTAGTTTCAATAGGAGACAACTAAACCCAATTTAGAATGCAAGTAATGGTCAAAAGCATGACTGCAGTAAAGGCAACTAGGGGTACAAAAAGGAATAAACATAGTACCCAATGCTAGTTGAATTGAAACAAAACACTGTTGTCCAGAATGGCAATTAAAAGCCACTATAATTGACCAGGTTTATATATGCTCTAATCAAGGTTGGTAAACTGCTCCAAATACTTGCATTTTTTTAAGAATCAAAATAAGCACACCTCCTGAGAAAACTTTGCCAATAACAACTGTGGAGTTTGTGGGGATAGCCTCCCCCATCTAGCAACTTCTCGTTTCTTGTCTTTTCTCAAGTCAATAATCAATATACCCTTCAGCCCATTCGGTGCTGCTCCTGCTCCTCACCGCCAATAGTTCGTTGAATTTATACTTGTAATTCTCAGCCAATAAGACAAAGGTTGGTTACCAAAAAAATAAATAAAATTGCATTTCATAGTACAAAATACAAATAAAAATCCTAATAGTGTTTTATATTACTCCATACATGTGTCTAACTCTTGTTAATACTACCCTACTAAATAGATTATTGGTAGTTCCTTTAGGCCCCATTCTTTTATGTAGTGCGGTGCGTTGTGGTAATGATGCGGTGCGGTGGAATTTAAAAATGTGTGATGAAGTGTGGTTGGTTGTGGTGAGTTGTGGTGGAGGTTGTGATGGGTGAGGTAGATGACAAGAGAAAATGTAAAAACTAGAGGACAAAAATGAAGAGAAAGAAAAGTAAGAAGATATTTTTGGTAATGATTATGGTAAAGTTTTGTGAAGTGTGGTGAAATGTGGTAGAATATTGAATATTGCGATGTGGTGCAGTACCGCACCGCAAATTACCGCATAAAAGAATGAGGCCTTAGTTTACTTCCTAGAGAGCTAGGTGCCTAGGTGCCACAATCCTAGCCCAATACAATTTTGTGTCACTCGATATATATAAATAATGTGTCAATTGTGCGCTAGAATTTGCTTATGATTAGCGAAAAGTAAGAACTGAACAGAAAATTACATAAAACATAATGAAACCCAAAACAATGGCGAAAATAGATTCTTGGAACGCTACGCATCATTTTACAGGTCGACTGAACACTGGACAACATTTAGGGAGGCAAACCCGTGATTGTTTCAATAGTCTCGGATTGGGTCTATCTGTCAACCTACAAAACACTAATCAAATTAAGTTAGACAAAAAACCTATAAGAGTCATCATTCAATTTTATTGAATATTAACAAACTTTGAATTTAACTTTAAAACATGTGATAAACCAAAGATTAAGGGACCGACGATAAGATTCTCAACTTAAGATTTAAAAACATAAGTTCATTTATGTAGAAACCCTCTTAATACAGGACCAAAGGGCGTTCACCTCAAAGCACCTCAAGGACATTCAACCCAGCAGCAGTGTTTTGATGTGAAAGACAAACAGAGAAATGAAACAAGGAAGCTAATTCTGGAAAACAAAAAGAGCGAAGAAACAGGGAAGCTAATTCTTGAAACCGAGTCATCTGATTTTCTTTGTCCACTCTCTAACCAGACTAATTCGATTGTTCTTTATGCATTGCAGGAAACAATCGAGCAAGAGTTTGGAAAGAAAAACAAGATTTTGGAATCCGGAAATCTCGCCCAAAATGGAGCAAATCTGGAAGCACGAAGAAAGGAAGGAATCTGTTCCTAAATCAAATCTCCAACGTCTCTGTTCGATTCAAAGAAACAAGCCTATAAATTGAAGACATGGGATTCGAATTAATGCAACGATTCCACGGAAGAAATCGGGTGTTCAAAACAAGAAGAGAAATCTGTGTTTTGCGTGAGTTTTCCATCGAGTGAGAAAACTGTGTTTGAGCGTTCTGAGTGTAATAAATTCCTTGACGGAATTAGGCATTGGTTCATTCGTGTAGAACCGATTCCCAGACGGAATTGGGATCGATTTGTGTAAACACCAAAAGTTGAGTTTGGTGGGTGTTACTTTCAGAAAAACTCTGAAGCGTCCATTGAAAGGCGCTCTTCTGTAACCCTAAGGACGTTCACCTTAGGAGTGGTTCAATTGCATTACAGTATACTTCAATAAAGGATGTTATTCAGTTTCTATTTATTGTCCTTTATTCTGAAATTCTCATTATACTGTTTTGGATCTTAATCTGATCAGATTAAGACATTAACGTCCTTTACCAGTGAATATATTTTGCAGAAAATTTCTTAACCCCATTCAACCCCCCCTCTAGGGTTATTTCAATTGGTATCAGAGCTTGGTCCACTGAAAATTCAGAGACTAATCGTTCTGTGGCAAAGATCATGGGAGATCACAACATGGGTGACTTAAGTCAAGGATGTTCATGGAACAGATCACCTTTGCTGGAGGTGACAACTACAGAATTTGGAAGCGCCAAAAGGAGATCTTCTTGAGAAATCAAGATGACATTTGGGACGTAGTCACCAAAGGAAATTATCCTACTCCCCAGAAGACTGCTGAAGATGGAACAATAACTGACAAACCAAGATATGAGTATACACCTGAAGAAAAAGAGCGAGCAAAGAAAAATACTCATGCACATTATCTTTTAATTTGCAGTCTTAATTCTAATGAATTTGAAAGAGTCTCTAATCTTGATACAGCAAAAAAGATCTGGGAATACTTGGTCACGACCTATGAAGGAACAAATCAAGTGAAAAAGACCAAGATCAACATACTTGTTCAAAAGTATGAAGGCTTCAAAATGGACGAGAATGAATCCATTGAATCAATGTTCAAAAGATTCAGTGCGATAACCAACCATCTCAAGTCTCTCGGGAAAACATATACAGATGAAGAGCAAGTAAACAAGGTCCTTCAGTGTCTGCCCGGACAGAAATGGGGACCAAAGGTGACTGCTATTGAAGAAGCCCAAGACCTAGAGACCTTGAAGCTTGAAGAGCTAATTGGAAAGCTCCTTGCACACGAGATACGACTGTCTGAAGGCAATCAGACCAAGGACATTGCTCTCAAATGTACCAAGGAACCGGAAGAAGAATCAGAAGAAGATGATGAAGAAACCATGGCTATGCTAGCTAAAGGTTTCAGGAGACTATACAGAAAAAATCCCAGATTCCGTGGACACCTAAGAGAATCATCCTCCAAACGACCTTCACCCAGAGGTAAGATTCAAACCAAGGATGATAATGAACATAAATGCTTTGCTTGTGGTGCCACAGATCACTTGGTCAGAGAATGTCCTTACGTAAAGAAAGTCAAAGAGCAAAGTGACTCTAAAGGAAAGAGGTTCAACAGTAAAGCTATAGTTGCTACGTGGAGTGACAGTGATGGAGGTGAAAGTGAGGATGAATCTGAGGAAATTGCAAACCTTTGTCTTATGGCAAAGGACCTTCCAGAAACAACAGAAGATGATGATGACGAGGTATTCACTAATCTTTTTCTTAAATGTCCTGAGCATAATTTAAAATCAAGATTACTCAATCTGCTCGACTATATTGCAACCCTCACAGACAAAGTCCACTACCTTACCAGAATCGCTGAAACCAATTCCAAAACCATAGCCACTCAGCATGAGATAATAAAGAATCTCACTACCGACAACATCAGCATGAGAGATGAAATGATTCAAAACCGAACTGAGCTAAACTCCATCCTCAATCAAGAAATAAACCAAGTTCACTCTATCTTGCGCTATGAAGAAAAAACCTTCACAGATGAAACTAGTTCACCAAAAACCAAGCCAACGTCCTTACCCTCACACAAAACCACCAGCACACCAAAGACAAAACCAAATACCAAAACCAAGTGGGTACCAAAGAAGTCAGACAAACAATCTGACCACGAAAACAAGAAACCTTCTTTTAAAATGACTATACCAAAGAAAGGTATAATGTCCTTCGATGCAGGTATGCCTCAAGGCTCACAACGACCTTTGGTATTTGGACAGCGGAAGCTCGAGACACATGACTGGAGATCCAACCAAATTCAGAGAACTCAAGGACAACAAAGGTGGGAAGGTAACGTTTGGAGACAAAAGCCAAGGAGAGATCCTTGGAGTCGGCAAGGTTGGTAAGGACTCAGTTAATTGTATAAATGATGTATATTATGTACAAGGTTTAGAGTATAATCTTTTAAGCATTTCTCAATTCTGTGAAAGAGGTTATAAAGTTTGGTTCAATAGGAACTCATGTGTTGTAGAGAAGGAATCTCATGAAATAGTTCTTAAAGGTCATCGAATGAACAATGTGTATGTTATTGACCTCAGTGAGCATATGACAAATGACCTCACCTATCTTAGAGTTGCATCAGATGAAACCTGGTTATGGCATCGTAGATTGGGACATGTGAGCATGAAAACCCTTCAAAAGCTAAAACATCTAGGTCTGGTTAGAGGACTACCATCTCAGAATTTCATTCGTGACAAATTATGTGATGCATACACAAGAGGCAAACAGACCAGAACTTCCTTTAAACCTGTGTCTCAAGTAACCACCTCTAGATGTTTAGAACTGTTGCATATGGACCTCTGTGGACCAATTCCATACAAAAGTCTAGGAGGACGCTCATACATACTAGTCATTGTTGATGATTATTCTAGATTTACCTGGGTTTTATTTTTGAAGGATAAGACAGAGGCCAACCCAGAATTTGAGAAACTATACAGGCAACTCAAGGTCCTTACAGGACTCAGTCTGATGTCTATAAGAACAGATCATGGAAGAGAGTTTGATAATCAAGATCAATTTGGAAAATTCTGTGATCAAGAAGGGGTTACACATAATTTCTCTGCCCCAAGGACACCACAACAGAATGGTGTGGTTGAACGGAAGAACCGCACATTGGAAAACATGGCCAGAACAATCATCTGTGAGAACAATCTTCCTCTCTTTCTCTGGGCTGAAATTATAAATGCTTCAAATTATATTCTCAACAGATGTACCATAAGGTCCTTCATGAAGAAGACACCCTATGAGTTGTTCAAAGGTAAGACACCAAATGTAGCTCATCTCAAGGCCATTGGATGCAAATGCTTCGTTCATAACAATGGCAAGAAGGCCTTAAGCAAATTTGAGCCAAGAAGTGAAGAAGGAATTCTGGTAGGATATTCCTTATCCAGCAAGGCCTACAGAGTATACATTAAAGCATCTAAAAAGGTGGAAGAATCAATTCATGTTGTCTTCGATGAAACTTCCACCACTCCATCAGAAAGGTCCTCCATCAAATTGCAGATTCATCACGATGATGATGACGAGGACTCACCTCGTATATTTCAGCAAGGTCCTCTTCAACAAAATGAAGAACCTCCTCCAGATGACACAATGCAATCAACTTCAGAACATGAGGAAAATGAAACTCAAGGACCTTCGCATGATGTAGAACAAGGACCTTCCTCAAGTGAAGGCCAAGGACCTTCCTCACGTGAAGGACAAGGACCTTCACCAACAGAGACTCCTCAAGTGGCTGATACTACACAACAAACCACTGAGGAGCCATCAAGGACCTTCAGGTTCAAACCTGCTCATCCAGCCGATAATCTCCTTTTAGGTCTAGAAACAGGTATTAGAACTCGATCCTCTCTTAGAAACTTTTGTGCTTTTCACGCCTTTGTTTCTCAGATGAACCTAAAGGACCTGAAGAAGCTCTAAAGGACAGCAACTGGATCCTAGCTATGCAAGAAGAATTGAATCAATTCGAGCACAACAAAGTATGGAAGCTTGTCCTAAGACCCAAACACCACCCAGTCATTGGTGTAAAATGGGTCTACCGCAACAAATTAGATGAACATGGCACTATCACAAGAAACAAGGCCAGACTAGTGGCCCAAGGATACAACCAAGAAGAAGGCATTGACTATGAAGAAACCTTCGCTCCAGTTGCAAGATTAGAGGCCATTCGGATACTCCTTGCCTATGCTTCATCAACGTACATGAAGTTGTATCAAATGGATGTCAAAAGTGCCTTCCTCAATGGATACTTAAAGGAAGAAGTCTATGTGGAACAACCTCCAGGATTTGAACAACAAGATCCAGTCACTCATGTTTACAGACTTCAGAAGGCCCTCTACGGGCTAAAACAAGCTCCCAGAGCGTGGTATGAGAGACTAAGCTCCTTTCTCTTGAGCAATGGATTCACAAGAGGTCTCATAGACAAAACTCTCTTCATTAAAACCTCAGGTCAGGACTCTACTATAATTCAAGTTTATGTAGATGACATTATTTTTGGTGCTACTAATGAATATCTAGTGAAGGAATTCTCTGACTTAATGAGCAAGGAGTTTGAGATGAGTCTAGTTGGAGAACTGAGCTTCTTCCTTGGATTACAAATCAAACAAAACAGTGATGGCATATTTCTCAGCCAGAGTAAGTATGTTAAAGAGCTTCTAAAGAAATATGGGTTGGAGAAAGCCAAACACTGCAATACCCCAATGTCCTCCACATTAAAACTTGATCAGGACCTACATGGTAAGGACATTCCTGAAAAACAGTATCGAGGTATGATAGGATCTCTACTTTATTTAACTGCAAGTCGTCCCAACATAATGTTTAGTGTTTGCCTATGTGCTCGATTTCAAAGTGCTCCTAAAGAATCTCACTTGATTGCAGTCAAAAGAATTTTGAGATATCTTGCAGGCACCAAGGACCTTGGTCTGTGGTATCCCAGAAACAACTCCCTGAACCTCATTGGATACATAGATGCTGATTTTGCTGGATCCAGAACAGATCGAAAGAGCACATCTGGAGGATGTCAAATGCTTGGCTTATCTTTAATCTCTTGGCAATCCAAGAAACAAAATGCAGTTGCTCTTTCTACTGCAGAAGCTAAATATATAGCAGCCGGTGCTTGTTGTGCTCAAATTTTGTGGATCAAACAACACATGAAGGACCTTGGCATAGAACTCTCCAACATTCCCATCAAGTGTGACAACAAAAGTGCTATCCAAATTACCAAAAACCCAGTTCAGCACTCTCGCACCAAGCACATTGAAGTACGACATCACTTTATAAGAGATCATGTAGACAAAGGTCACATCACTCTGGACTTTGTCCATACTCATCAACAACTGGCAGACATCTTCACCAAGGCCCTTCCCACTGAACTATTTCTCACAAATAGAAGGGAGCTTGGCATGCTACAACCTGATGACCAGTTAAGGGGGAGCTAGAATGCACTCCTCCAGGGGGAGCCAAGAACCTCCAACCCAGGTATGATCCTTATCTCTAAAACCTGCCCATAAGGTCCTTAACAATCTTGTCCTGGGTTTTTTGTCGTGCAGTCTTATACTAAACCTTGGCACTCAAGTTTCTTAGACAGTTCCCATTATAACTGTTCTGCGTCACTTTTTTTTTAAAAAAAAAAACAAAAACAATTTTTTTTCCTTAATCACGACTTATTTCCCATATTATCTCTTTCCTTCTCTCGAAAACTTCCCTTTTTCAAAATAAAAATCTCTTTCAAATCTCTATCCCCCTTCAACATCATATCATCCCCATTCCGATAATTACACTCAACCGTCCCCATCACTTCCTTCCCTTCCTTTTTCAAAAAATCTACCTTCCCCATAAACTGATTCCCTCTCTCTCCTTCTTTCCCCCACCAGGTTATTTATATCCTACCCCACTATCTTCCCCGCTCATTCCTCCATCACCATCACTGCTATCCCTTTCATAGCCCCACCGTCCTTTTCCTCTATTAACCATGAAAAAGCGACCAGCCCAGAAAAATATTGCCCTCTCCCTACCAGCCGGAGTTGCAAAACGTCTCCGGTCTCGCAAAACATCTTTCGGCCCACCTGATTCCACCCACTCTCACTCTTCTTCGTCTGACGCTATCCCACCTCAACCGCAAACCACTCTGGCCATCACCAATGAACAAAAGCTTGAAAATTTGTCCAACTGGCTGATCCTGTACTGTGAACATGTCGACCTTGATTTTCTCATCCCAATTTTCCCATCCTTCGACATCTTAAAGGAACTAGGCTGCACATCCTTCTTCAACTGTGAACCGGTAATATATCCATCTCTTGTTCTGCAATTTTGCGCAAATCTTGAATTTGACTCTCATCGCCCCTCTCTGAAAACCACTGTCTCTGGAGTCCAAATCTTTCTCTCCCCCACCCTAGTTGAACACATCCTAGGCATCACTCCCGACCCTGCAAAACCACCTCTAACGTTTCCAACAGATCCTAAACAGGAACTTCGTAGACTGTTTGCTCGACCTTCTGAACTTAAAAATACACAATACACTGGTATGACTTCCGAAGCTAGGTTTCTTTACTACACCATTGTCTACCATTCTTCCAAGAGGTAGAAACAAAGAAACCATCAATGAAGCCTGTGCATCCCTTCTCCTGAACATCCTTCACAACAAACAGCCTGAAATTGGCGAAATGGTCCTTAACCATATCATTCGCGCTGCCTATGCAAACTATGGGCCTCTTCCCTATGGTAATTTGCTCACCAAATTCTTCCAAGCGTGTCGGGTCCCTCTTGACGGCGCTGAACAAATACCCATTCAGTTACCTACAATTGGCCTGCCTCTTCTTTCCTCCCTCGGTTATCAACAACAGCCCACCGGTTCCTGGCTCCATGCTGATGAAATCAAGGACGTTGAGGCCTCCAGCTCTGTCGCAGCCGCCAAGGATGTTTAGCATGCCATGCAAGCTCAAATATCCAGTCTTCAACAGGAAGTGCAAACTCTACAAGACGAAGTAAAGGCCCTTCAAACTATCCGTGCTGATTTCTTTGATGTTATCACCTCTTTGAAGGCCATCATCATCGCTCAAACTCCTGCTGTTCCTACTCCAGCTCCATCCCCGCCCCCTGAGGATACCCCCATCCCTGATTCTGCATCCTAAAATCATTTTCCTCTGTTTTTTTTAATTTTTTTGTGTGCCAAACATTCCTCATGTTTCCTTTTCGGTGAAAGCCAAAAAGGGGGAGAAGAGGCCTATGCTGATTAAGGCCTATGCAGACAATGTTCTTTTGCTCTTTTTGCTCTGAAACTGTAGACTTCAAACTATCTTGTCTATTTTGTACTAGGATTGTATTAAGCTAAAACTATTATGCATGAAATGTTCCCTATACTGCATGTCCTTGCCTATATGTATTTTGTCTTTCACTCAAAAAGGGGGAGATTGTAGAAACCCTCTTAATACAGGACCAAAGGACGTTCACCTCAAAGCACCTCAAGGGCATTCAACCCAGCAGCAGTGTTTTGATGTGAAAGACAAACAGAGAAATGAAACAAGTAAGCTAATTCTGGAAAACAAAAAGAGCGAAGAAACAGGGAAGCTAATTCTGGAAACCGAGTCATCTGATTTTCTTTGTCCACTCTCTAACCAGACTAATTCGATTGTTCTTTATGCATTGCAGGAAACAATCGAGCAAGAGTTTGGAAAGAAAAACAAGATTTTGGAATTCAGAAATCTCGCCCAAAATGGAGCAAATCTGGAAGCACGAAGAAAGAAAGGAATCTGTTCCTAAATCAAATCTCCAACGTCTCTGTTCGATTCAAAGAAACAAGCCTATAAATTGAAGATATGGGATTCGAATTAATGCAACGATTCCATGGAAGAAATCGGGTGTTCAAAACAAGAAGAGAAATCTGTGTTTTGCGTGAGTTTTCCATCGAGTGAGAAAACTGTGTTTGAGCGTTCTGAGTGTAATAAATTCCTTGACGGAATTAGGCATTGGTTCATTCGTGTAGAATCAATTCCCAGACGGAATTGAGATCGATTTGTGTAAACACCAAAAGTTGAGTTTGGTGGGTGTTACTTTCAGAAAAACTCTAAAGCGTCCATTGAAAGGCGCTCTTCTGTAACCCTAAGGACGTTCACCTTAGGAGTGGTTCAATTGCATTACAGTATACTTCAATAAAGGAGGTTATTCAGTTTCTATTTATTGTCCTTTATTCTGAAATTCTCATTATACTGTTTTGGATTTTAATCTGATCAGATTAAGACATTAACGTCCTTTACTAGTGAATATATTTTGCAGAAAATTTCATAACCGCATTCAACCCACCTCTAGGGTTATTTCAATTTAATTTGTTAAATATAGATTTTACTAAACTTGTTTTGAGTTAGAACACAATATATATATATAAGATAACATCAAAAAAGTTATCAACTTTAGACTTGTATTGATCTAACAAATAATTAATGCATAAACCAATGCATTTAAAAGATAGATTAAAGAATACTTTACAAATTCACAAGTGTAGCCTAAAATATTCCTTAGCTCTTAATTGAAAGAGACAACCGAAATCGGCAAAATAACAATTAGGGTGTCAACTAATTCTAGGTAATTCTTGCTAATCTTATAGCTGAAGATTGAGGGAGTGCCTCTATTTATGGAGAAAAATAGAGAACGATTCTAAAATCTAAATAAATAAATAAATTACTCCCGAAGATATTATTGTAATATTATAATGAGCCATCACATATTGTTTCTTCTTTAACTCTAGCAAAATAAAAATATGAAATACCCATGCATAAAGTTAGGAAAACGTTGTGGATAAAATATTATTATGGAAAACCATCCAATTTCAATGCCTCGTCAAAATTGACCTAAGGAACCTTTTGATATACTCCCTTGGGGACTTATTTGACAGATGCTATAAGAATTTTCCTCAAACCTTTATTCAATGGATAATGGCTTGCATCACGCTACCTCATTGTCTTTGTAGGTGAGTGACAACCCTTTTGGTCTTATCAACAGAGGTAAGGGACTTAGACAAGGGGGTTCTATCTCTCCTCTTTTGTTTGTCTTGACAATAGATTACCTCTGTAAATGCATCACAAATGTAACACCCCAAAACCCTTAACCACAAGATTAATTTAAACCATCAATTAAACCTGCGATAAGCGCAGCGGAACACCAGGGTAGAGGTATTACCGCCGTCCCCACTCGGGACAAGGCAAATACAAACACCAAACATAACCCAACAAAAAAAAATACTTAACCCCATACGAAACAATCACCAAACGTTGAAATACAACATAGACAACCCTTTAAACATTTATATAAAGATTTCCCACCATGAGAAAAGAAAAGCCTCCAAATCCCATAAAAGCGCTTGAGGATCGACTAGCAACCACCTTAGAAACGACCTTGAACGGAACGATCTACTTTTTCTTAGCCTTGGCTTTATTCTGTGAGCTCGGACCTCCTAAAACAAAACATTGAAAACAGACGCAAAGTGAGTGGGGAAACACTCAGTACGTAAACCTCCAACTTGTCAAACCGTTCTAAAACGGTTTTAACGTCGACATTTAAATTCATTTTGAAAACGGGAAAGGGGAAATAACCACAACTTAAATTCATGCTTAGAAATCATAAAGGAGATAAAGAACAACAAGAATAACACAAATTAGAAGTGAAAATTAGATTTGAAACATAAAGAGTAGAGTTAGGGTTTGAGAATTATACCACTTGGAGAAGAAATTGAAGGAGAAAAACAAGAGAGAGGAGGAAGAGGGGCGCTCGGCCACCTCTGGGCCGCCGGCTGGCCGCCGGCCGGTCACCGGAAAACGCCCGGACAGGGGGGGGGGGGCGTGGCTGGCTGGAGAAGAGAGGAGGAGGGAGGAGAGGGAAGTGTTTGTGTAAAATCTGATTTATGAAAATGAATTAAAAGAGCTTAGACTCCTCCCCCTCTTATATAAATAAACCCCTTAATTAACTCATCATCGAATTAGTAATTAAACTAAATCAATCATGTAATTAGAAATTAGCTAGGTAAAATAATTGGTATCGACTAAATAAAATTTGTGAACATAAACTTAGTAAAATAATTTAGTATACGATTAAATAAAATCGCTTGGGAAATAAACTAGGTAAAATTAACTAATATTAAATCACATAAAATAAATTGGTAGGATAACAGTAATATGATAAATTGGGCGATAAAATGTACTTAGGAAGGTTGGATAACATAAATCGTAATTAACACGGGAATTAAAATTAATATAACCTTCTTCGGTTACAAGCGTAAAATTGAGAATGATAAAATAAATTATATAAATTATCGTAAAAGTATTCATAAACTCGTAATAATATTTATAACTTTAAATTCGAGATAACATAAAATCAACCCGTTTAACCATCACCTTGCTCGAGACCTGTCACGCATAAAAATAAATAATAATAATAATAAACGTTAATAACCATATTAACGTAAAAGAAAGAAAATTTTTAACAGCGTAATTTAGTTAATCACCGTAATTAAGGCCTTAATTAATACAGGTTTAGGGCGGGTCGTTACACCCTCCCCCCCTAAAAAGAAGTTTCGTCCCCGAAACTTGCTGTTGGATTACTCGCGTTCGAAAAACCTTAAAAGAGGTGCGAGTAGCTTTTCTTCATGTCTTCCTCGGCTTCCCAAGTGGCTTCTGAGGTGTCTTCATGATATCGTATCTCATCCTGAGGTGACGGTCATCATCGTGACGAACACCTTACGCTGGTTATTCATAAAACCTTGAATTCATTTCTCTTTGCATCGCTTTCTAAGACAAGTCATTGTCAGGGGGCATTACTATCTCTCAAAAACCCCAAAACACTGGGTTTTACTTCTGTTAATTATTTGAACACTCTCTTCCCTTCATAAATTATATGGTAAGAACGTTTCCTTTCTCAGATATATCCATATGACTTTTATTCCTCTGGAAGAAGAGCTAATCTTTCTCCAAGCATTCTATATTCTTGACTTTATGAACAACTTAATCGTAAAAAGTCTTGACTCGAAGGTCCCTAGTATCTCCTTGAACAACTGTTTCTCTACACTTCCCACTTTACCTCAGGTATCTCGAAAATTCCATACAAACTAACACCTTTGCACTTCGCTTTTCCTTACTTCATTAAACTTCCCTCCTGACATCTATTTCCTATAAAAGGTACTAACAGGCGCGGAGGAAAAACATGATAATAGGAAGATGCCATCGGTAAGAGGTAGAAACATGAATTCTGATGTTAACGACGAAACAAAGGTTCACACTGATGGATTTAAAGCTTCATGGAGGGATATAGGTATTCTTTAGTCCAACGACACATGTATATACATTAAGAAAACGAGGATAAAAAAAATATAGCATATTTGATAAAGATGATGATTACAATGATTTCATGAACAAGGAAATTCGTAAGTACATCGAAATGAGCTTGATTTAAAAAAAGAAAGATATTAGGATCAGTCTTCTGATTTCTGAATTAAGGGAATTAATGTTTGGAATACATGAATGTTCGATCTCGTTCGGAGCCGAATTTCTTCTCTTTTATAGGATATTCTTGCTTGTCTTTAATAACTATTTTAGGAGTTTTATTGTGTTTTTACCCTTTTATTAGATTTTATAGCTTTTTATTATTTTAGTTATTATTATCATTAATATGAATCAAATTGTAAATATTAGAAATAAAATAAAAACCTATTTCTAATTCTTAATTTCCTAAACCTAGCCCAATTCCTCCCCTTTTCCTCTCTAATCGGCCCAGTCAATACCCAGCCCATTTACCCAACACAAACCCGCCTACCCGCCTAACCCGTACCCATTTCCCCACTCCCACTCTCCCTTTCAGCCGATTATACTCAAAACTCCCCAAACCCTAATTCCCAATTCATTTCCCCTCTTTCATTCTTTTCTTCCTCCCCGTTTCTCCCTCTTCTCTCTGGTTCTCACTTGCGCACCAAACAGCCCCGACGCCCCACCATCCTCCATAACCAACGAACTCCCTCTCTCATTCCATCTCCTTCTCTCTTCTCTCATCTTCTCATCTCATCTCTTTCTCCCTTCTCTTCTCTTTGTTGTTTCTCACGATTTATATCACTCACTCACTCACTCAATTTCTCCTCTCACCTTGCAGAGTTTGTTGAAGAGGAAGTAGAGGAAGTGCAACGCAGCAACATTCGAAGCAAGCATCATCGACATACTCCATATAACCGTCGAAACTCATCTCACTATTCATCTTGAAGAAGATCGAGGGCTGAGATTTGAAGGAGAGTCACGATTTCGACTATAAAAGGGAGGAAGAAGAGCCGATTGATTAATCAATGGTTGATTCTGGGAGTGACGCCCCAAGAGCCTCCATCTAGGGTTAGAATAGATTTTAGGTTTATGTTTTTATGCTTTGAATTCTGTTTTTAATCTCTATTTCGTTTTTCCCTTCAAATCGATTCTGGGATTTTGGTTTTGTTAATGATTTGTTCAGTTTTGATGTATGTTCGAATGGTATTGGATTGTTCTTAATGTTTGATGAGTTTGTGTTTTGGTATTTGATTCGGGTTTTGGTTTGTTTTGGTTGAATGCTTTGTTTCTGCTCGTTATGTCCCTGTTTGGTTTTTGGCTTCGGTTCTCTCTCGTCTTTCTCCTCTGATTCTGTCTCTCTTTTCTTCCTCTGCTCGGTCAATGGCGTAGGGAGTCTGGTTGAGCTCTTTCCTTTCTTCCATATTCGGTCAGTAGTTATTTAGGTCAGTAGTAGCTGTTTCCTTTGATTTCTCTGTTTTCTTGATTTCTTTTGTTTGCATATGTCTCAGTTAGTTTAGGGTTTCATTAGGATTATTAAGGTCTTTAGTAGGTTTAGTTTTAGGGTTTTCCCAGGGTTAATTAGAGTTGGTTTAGGTCAGTTTTAAGGTTAGTTATTGTTTTCCTTGTGGTTCTGTTTTAGTCTCTTATTCAGATTAGGGTTAGAAATTAGGGTTTTATTGGTCTTTGTTAGTTTAGCCACAAACATCCAATCCAACTTTTAGTGAGGAGGAGGGCTAAAGATCACAAATTCCACTCTCAAGTGGGGATTTGGGGATTCTTAGTAATCCAATTCACGATTTCTTGTTTGTTCGGGAGAAATCCAAGTAGATTGAAGATTAGTGAAGATTTAGTTCATCGAAGGTATAATCTCTTATTCCTAATTTCATCATTAGTTGTAGTTTTATTGCTTTCCTATTTCATGCTTTTAATTGCTTTCATCTTTTATTCCTTTCTTAATTATTATCATGTCTAGGTTAGTTTATTGCTTTATTTACATAATTTACCGCTTTCCACATTGAGAAAAACCCTTTACACAAACCGATTACCTTAATCAAGCCTAACACCCATCCCTGAGACCGACAACCTTAACTTAAATCCACAAGAATTACAACCGAACAATGGCGCCGTTGCCGGGGATGGCGTTATTAGTTTAATTGCTTCCTTGATTATGCTAGAAAAATGTAGTCAAAAAAACTGAATATCAGAAACAAAAAAAAAAAAGAAAAAAAATAGAAAAAAAATATATCGAAAAAAATAGAAAAAAAAGATGGCATGTTTTAGCTTCCCTCAAAATGAGCAAGAATTATTTTGTGATTATCGTGATAGATTAAATGATTATCTTGCTTATTGGGCCCCTCATGGTTATATTTATTCTAATTGGGAAGTGTTAGTTGTTACTAATGAGGGATTGAATTTCGAGACCTGTTCTCTTCTGAATTACTTTGATTTCAATGTTGAAAGTGGGTATCGGACTTGGGAATTATTTGATTGGTTGTACACGGATACTCGTCAATTTGGGGAGACTTTTTATTCATCGGGATCTTGTTTTGGTAATCCGTGTGCTCTTCATGCTCAATTGCACTATGAGAAACGTTATGATCTTTCTCCATGTGATGATGTTGAGTCTCGTCATTTGTGTGTGCATTGTGAATCTCCGTCTCATGCTTCCGAATCTTGTAGACTAGATAAAATTGGTGTTGAAATAGTTGGCTTACAAGATAGGATGAATAAATGCATGCAAGAATTTAAACACGTGCTTAAGCCTAGGGTGGAAACTTATCTTGCACAATTGGTTGATTCGAATGTTGAAATAGGTCATTCATCGTCTTTGAGTCCTGAAATGCATGACGATTCTTCAGTGTATGATTATGATTATGATGATGACTACTGTAATGGACATAGTTTTGTAAGGAGGATTAGTGATTCCTTAGCTCTAGCCCCACCTAGTGAGCATGAGGAACAAGATGATTCTGTGTGTGATGATGAAGAACTTGATGATTACATGCTTGATGATGAACCGTTGTCCACACCGTTGTCCATGCCTTTGTGTGAAGAAAAAAATGAGTTTATTGAATGCTATGATGCTTGTGATATAATTGAGCATGATCTTGTTGAGAGTAAAATTGAATCTGTTGTGATTGAATGTGTGCTTGATACCGATTTGTTCACCTTCATTGAAGATCATTGCATTAGCGAGGCATTAGCTACCCTTTCTTGTAAATCCATTGATGTGAAATCTTGTGATGATGAACTTGAGTCTATGGGGATTGATCCTAAGTGTTTGAACTTGGTTTGTGACAATGATATTTTTGATGGTGATATGCTTTATGAGTCGTTGTTTGCATCCAAGTCTTCCCATGAGCATGTCCATGAAAGTGTTGTATTGCCTCCTTCCGTTGATTTGTATACTCAATCTCCATTTATGAGTCAATGGGAGGATCCATTTGTCATGTCTTCTTTCACTATGCCTAGGAAAGTCTTGTATATTCATGCATTTCATCATTTCTATGAATTTTCTAAGGCAT
Source organism: Portulaca oleracea (assembly GCA_029582165.1). Lineage (NCBI taxonomy): Eukaryota > Viridiplantae > Streptophyta > Magnoliopsida > Caryophyllales > Portulacaceae > Portulaca > Portulaca oleracea. The sequence goes on from CM055885.1 coordinate 22,364,306, forward strand.
TTGATAAATTGTTAAGGGCACTAATGTTTGTTTATGTGCCATTGCGGGTGTGATCTTACCGACACCATTCTGAGATGCATGAGAGGACGTATGATTTGTTACTCCGGGCGTTGAATGGTTCTGACTTGGTGCCCGATATCGTGAGGTGAGAAGGAATGAGCTTATTGATAAGTAGCCTTCTAGGTAATATCTTTCCTCACCTCTTGTGTATAATTAGCAAGTCGTTTTCCTTTTCTTCTTTTATTTTCTTTTTGTGTGTGTCTTTTTCTTTTATTTTGGGGTGCTTTCTTACCTACTTCTTCTTCTATTTTGAGGACACGGTAACCTCTTTGTGTTAGAGTGGGAGGGTAGTTTGCATTCCAGTTTTCAAGTCTAAGAAAAAAAAAGTTGTTTTGTAAATATTTTAGTTTCTTAATTCTTTAGTCCTTAGAGTCTTGTATAGTTGTTTTTCTTTTTGATCTTACATGTGAACCATCATACACAGTATGCTTTTCTTGTTTATTTCTAACCTATGTGTGATGTTCTTTGTGTACCAGCGGCTTGTAAGACCTCGGTTTTGACGTTCTCTCTCAGGGAGCTGGCGGCCTTGGTCAAAGGAACTAGGTCAATGGTCGGGTTGAGATTGCTAAGGTAAGGATATTGGTCTGAAAGATCATAAAGAAGGAAATAAAACTAAGGTCGGTCAAGGAATGGAAAAGGTTTGGGGGTTTTGGACACTTAACGGAACTTTTGATCAAGAAGTTTTCATGATTAAAATGCATAAAGTTAGATTCATCTATGGAACAACGCGGGAAAAAGGCCACGATGAATCCCCTCCCTCGAGGAAGATTCAAATTAACCACCCTATGTCCACCATGGACCATCGGGGTTGAAAATCGCGTTATTTCCTAGTTAAGCCTACACTTACCCTCGTAAGTGTGGGCTTAACTATCCCACTCTAGACTTCCCATTGAGTGTATAACGATTCAAAGAGCTCTCGGACCTTGAACCGCCACCCCCAATGAGAAGACACTAGGTGGAAATAGACTCCTCCAACTAAAACACACTTTAATCAATAAACACCTTAGCCAAAATCCATTAAAGCCTTAATCACCCCCTCACCTCAAGAAAGATTAGCCTCTAAACATGAAGGAGAAATCAACAACCATAGACAAACAAGAACAATGAAATAGCAAGTAAGGAAATTAAGAACAAGCAAAGTAATTAGCAAAGTAATTAAATAAAGAGTTAAGGGAAGAGAATACTTATCAAAATGTTGTAGATGAACAATGGAAAGCAATAAAAAGATGATCCAACAATCTCTCAATTGATTGAATCCCCAAATCTTCAATAATAAACTCAAATCTCCAAAACCCTAGATTAATCTCTCACTAATCTCCCTCTAAAATCTACTAATTACAAACTGAAAATCAAATCTAAGTCTAAACCTAGATCCCCTAGCTACTCCTAGATATCTCCCTAGATTAGATAATAGATCCTCCCATTCATGCCCCAAGACGAGCTATTTAAACAAAAGGGGAAGAAGGGCCAAAACACAGTCGTTTTGGCCTAAAATTATGCTGGAAAAAGGGTCGTCGCGACCGCTACGGGCATCTTAGCGTTCGCTACGACCCAAGACAGGCGAAAACTCTAACTCTCGGCAGCTCCAAGGCGTCCGCTATGCCCAGCGTCGTGACCCAGTCAATGATCCGTAGCGAACGCTACGAAGGGCGTAGCGAACGCTATGACCGTCAGCTGGAAAATTGGGAAATCTGGGCTTTATCGTAGCGTTCGCTACACCCTTCGTAGCGACCGCTACGGTCTTGGGCAGAACCTTCTGCCTGGGCTCGTAGCGTTCGCTACGACCGGCGTAAGGAACGCTACGGTTTTCAATTGATCTTCCAGCCAAGTAAAGGGGCGTAGCGGTCGCTGCACTCGTTATAGCGAACGCTACGAACATGGATGCCCCCATACTTAGCCTTTTGGCCCGAACTCCCTCTCTTTTAGGCACGATTGGTCTCCCATGCTTCCCAGGTCTTCACCACGGCATCAAATCAGCTCCAAAGGTCTCGGGATGACCGAGTTATCGCCATTTTTCGCAACTTCGCCCCCTTTTTATTATTCTCCGAACTTAATACCTAAAAATCACAAAACACGTAATATATAACCATTTTATTAGGGAACGACAATAGACTTGGACGTAAACGAGTGGTATTTAGCCCCTAAAATGGGACTAAACACCCCCCCACACTTAGCCTTTTGCTCGTCCCGAGCAAAACTAAACAAAAGAAACTAAGAAACTAGAACTAAACAAAAGCAACTAACTCACTTTCGCAGAAATCGCGGATGCATTTAGCACATGCATCAAGCCCTTTAAACCCCCCGGCAGCCCGGGTGGACGAGGTGGGTCTCGTGAGGGTTTATAGCGGCTGTACCCACAAAAGTCAAAGAAAAAGGAGAGAGGGAAAGTGAAAACAAAACTGAAGAAAATAAAAAGAAAGAAAAACAAAGGCTTTGATTCAAAAGATCTCGCAATCCAAACTAAGAAAACGTTATTAAGCCTCCAAAAGTAACCGTTAGGAGCATCTCATAAACACCACACTCAGATAAAGGTCAATCTTGAAGGTTTTTAACTCCCTACACCTTATACCAAGCGAAACCCCATGTGCAAATATGTGCAAGTGGGTTCTAACGGGAATCAAAAGGTTTTAAAGACTCGTGTCCAAATTTGGAAACAACGAAACAACCAAGAGAAATGTTGCCCTCCCTCGCATTTGGTCGCCCTTGGCTTGGTGAGGGCCGTAGGTGATGCAAGGAGAGGCCCCACTTTATTTAGAAGCAAGAAACTTTTTCCGTTTCACTTTCTCCTATATTTTTTTTTCATTTTCTTTTTAAAGGTCGGTATTAGCCTTACTTTCGGGAATTGGACGGCCCATATAAGGGGTATACCCTCCCAACACGGTCTTTTCCATTCGCCTCTCCGTCACAAAGCGATATAGGAGGAGGGTTAAGGGGTATCAGTGCCATACCACCGATACTGGGCACGTGTAGGTTGGCTAAGTGTAGGTAGTTAGTGTCATTCAGCGACACGCTCCACTTATTCAGGTTATTGTACCTTATGAAATTTTTTCTTTTTCTATTCTTCGTTTTCGAATTTGCTAAATGAGCAACAAAAGAAACTCGGACACGAGCCCCTAAAATCTCTCGGTTCCAATCAGAACGTGAAAAGAACGGGAGTCTCAAAAGACACTTAATGAAGGGAGTCTATTAGGGGTAAGTCTTGACTAAAACCCGAGATGGGGTCGAAAATGCTCCAACCGGTTACTTTTAAAGAAGCTTAAGAACGGTTTCTCAACTTCGATAACGAGATCCAGGAAATAAAGCAGAACAAAAACAAAACTAAAAGAAAAACTTTAAAGGTTTTTACTCCCTTTTTTCTCCTTTTTCACACGAATTTTTTTTTTAATTTTTAGCAAAAACTAAGAAAATAAAAACAAAAACAGCTAGGTGATCTACCCTTGAAGCAAATATCTCTCACCCCTCCCCCCACTTAAAACGCCACAATGTCCTCTTTGTGGGAAGGTGTCACAAGAAAAAGGGTAGAGAACCGAAAAGAACAAACAAACAAGAACAACTAGCAAACAAAAGTGGTGGCGACCCGAGCCCACACGGCTCCAACAGCAATATACCCAACATAAACACTCAAAGGGGTTCGCCACCCAAAAGAAAATCAAGCATGCAGCATGGATCATAGGATATTCAACTCAAAAAGAGAAGAGTGGAGAGATATTACCTCGAGTTCTTCAAAATAAATGATTACTCAATCCGCGATCCGTGATAATCGAGCAAAGGGTTAGGATATTCAAGTAAAAACAAGCAAGGCTCGTAAGATCCGCATGCAGGATTAGAAACAAGAAAAAGAAACAAAAGAAAAGAAATTAATCAAAACGGAAGTATGGGTTACCTCCCATGTAGTGCTTGTTTTAGGTCCCTAGCTTGACCTAAATACCCGTTTGATTCTTGAAAGGCGGGGTGAACAAGATAGGAACATTTTCCATCTCTTCCACCATTTTCTTTTCCTCCCTTTCCAACAATTCCCCACTTTGCAAGCATAAAGGTCAAGATGATCTAACCAGTTTGTAGTTGGCCTCGGGGCGAAGAAAGCGATGGCTTCTTATGTTTCTTCCACCTTCTTTTTCTCATCTTCTTCCAACATCTCCCAACTACCATAGTGAACCAAGCAAGTTGCTCCTCCGGCGGTCGAATAGAGTGCAATAGATGAGGAGGAAATTTAAACTCCACTTTACTTGTTTCCCGGAGTTTTGGAGCCTTGGGAGCAAGCATGAGTTGATGACAGTCATCTTCCTTCGAGAATTCTTCTTCCTTCTCAACCCCTTCTTTGAATTCTTCTTCAATGAAATAATTCGAAGTGATCGGGAAGTACTCAAACTCTACTTGAGGAAGGGGAAACTCCAAAGATGCTTCATCATTGATAATAAAATCATGGACCTCCATATGCTCAAATAAAGGTTCCTCCAAGGGAACATCCTCCACCTCTCGAGTATATGCCCCATCAGTAAGATTAGTGAGGAACACGACCTCACTACCATCGGGCTCAACGTGGATAGGCTCAAGAAGGATCTCCTCCAAAGGACGCTCACATGAAAGCTCAAAAGTATAAGGTTCTATCAAGCACCCACCTATTTCCTCATTGAATTCTTCTTCCTCACTCAACTTCTCCTTATTCTCACTTTCAGCTTCTTCAAGAAACATCTCCCTTTCTTCATTCATCTCCAACTCACTCGCTTTTTCTTCTTCTCTCAAACATCCCTCTTCCGCAAAATTTGGTACTATCGCTTCCCCTTCACTCCGGAGGGTAATAAGATTCACCGGCACCATTGGAGTAGGTTGAGGTTGTATGAGGACGGTTTGAGGGATGTAGTCTATATGAGCCGTTTGGGCCCATTGATTTTCAATGTTCTCGAGGCGAGCCCTATCATTCTCTTGATTTTCAACAATTTGCTTCAGCAACTTCTCTATGTTGGACCCTTGAGATGGTTGGGGTTCTTGAAGATGAGGAGTAGGTTGGTGATAAGTAGGTTGCCAAACTTCTTGGTTTTGGTGGTTGGATGAGAAATATTGGATGTTTTGGGTGGAGGGTTGGGTCTCCTGCACGACTCCCAATTGGTTGGCTGTTCCATTAGATACAATCTTCTGTTGCATCTCTTGGACGACGCCCATAAGGAGTTTGATAGTAGGTTCGCTCTCCAAGGAATAGCCTCTACTTCCTAAACTCCGACGGCTTCCCCAAGAAGGAGAATGTTGAAATAGCTCGTGAAGGAAAACATTTGCTTGATGCTCGGTCTTCATAAGAAACATTCCTCCTGATGCAATATCAATTGAGTCTTTAAGATCGTCTTGAAGCCCATGGTAAAATTGATGTAACAATAACCAATCCGGAAGATTGTGATGTGGACATCGCCTTTGAAGAAGTTTAAACCTTTCCCATGAATCGAAAAGAGTTTCTCCCGGCTCTTGCTTGAAATTCAAGATAGCCTGTCGAAGCCTATGTGTCTCATCAGCCGGAAAGAAATGGTGAAGAAAATCCCGGCTCAATGCATCCCAAGTAGTATATGTACCGGGTGGACAAATGTCGAGCCACATCTTAGCTTTTCCTCCCAAGGTGAGAGGGAAAAGCTTCAATTTCAAAAACTCCGAAGATACCTCTGGCATATGCACAAAACCAATCCAACCTTCAAATCTTCTAATATGATCGATAGGGTCCTCGAAGCCATCTCCATAGAATTGGTTTCTCTCTAAAGCGTCCAGCAGGCATGGTTTGAACTCGAATGTTGTGGTGGGTGGTAGTGGCGGTAGGATGATAGGATTGCCTCCCGTACCCGATGATGGAATGACATATGATAGAAGGGTACGGGGTGAATCAGCTTGGACTTCACCCATTAGGACTTGAAACCACCTACGATGCTCGGTAGAACATTAGGGCGTACCTACATGCATCAACAAGAACCGATAGAAGCATCAAATTCATTTGGATTGGCACAAACTAATTTCTAGCGTGAAAGCAAACTCAATTAACCAAAGACCAAGAAACTAAAACTAGGGGAGCTGGCTCCCCGGCAACGGCGCCATTTTGTGTACCAGCGGCTTGTAAGACCTCGGTTTTGTCGTTCTCTCTCAGGGAGCTGGCGGCCTTGGTCAAAGGAACTAGGTCAATGGTCGGGTTGAGATTGCTAAGGTAAGGATATTGGTCTGAAAGATCACAAAGCAAGAAATAAAACTAAGGTCGGTCAAGGAATGGAAAAGGTTCGGGGGTTTTAGACACTTAACGGAACTTTTGATCAAGAAGTTTTCATGATTAAAATGCATAAAGTTAGATTCATCTATGGAACAACGCGGGAAAAAGGCCACGATGAATCCCCTCGAGGAAGATTCAAATTAACACCCTATGTCCACCATGGACCATCGGGGTTGAAAATCGCGTTAATTCCTAGTTAAGCCTACACTTACCCTCGTAAGTGTGGGCTTAACTATCCCACTCTAGACTTCCCATTGAGTGTATAACGATTCAAAGAGCTCTCGGACCTTGAACCGCCACCCCCAATGAGAAGACACTAGGTGGAAATAGACTCCAACTAAAACACACTTTAATCAATAAACACCTTAGCCAAAATCCATTAAAGCCTTAATCACCCCCTCACCTCAAGAAAGATTAGCCTCTAGACATGATGGAGAAATCAACAACCATAGACAAACAAGAACAATGAAATAGCAAGTAAGGAAATTAAGAACAAGCAAAGTAATTAGCAAAGTAATTAAATAAAGAGTTAAGGGAAGAGAATACTTATCAAAATGTTGTAGATGAACAATGGAAAGCAATAAAAAGATGATCCAACAATCTCTCAATTGATTGAATCCCCAAATCTTCAATAATAAACTCAAATCTCCAAAACCCTAGATTAATCTCTCACTAATCTCCCTCTAAAATCTACTAATTACAAACTGAAAATCAAATCTAAGTCTAAACCTAGATCCCCTAGCTACTCCTAGATATCTCCCTAGATTAGATAATAGATCCCCCATTCATGCCCCAAGACGGGCTATTTAAACAAAAGGGGAAGAAGGGCCAAAACACAGTCGTTTTGGCCTAAAATTATGCTGGAAAAAGGGTCGTCGCGACCGCTACGGGCATCGTAGCGTTCGCTACGACCCAAGACAGGCGAAAACTCTAACTCTCGGCAGCTCCAAGGCGTCCGCTATGCCCAATGGCCGCGACTACCAATGATCCGTAGTGAACGCTACGAAGGGCGTAGCGAACGCTATGACCGTCAGCTGGAAAATTGGGAAATCTGGGCTTTATCGTAGCGTTCGCTACACCCTTCGTAGCGTTCGCTACACCCTTCGTAGCGACCGCTACGGTCTTGGGCAGAACCTTCTGCCTGGGCTCGTAGCGTTCGCTACGACCGGCGTAAGGAACGCTACGATCGTAGCGTTCGCGAGGAACGCCTACGGTCTTCAATTGATCTTCCACCAAGTAAAGGCGGGCGTAGCGGTCGCCGCAGCGCCAGCTAACGCCAACATGGATGCCCTCCATACTTAGCCTTTTGGCCCGAACTCCCTCTCTTTTAGGCACGATTGGTCTCCCATGCTTCCTGGGTCTTCACCACGGCATCAAATCAGCTCCAAAGGTCTCGGGATGACCGAGTTATCGCCCTTTTTCGCAACTTCGCCCCCCTTTTATTATTCTCCGAACTTAATACCTAAAAATCACAAAACACGTAATAAATAACCATTTTATTAGGGAACGACAATAGACTTGGGCGTAAACGAGTGGTATTTAGCCCCTAAATTGGGACTTAACACTTTGGATTGTGGATCGAGTTGCTTTTATTGAAGATTCTGAGGTAACCTCTTTCCACCCTCTCTTTATGTGAATATATCGATGATTCATGATGCATGCTTGATTTTCTTTTTGGGTGGCGAACCCCTTGAGTGTGAATGTTGAATATATATTGTTGTTGGAGCCGTGTGGGCTCGGGTCGCCACCGCTTTTTATGTGATAAGTGTTTTGTATATATGTTTTTCTTGGTTTTCTACCTCGCTTGTGACACCCTTCTTCTCACAATGGGGACATTGTGATGTCTTGTGTTGGAGTGCGGAGTGCTATTTTCCATTTGTCATGGGTAGACCACCTAGTTGTTGATCTTTTGTTTTCGTTTTTCTTAGTTTGTGTCTAAAAGTTTGAAAAATTTTGTGTGAAAAGAAAACAAAAAGGGGAGAAATCTTGTGAAAAACCCAAAAGTTGTTTTTCTTTTTAAAGATGTTTCCGTTCACAGTTGTGTAGATAGTTGTCTAATCAGCTGATTCAATCAGTTAGAAGCGGCCGGTATGAATAATGATGGGCCTTAGGAAGGATTTTTGCCATGACTTATCTCTATTAGACCTTTACATGGAATGGGAAAGCGGAATCCTCAAATCTTAAATGTTTTGACTGTGTTTTCTTACCTTGGTTAGACGGTTTTAGTTGTTCAATTGCTTAAGCTCTTAATTAATGCATTAAATAATTACTGTCGGGCCTACCATCATGGGTTGGTTTGGGTGGATCGGCACCCTATGCCCCTTAAGTGCAATGACTCACGTATGGAGAAACCCAGCAGGGAGGGTAACCCTTTGCGAAGGCCGGTGCTTAAATCCCGCAAAACCCGACACAAACGCTCTAAAAGACACAAAACGGATTGAGTGGAAAGAAAAGAGTGTAGGTTTTGAAAAAGAAAGAAAAGAGCGAAGCAAGAAAAAGGAAAAAAAGAGTTGAGCAAAAAGAAAGGTAAGAAAGAGAAAAGTAAAAAAAGAAAAGAGCAAGGAAAGAGAAGTAAAAAAAGAGAAGAAAAAAAAGAAAAAAAAAAGAAAAGAGAGGTTAAAAGAAAAACCAAGAGTGAAGTAGGATAGATAATCCCGAGCTTGAGCATGAGAATAACTCTGATTGTCTGGTTTAGGATAAGAAGAACCGACTAGAGCCCACTTGCACATATGCACGAGGTCTTTTGCTCAATCAGGAAGTGTTTTGGTTCAAAATCTCAAAGATTTGCAGTTTTCCAACCTTCGTGTCTTAATTTGTTTATACTTGCTTTTTCCAATTGATTGTTGAGGCGGGTTAGGGAACTAGGTGCATGATTGGGGACGGGAATATTTTCTTTGCTTTTGTTTTGTTTCGTTTTTCGGGTTTCACTTCTTTTTCTTTCCCCTTTTTCTTTTCTTTGGCTTTTGTGTGTATAGTTACTATAAACCCTCACGAGACCTACCTCGTCCACCCGGGCTACCGGGGTGTTTAAGGGGCTTGATGCATACGCTAAATGCATCCGCGATTCCTGCGAAAGTGAGTTAGGGTTTTTAGTTTTTCTTTTTAGTCCTTTCCTTTGTTTTTAGTTTGCTCGGGGCGAGCAAATCCTTGTGTTGGAGTGGTGTCCCGTCTCGTTCTGAGCCGAATTTCTTCTCTTTTATAGGGTATTCTTGCTTGTCTTTAATAACTATTTTAGTAGTTTTATTGTGTTTTTACCTTTTTATTAGATTTTATAGCTTTTTATTATTTTAGTTATTATTATCATTAATATGAATCAAATTGTAAAATTAGAAATAAAATAAAAACCTATTTCTAATTCTTAATTTCCTAAACCTAGCCCAATTCCTCCCCTTTTCCTCTCTAATCAGCCCAGTCAATACCCAGCCCATTTACCCAACACAAACCCGCCTAACCCGTACCCATTTCCCCACTCTCACTCTCCCTTTCAGCCGATTATACTCAAAACTCCCCAAACCCTAATTCCCAATTCATTTCCCCTCTTTCATTCTTTTTTTCCTCCCCGTTTCTCCCTCTTCTCTCTGGTTCTCACTTGTGCACCAAACAGCCCCGATGCCCCACCATCCTCCATAACCAACGAACTCCCTCTCTCATTCCATCTCCTTCTCTCTTCTCTCATCTTCTCATCTCATCTCTTTCTCCCTTCTCTTCTCTTTGTTGTTTCTCACGATTTATATCACTCACTCAATTTCTCCTCTCACCTTGCAGAGTTTGTTGAAGAGGAAGTAGAGGAAGTGCAACGCAGCAACATTCGAAGCAAGCATCATCGACATACTCCATATAACCGTCGAAACTCATCTCCACCATTCATCTTGAAGAAGATCGAGGGCTGAGATTTGAAGGAGAGTCACGATTTCGACTATAAAAGGGAGGAAGAAGAGCCGATTGATTAATCAATGGTTGATTCTGGGAGTGACGCCCCAAGAGCCTCCATCTAGGGTTAGAATAGATTTTAGGTTTATGTTTTTATGCTTTGAATTCTGTTTTTAATCTCTATTTCGTTTTTCCCTTCAAATCGATTCTGGGATTTTGGTTTTGTTAATGATTTGTTCAGTTTTGATGTAATGTTCGAATGGTATTGGATTGTTCTTAATGTTTGATGAGTTTGTGATTTGGTATTTGATTCGGGTTTTGGTTTGTTTTGGTTGAATGCTTTGTTTCTGCTCGTTATGTCCCTGTTTGGTTTTTGGCTTCGGTTCTCTCTCGTCTTTCTCCTCTGATTCTGTCTCTCTTTTCTTCCTCTGCTCGGTCAATGGGCAGTAGGGAGCTGGGTTGAGCTCTTTCCTTTCTTCCATATTCGGTCAGTAGTTATTTAGGTCAGTAGTAGCTGTTTCCTTTGATTTCTCTGTTTTCTTGATTTCTTTTGTTTCCATATGTCTCAGTTAGTTTAGGGTTGCATTAGGATTATTAAGGTCTTTAGTAGGTTTAGTTTTAGGGTTTTCCCAGGGTTAATTAGAGTTGGTTTAGGTCAGTTTTAAGGTTAGTTATTGTTTTCCTTGTGGTTCTGTTTTAGTCTCTTATTCAGATTAGGGTTAGAAATTAGGGTTTTATTGGTCTTTGTTAGTTTAGCCACAAACATCCAATCCAACTTTTAGTGAGGAGGAGGGCTAAGGATCACAAATTCCACTCTCAAGTGGGGATTTGGGGATTCTTAGTAATCCAATTCACGATTTCTTGTTTGTTTGGGAGAAATCCAAGTAGATTGAAGATTAGTGAAGATTTAGTTCATCGAAGGTATAATCTCTTGTTCCTAATTTCATTATTAGTTGTAGTTTTATTGCTTTCCTATTTCATGCTTTTAATTGCTTTCATCTTTTATTCCTTTCTTAATTATTATCATGTCTAGGTTAGTTTATTGCTTTATTTACATAATTTACCGCTTTCCACATTGAGAAAAACCCATTTTCACAAACCGATTACCTTAATCAAGCCTAACACCCATCCCTGAGACCGACAACCTTAACTTAAAACCACAAGAATTACAACCGAACAAATGAATATTTTGCAGTAACTTTCTGGAGTGATAGAGCATAAGTTATTGATCTTGAACCGAGTATGACTTTTATTGAAGCTGAGTTTTGGAAATAGTATGCAGATTCATGGTGGAACATGACAACCACTTGAAAAAGATAAATCTTAGCGAGTGACAAGGGTCATATGAATCTAACGAAGTCTATCTCTGAAGAAATAACGAGTTAATAGCAGTCAAGAGTAGGTAATGGTCATGAAGGAATTGATCACGAATTGGTAACAAGTCGATAAAGGCAGGTTATTGAATGCCTTAACGTACTGAACTGATAACAACGATAGGATTTGATAAAGATTCTTGAGAATAAACAATGATAGGAAACGAGAAGCTTGGATTTGATATTGCGATGAGGGGGTGGACTTTACTATGAGAATGTACAATGAGAGCATGGAATAAAGGTTGAATTCGAGCAATGAACTTGAAATATAAAGGCCAAGCAGAAGAGGTTTGGTCCTCACAATGGTTGTTCATTAATAGCTCTCCGCCAAGCTTTGCTTGTCCCTTGGTACTCTCCCTTAATAGTTTTCCCTCAAATATTAGCTTCTCCTTTCAAATAAGAGGGTCCCTATTGTCAGCTTCTTATCTTCAGGTACCTTAACTACTTCAAATATCTTTCCCAAATCTCTAAATCATTCTCCTAGTATCGCGGGGTCAGAACTTCCCGCATAAGAGGTCGGGTTTCTCTTGGCTACCTTATTAGCGTAGTTCTCTTCCCTAGGCTGGCTTGCCTGTCTTACTGGTGGAAAAGGTATGCGCCTGAGTAACTTTTTGAATTAAAACCCAAAGTAGTCAGGGTATGGTGGTGGAAACAAAAAAAACGTGCGGAGGGGCTAGACCTGCATTCGGAGGAGCGGGCAAAGACAACATCTCGTGAAGGAAAGGCCCTAGCTCGCTCACCTGTTCACGATACTCGGCTTGCGGATTAACCGCACAATGAGCGTCGAAAGCGTCTTGCGGCTTCTTGAGATGGACTTGAATGTTGGTTTCGGTCTCCATGAACATCGCGAACGGGTTGGGAAGAGGTTCACCATTGTGATCCATCTATATTACATATATGATATATATATATAACATGAACGCGAAGTTTTAATAAACTTAGCAAATAAGAGCTCGTTAAAATTAATAAAAGGGAATCAAGGCAAGGTCCGATACTCAACCAACTTGAACCTCATTTGATACTAAAGGAACTCTTGTTCTCTCTTAAGATCCCTGTGACTTCACCTACTATACTTGGAGCGTACTAATCACTCATATCATTTAAACGCTTTTAAACATTTCACAACACACCATGATAAGGCACTTAACACTTCCTTTGTGCTCTACATCAATCCCACTTGGAATTGGATTTGTATACTTTTCTTTGAATGACTCAAATTCTCCTTTCGAGACTAATTCAACATGCCTCGCATTCTCAAAAGCACTTAGCACGCTTCACTTGCATCAACTATTAGATTACTTGCAATTTGTACTTAAACTTCCTTAGATTTTTATACTAAAGCTCTCTAAATTCTGGAGAAATTTCGACAGCACTTCTCCTATAAATTGAGCTATCACAAACTTTTACATAACTTGTATTCCTGCAAGAAAACAACTTACACTTCATAAACACATCTAAAGCTTCAAGCTCAACATTCATCCCCAACATATTCACGATTTCCAATCCAATCCATAAGGAACACAAATCCCATACACAATTCATACTTCCCATATTCATATCTCACATTCCTAGGGAATCTACATCCCCAAAATACTTCTTATAGCTCCGCTCTGATACCACAACTGTAACACCCCAAAACCCTTAACCACAAGATTAATTTAAACCATCAATTAAACCTGTGATTAGCGCAGCGGAATACCAGGGTAGAGGTATTACCGCCGGTCCCACTCGGGACAAGGCAAACACAAACACCAAACATAACCCAACATAAAAAAATACTTAACCCCATACGAAACAATCACCAAACCTTGAAATACAACATAGACAACCCTTTAAACATTTATATAAAGATTTCCCAACATGAGAAAAGAAAAGCCCCCAAATCCCATAAAAGCGCTTGAGGATCGACTAGCAACCACCTTAGAAACGACCTTGAACGGAACGATCTACTTTTGCTTAGCCTTGGCTTTATCCTGTGAGCTCGGACCTCCTAAAACCAAACATTGAAAACAGACGCAAAGTGAGTGGGGAAACACTCAGTACGTAAACCTCCAACTTGTCAAACCGTTCGAAAACGGTTTTAATGTCGGCATTTAAATTCATTTTGAAAACGGGAAAGGGGAAATAACCACAACTTAAATTCATGCTTAGAAATCATAAAGGAGATAAAGAACAACAAGAATAACATAAATTAGAAGTGAAAATCAGATTTGAAACATAAAGAGTAGAGTTAGGGTTTGAGAATTATACCACTTAGAGAAGAAATTGAAGGAGAAAAACAAGAGAGAGGAGGAAGAGGGGCGCTCGGCCACCTCTGGGCCGCCGGCCGGTCGCCGGAAAACGGCCGGACAGGGGGGGCGTGGCTGGCTGGAGAAGAGAGGAGGAGGGAGGAGAGGGAAGTGTTTGTGTAAAATCTGATTTATGAAAATGAATTAAAAGACCTTAGACTCCTCTCCCTCTTATATAAATAAACCCCTTAATTAACTTATCATCTAATTAGTAATTAAACTAAATCAATCATGTAATTAGAAATTAGCTAGGTAAAATAATTGGTATCGACTAAATAAAATTTGTGAACATAAACTTGGTAAAATAATTTAGTATACGATTAAATAAAATCGCTTGGGAAATAAACTAGGTAAAATTAACTAATATTAAATCACATAAAATAAATTGGTAGGATAACACTAATAAGATAAATTGGGCGATAAAATGTACTTAGGAAGGTTGGATAACATAAATTGTAATTAAGACGGGAATTAAAATTAATATAACCTTCTTCGGTTACTAGGGTAAAATTGAGAATGATAAAATAAATTATATAACTTATCGTAAAAGTATTCATAAACTCGTAATAATATTTATAACTTTAAATTCGAGATAACATAAAATCAACCCGTTTAACCATCGCCTTGCTCGAAACCTGTCGCGCATAAAAATAAATAATAATAATAAACGTTAATAACCATATTAACGTAAAAGAAAGAAAATTTTTAACAGCGTAATTTAGTTAATCACCGTGATTAAGGCCTTAATTAATACGGGTTTAGGGCGGGTCGTTACAACAAAGGTGACAATGAACAAAGATTTCATATTCTATCATAAATGTAAAAGTTTGAAACGAAACCACCTAGTATTTGAGAATGACATGATGGTTTTTAGCATTGATAATCCTGTATCCGTCAATGTTCGGTTGTAATTTTTGTGGTTTTTATAAGTTAAGGTTGTCGGTCCACAGGGATGGGTGTGAGGCTTGATTAAGGTAATCGGTTTGTGTAGAGGGGTTTTTCTCAAAGCGGAAAGCAATAAATAATGTAAAGGAAAGCAATTAAATCTAACCTAGGCATGAATCAAAGAAAGCAATTTAAAGCATGAAATCAAATAAAGCAATTAAAGCAAGGAATGGAAATCTAGAATGAAGAATGAAATTAGAGACAAGAAATTATATCTTTGATGACCAAAATCTTCTAACCTTCAATCTACCTTTGCAATTTCCCCCGAACAAACAAGAAAATGTTGATTGTATTACCAAGGATCTCTCAAATTCTCACTAGGAAGTAGAATTGGAATTCCTTGACCCTCCTCCCCACTAAAAGATGGATTTGATGTGGCTAACCCTAGAAAGCTTTGAAATCAAGTCAACAATAGAAATTAAAGAGAGAGAGAGAGTTAGAGAAGAGAGAGAAAGCTTGTAAAATTTCAATGGAAACTTGCTTGAATTGAGAAAGCTTGAGAAAGTTTGAATACAAATGCTAGAAATCAAATAAAGCTTGAAGAACAATAAAGAACAACTGAAAACTTGAAGAACAATTAAGAGAGATTAAAGCAAATAAAGGAAAGCAATTAAATCTAATTCTACTCCTAAAATACCTAGGCTAATTGATTCACTTAGATTAATACAAGTGGGTATTTATAGAAGAAGGAAAAATACAACCCAAAACCCTAGAAACAAATCGCAGCACGCGCGTCAGTTTTTCTGCAGACAGAGTGGCTCGGGCGAGCCATTGAGGTGGCTCGGGCGAGCAAGCCTCATCGTCGCCTCTCCCGGCTTATGTCTTTGTTGCCCAGGCTGGCTCGGGCGAGCCAAATAGATGGCTCAGCGAGCCACTGCAGCGACTTTTCCCTGCCGACTCCAAACGCGCATAACTTCTTCATCCAAACTCTGTTTTAGGCCTGTTAGATATCGATGGAAAGCTCTCGGTGTGTACTTTAAGCTCCCAAAGTTTCAGACCAATCAGAGTTGTAACGAAGGAGTTATGACCTAAAGAGTGAAGGCACACGTATTTCAAACCTTTGAGTTTGTACTGTTCCCCTGTTTTGCGCCAAACTTGATATGGAATTTCCGGCTTCAGTTTCGCCTTGGCTCTCGGCTCGGGTTGACTTGGTGTGACTTGAGAAATAGCCCGGGATTCCCTTAAAACCTTCAATTAAGCCCAAACTTCTTCTAACTTCTTATTTTCCTACAAAACACTAAATCATTATATCTAATATATAAATAGGGGTTAAAACAAGCAAATATACCATATAAAAGAGAAGAAATTCGGTTCGGAACGAGACCGAACACCACTCCAACACAAGGGTTTGCTAGCCCCGAGCAAACTAAAAACGAAGAAAAGGACTAAAAAGAAAAAACTAAAACCTAACTCACTTTCGCAGGAATCGCAGATGCATTTAGCACATGCATCAAGCCCTTTAAACCCCTCGGCAGCCCGGGTGGACGAGGTAGGTCTCGTGAGGGTTTATAGCAACTATACCCACAAAAGCCACGAGAAAAGAAAAAGGGGAAAGAAAAAGAAGCGAAAACCGAAAACCGAAACAAAACAAAAGCAAAGAAAATATTCCCGTCCCCAATCATGCACCTAGTCCCCCAACCCGCCTCAACAATCAATTTGAAGAAGCAAGTACAAACAAATTAAGACACGAAGGTTGGAAAACTGCCAATCTTTGAGATTTTGAACCAAAACACTTCCTGATGAGCAAAACACCTCGTGCATATGTGCAAGTGGGCTCTAGTTGGTCCTTCTTATCTTAACCAGACAATCAGAGTTGTTCTCATGCTCAAGCTCGGAATTATCTATCCTACTTCACTCTTGGTTTTTCTTTCAACCTCTCTTTTCTTTCTTTTTCTTACACCACTCTTTTCTTTCTTTTTCTTCTTTTCATTCTCTTTTTTTACTTTTCTTTTTCTTACCATTCTTTTGCTCAACTTTTTTTTTCTTTTTCCTGCTTCGCTCTTTTTTTTTCAAAACCTACGCTCTTTTTGTTCCACTCAATCCGTTTTGTGTCTTTTAGAGCGTTTGTGTCGGGTTTTGCGGGATTTAAGCACCGACCTTCGCAAAGGGTTATTCTCCCTGCTGGGTTTCTCCATACGTGAGTCATTGCACTTAAGGGGCATAGGGTGCCGATCCACCCAAACCAACCCATGACGGTAGGCCCGACAGTAATTATTTAATGCATTAATTAAGAGCTTAAGCAATTGAACAACTAAAACCGTCTAACTTAGGTAAGAAGACACAGTCAAAGCGTGTAAGATTTGAGGATTCCGCTTTCCCATTCCATGTAGAGGTCTAATAGAGATAAGTAATGGCAAGAATCCTTCCTAAGGCCCATCATTATTCATACCGGTCGCTTCTAACTGATTGAATCAACCAATTAGACAACTATCTACACAACTGTGAACGGAAACATCTTCAAAAAAAAAACAACTTTTGGGTTTTTCACAACATTTCTCCCCTTTTTTTCTTTTTCACACACAAAATTTTCAATTTTTAGACACAAACTATGAAAAACAAAAACAAAGACTCAAAAACTAGGTGATCTATCCATGACACATGGAAAATAACACCCCTACTCCAACAGAAAACATCACAATGTCTCCATCATGAGAAGGGTGTCTCAAGCAAGGTGGAAAACCAAGAATAACATATATACAAAACACTTATCACATAAAAAGCGGTGGCGACCCGAGCCCACATGGCTCCAACAATAATATAATCCCAACATTCACATTCAAGGGGTTCGCCACCCAAAAAGAGAACCAAGCATGCAACATGGATCATCGATACATTCACATAAAGAGAGTGGAAAGAGGTTACCTCGAGGTCTTCAATCAAGCATATTTAATCCACGATCCAAGGAACATCACACCAAAGGTTAGAAATAAACAAGAAAAGCATACTATGTGTGATGGTTCACGTGCAAGATCAAAAAGGAAAAACAAACTATACAAGACACTAGGGACTAAAGAACTAAGAAAACAAACTAAAATATTTACAAAACAACTTTCACTCTTTTTTTCTTTTCTTTGGACTCAAAAACCGGAATGCATACTACCCTCCCACTCCAACACAAAAAGGTTGTCGCGTCCTCAAAATGGAAAAAGAAAAAGGTAAGCAAGCACCCCAAAATTAAAGAAAAAGAAACACACAAAAAGAAAATAAAAGAAGAAAAGAAAGTTGACTCATTAAATATACACAAAAGGTGAGGAATGATATTACCTAGAAGGTGTTTTATCAAGAAATCATTCCTTCTCACCTCACGATATCGGGCACCAAGTCAGAACCATTCAACGCCTGGAGTAACAAATCATGCATCCCCTCATGCATCTAAGAGTGGTGTAGGTAAGAGCACACTCGCAATAACACATCAACAAACATTAGTGCTCTTAACAGTTTATCGAATGCCTTAGAAAAGTCATAGAAAGAATGAACTACAGGAATGTACAAGACTTTCCTAGGCATGGTGAAGTGAGACATGACAAAAGGCTCCTCCCATTGACTCGTAAATGGAGATTGGGTATACAAATCAAGGGGAAGGTGCAATACAACACATTCATGGACATGCTCATGCGAAGACTTGGATGCAAACAATGGGTCAAACTCAATATCCATGCAATTTTCATCAAAGACAGATTCCAAATCACAACTTTCATCCAAATAATCATCATAATCGTCAATAGGTGATAAGGAAAACAGAGGGTTAGACCATATCATAACACTCCCAAAATCACAAACAGGCACATCTTCATCTTCATCAATATCAGACTCACTAGAAGAACTATCAACATCAAAAGACAAAGGTGCATCATCCAAAGCAACATCAAAAGTGAAAGTGGAAGGTTCAGGGTCATAACTCATCGTGAATGACTCATAAAACATGTCATCATCAAAATCATCATCATCAACAACCAAGTTTAAACAATCATGATCAATCTCCAAAGATTTATGCTCATCATCACAAGAATGCACTTCAATGGACTCACATACAAGGGTAGCTAATGCGTCACTAATGCAATGATCCTCAATGAAAGTGAATAAATCAGTATCAAGCACACATTCAATCACAACAGATTCAATTTCACTCTCCACAAGATCATGCTCAATTATATCACAAGCATCATGGCATTCGATAAACTCAACTTTTTCTTCACACAAAGGCATGGACAAGGGTGTGGACAATGGTTCATCATCTAACATGTTTTCAACTAATTCTACATCATCACACACAAAATTATCATGTTCCTCATGCTCACTAGGTGGGGCTAGAGGTAAGGAACTACTAAGTAGTCCAAGGCATGGTCGGTTATAATAGTCATCATCCTCATCATACACAGCAGAATCAATATGCATTTCAGGACTCACAGACGATGAATGACCTTTTTCAACATTCGAATCAACCAATTGTGCAAGATAAGTTTCTACCCTAGGTTTAAACACATGCTCAAATTCATGCATGCATTTATTCACCATATCTTGTAAACCAACTATTTCAGCACCAATTTTATCTAGTCTACAAGATTCAGAAGCATGAGACGGAGATTCACAATGCACACACAAATGACGAGACTCAACATCATCACAGGAGAAAGATCATAACGTTTCTATAGTGCAAATTGAGCATGAAGAGCACACGGATTGCCAAAACAAGAACCTGATGAATAAAAAGTCTCCCCAAATTGACGAGTATCCTTGTACAACCAATCAAATAATTCCCAAGCCCGATACTCATTTTCAACATTGAAATCAAAGTAATTAAGAAGAGAACGGGTCTCAAAATTCAATCCTTCATTAGTAACAACTAACACTTCCCAATTAGAATAAATATAACCATGAGGGACCCAATAAGCAAGATAATCATTTAATCTATCACGATAATCACAAAATAATTCTTGCTCATTTTGAGGGAAGCTAAAACATGCCATCTTTTTTTTCTCTATATTTTTTTCGATTTTTTTTCTCTTTTTTTCGAAATTCAATTTTTTTGGCTACATTTTTCTAGCATAATCGAGAAAGCAATAAACTATGTAAACAAACCAATAGCCTAATCTACCAAATAACGCCATCCCCGGCAACGGCGCCATTGTTCGGTTGTAATTTTTGTGGTTTTATAAGTTAAGGTTGTCGGTCCACAGGGATGGGTGTGAGGCTTGATTAAGGTAATCGGTTTGTGTAGAGGGGTTTTTCTCAATGCGGAAAGCAATAAATAATGTAAAGGGAAGCAATTAAATCTAACCTAGGCATGAATCAAAGAAAGCAATTAAAAGCATGAAATCAAATAAAGCAATTAAAGCAAGGAATGGAAATCTACAATGAACAATGAAATTAGAGACAAGAAATTATACCTTTGATGACCAAAATCTTCTAACCTTCAATCTACCTTTGCAATTTCCCCCGAACAAACAAGAAAATGTGGATTGTATTACCAAGGATCTCCCAAATTCTCACTAGGAAGTAGAATTGGAATTCCTTGACCCTCCTCCCCACTAAAAGATGGATTTGATGTGGCTAACCCTAGAAAGCTTTGAAATCAAGTCAACAATGGAAATTAGAGAGAGAGAGAGAGAGAGAGAGAGAGAAAGCTTGTAAAACTTCAATGGAAACTTGCTTGAATTGAGAAAGCTTGAGAAAGTTTGAATACAAATGCTAGAAATCAAAGAAAGCTTGAAGAACAATGAAGAACAATTGAAAACTTGAAGAACAATTAAGAGAGATTAAAAAAAAATAAAGGAAAGCAATTAAATCTAATTCTACTCCTAAACTACCTAGGCTAATTGATTCACTTAGATTAATACAAGTGGGTATTTATAGAAGAAGGAAAAATACAACCCAAAACCCTAGAAACAAATCGCAGCACGCGCGTCAGTTTTTCCACAGACAGAGTGGCTCGGGCGAGCCATTGAGGTGGCTCGGGCGAGCAAGCCTACTTTTCGGCTCTCTTGGCTTATGTCTTTGTTGCCCCAGAAGCCTGGCTCGGGCGAGCCAGCAGATGGCTCGGGCGAGCCAGCAGATGGCTCGGGCGAGCCACTGTTCTGGGCAGCTTTTCCCTGCCGACTTCAAACACGCATAACTTCTTCATTCGAACTCTGTTTTAGGCCCGTAAGACAACGATGGAAAGCTCTCGGTGTGTACTTTAAGCTCCCAAAATTTCAGACTAATCAGAGTTGTAACGAAGGAGTTATGACCCAAAGAGTGAAGGCACACGTATTTCAAACCTTTGAGTTTGTACCGTTCCCCTGTTTTGCGCCAAACTTGATATGGAATTTCCGGCTTCGGTTTCGCCTCGGCTCTCGGCTCGGGTTGACTTGGTTTGACTTGGGAAATAGCCCGAGATTCCCTAAAAACCTTCAATTAAGCCCAAACTTCTTCTAACTCCTTATTTTCCTACAAAACACTAAATCATTATATCTAATATATAATTAGGGGTTAAAACAAGCAAATATACCCTGTAAAAGAGAAGAAATTCGGTTCGGAACGAGACCGAACAGTCAACCTCTTAATGAATGACTTGGACCATTCCACATATACTTTAGGGTTGGCTATGAATATTACAAACTACACAATCTACATTAGTGGGGCTTTGCAACAACCAAAAAAACATCTTGGATCATACTAGATTCCAAGAAGGCACTCTTTCCTTTACCTATATGGAGATGCTAATAATATACGGGAAGTTGAGAAAACTTGAGTGTACCATGTTGATTGAGAAGATGGGCTTGTTTGCAGCCAAATAGTAGTTGATACTCCCTCCTTCCCAAATTATGTGTCACTTTGGACACAATTTAGAAGATAAAAAAAACTTCCCATTTGCATTAATTTAGTGCATTGGAAATATAGAAATGTTGAATAAAATGGTGAATAAAAAAGGGAAAAGGTTAATAAAAAAGAAAAGTTGAAGAAAATGATGTAATTAATAAGGTTAATTTGATAAATTAGTAATTAATGTGTTATTGGAAATATAAAGTGACAGATATTATGGGAAAAAAAAAGAAAATTAGTTAAAGTGACAGATAATATGGGAAGGAGGGAGTAGTTGTTAGCTTGTAGATGTTTGAATTTAGTGGTTTGGATTAGATGATTATAGAAAAGGTGTTTGATAAAGTATTTGTCTCTAAAATAAAAGCTACTTCAAAAAGCTTCTTCAAACAACTTTATGAAAACTAACTTATTAAGTCCAAAAGTTGATTTGGAAAGCTATTTACAATACTTCATGTAGTTTTTGACTTTTGTCAAAAAGCTAATAGTGTCCAAAAAGCTAAAAGCTACCCAAATAAGTTGGTTAGCAAACAGGCTCGTTGACTACCAAGATGTAGATGTAGAAAACTAGTGACACATACGATGCAAGTCGGGTGGCTTTCAATAATAGTGTCTTTGAAGAATTATGGGTTCCATTTTCATCCCTTCTTGCATTTGCCAAGGAAGACACCTCAACTACCTCGAATTTGAAGTTCAATTCCCGGTGAAATCCGGAAATGCGAGGATAGTCTCGGCCAACCATTGGATGGGCTCCGAGCCCTTCTAAGGAGGCTCGCTCGTTCCATCGACTCCAGAGGCCTCAGGACTGTATCGGGCCATCTCGAGATGATGAACTATGTGGTATCGGGGTTCGGGTGAGACCTCGGGATCAATAACATGCAAGGTAAGAGGAGCAGAACAAGGAGAGCGTATGCAGCAGCCGTCGCACCCGCTACCCTCACTGTAGCGCCCGCGACGCTCTTTGGTAAAACAAGGGAAAAGGGACAGGATGGCGTGACACCCGCAACATCCCAGGGTCTCGCTCCCGACGTCACTGGCTCAGAACCGTCACGCCCGCGATCCCGCGCGGCTTGGCGATCGCCCCGTTCTCGCGCGGCCCCCTCGCGCCCGCGACGACCCTGTTTTACGCGTTCTTTCGGCCTTAAGTGGCTGCGTTTAAGGGGTTAATTACCTTGTATAAATACACTTTTCACTGCTTTAGAAGGCTGACTTTGATGATATTTGCTAATGAAAAGTTAGAGTGCTCTCTAAACTTCCCCTCAAACCTTGTTTTTACTTTATCCAATTGATTATTGGTGATGTTAGCAAGTCATTCATTTATTGATTAGTGGTGGATTACCTTTAGCTAATCATTGTGGAGTGTTAGGCCTTTCGTGGTGGATTTTCCTTTATCCAAGGTCATATCCGAGCATCTTGGTGTTCAAGCTTTGTGGGGTTGAACGATTTTGATTATATACTCAAGCTATTTCATTCCCCCCCCCCCCAACATCGATACGCTCCATTTGGTATCAGAGCAAATGTTAGAATTGTAGTTTGAGTTTTGATTTAATTTTTGCTAATTAGGGTTATGCCATTGTTGGATTTTGCTGGATTGGTTGCAATATTGGTGTTCTCCATTCCCTATGCCCTCTAAGTGTATTGGAGTATTTTGTATTGTGTTGTATTTGTTGAATTTTGTTGTCTATTGGAGCTTTTGTGGTGAAAGTTGGAGATAGTGCATGTTGAACCTTGGTTTTACAACTTTTTACCTCAGTTTTTATTATGTTATTGAACTTATCTATGTCATTTAGTATAAGTTTAAAAGTGATTCTTGTCATCTTTGCTAATTGAGACTAATTTATTTAATTGTCTTATTTTTAGGAAATTTGAGGGCAAATGATGATGACAAAAGGAGGAAAATAAATTGGAATTAAGGAGCAAAAGAAGCCAAGACGAAATTGGAATTTCCAGTTCAGCACACCCAGGTGTGCCAATCGGCACGACGCCTGTGCCAGATTGTAGTATTTTAATATAAACAGTTTCATTAATTAGAAAACATAACTTTTCATAAAACGTTCCTTTCTTCTTTTCGATTTCTAGTTTCTCTCTATGGCTTGAAGAGAGGTTTCTCCCAAAGCCTCTCTAGGTTTAGATTTCATCTAGAGTAATTAGATTAGGTTTCTTTTGTTCAAGAATTCATCAACTTCGTTCTTCGCATCGAATTCAAGACTGAGTTTTTCTATCCTTTTCTCTTTATCTCTTTTATGTTCTTATGCTTGTTAGATTGATATTCGTTCTTTTCTAATTGCATTATTATGTTGATTTCTTGTTAGTTTTGTGTTGTTTGGGTTGAATTGACGTGTTTGATGATGAATTGATCTTGTTTTAGGCCTAATCTGTCCAAATTCATGCTTGTAATTAGAGGTATTCTCATGTCCACCATGTGTTCGATGAAATGCTCGAGAGAGTGCTAACCTATATTTTTTTAGGCAATTGATGTATGTTGAGAAGTGAGATCAATTTGCTAGTGTGGTAGAGAAATTGGTTAGAGTTTTTGATATGAGAATAATCGAATTCTAACTAGGTCTAGGGTTGCTATTCTTGTAGTTTAATTAGACTGACTACATGAGAATAGGCAGTTAGAATAATTAAGCTAGCCCCTGACCCTCGAGAGAGGGCTTTGAAGAGTCACTGACCCTCGAGAGTGGGCTTTGGCGTAATTTAATAGTGCAACCCACCCCTCTTTTGCTTGTATAGAATGGGTAGATTAGGTCGTTCAGATTGATTTGTTGTTCATCATTTATATCGCAACCTGAGCATTTTTGTTATTTTCGTAGTTCTTTTGTTTTCCTTGACTTCCACAATCACCTGTTTATTCACCTAGTTTGAAACACTTGAGCTAGCTTTGATTGCCTTGAACACAACTCCCTGTGGATACGACAACCGTACACTCAAAAGTACGACAACAGTGCACGGAAGGTGTTCGATTAAATGTCGTTGGATATTAGCTTCAAAGAACCCCAAGCCAAACACTAGCCAACTACAAGAAAACCCCCAAACTCCACAAAATTTCCCCCAAAAGCAATCCGTCCTCACCCTTCCTTCGATTTGGACGACGAAGTTAGTTTCAATCGAGAGGAGTCAAGCCATCGCCGTAACCCTCATGACACGGGTATGGAGTTACAAGTCTCCTCCCTCGAACGAACTCTTGAGGCCCTCGTGACTCAAGTGAACAACATTGCCATTAACCTTCAAGATCGACCCCGTGACGAGCGTCAAAGACACACCCGAAGTTCTATCCGTCCTCCTCCCACCTTTGAGTCGATTGACCACGATAGAGACTCCCTTCGACGACATCGACGCCGACAAATGGTTGAGAGGCCCCCTCGTGATGAGTTCCATGACGTCAAGATCGACATTCCAGAGTTTAATGACTCCAATGATCCCGATGAATATCTTGAATGGGTAGAAATCATGGAGAGGATTTTCGAGATCAAGGAGTATAATGATGAAAAGGCCTTCAAGATCGCGAGCTTGAAACTCACAAAAGTCACATCTCTTTGGTTTGAGAATGTCAAAGCGCAAAGGGCTAAGGAAGGTCGCGCAAAAATCACTTCATGGGCATATTAGGGTTTAGGTTTTCTATTTCCTAAATAGATACAGATTAATTGGCGGAATATTGTAACAGTTATAAACAATTAATCAACACAATTGCAGAGGCTTTAGTAATTATACCTGATCGCTAATTCCTGCTGAAGAAGAGGTTGACCTTCCAGATTCCAACGCTGAAACCCTCTACTGAAAAGTCCACGCAACACTCCGGGAACCCTATTGCTAGATCGAACCGATCGAGACGAATCTCAATCTAAGATGTATGTGAGATTGTTTCGGGAAACAGAGAATGTTTCTTGAAACTAGAACTGCAAACTAAAAGAGAGAGGAACTCAGGAAATCACCCTGGTATCTCTCTAAGAGTTTTAGGTAGTTGGTGTTGAATAATCTCTCCCAGAGACCCCTTTATATAGTATTTAGAACACCTAGGGAAAGGGTTCAAAAACCCTAAAGGGCCGAATTAAAACGACGGCGTGTTTTCTGGGCCCAACACGGTCCGTGTTGAAACAACACGGTCCGTGTTGGACTCCAAAAGGTCCAAATAATCGGCCCATGGACACCACGGACCGTGTTGGGTCAACACGACCCGTGTTGGACCCAATTCGGTCCGTGTTGGGCTGATTTCTCACAGAAATCAATTTCCAACTTTTCTAAACATGATACAATATCACTTAGGTTACATACATTGTTCCAGGGCACTGACTTGTGTGACCCAGTAGGACCAAATAATATAGTTGTAATTAAACATATTTAATTACTAATTATAGAGGTCTCTAGCAAGACATATAATTACTATATTACTTTGGTTTAATCTCCGTGTATATCGAACATTGTGGGGACATTCCCAACAATCTCCCACTTGTCCCACAAGTGTTCGATTCCTTGAATTCCCTTGTCACTTACTGTCTCATGTTCGGATAAGGTAAGCTGATGTCATCCTTATGTAAGGTCTGAAACGTTCCTCGATCTCCGAGTTTAGACTTTGAAAAACAGATGATCAACTGTTGATTCAACTGAGCTCGGCCAAGCATTTTCAGTCCAATCTCACCGAGTGGCCAAAAAACAACTGTCTCTAATAGGGAGGACAATGCCATCTTGTTCAGACACACATTCTCACATGATCCAACTGTAACCCAGACACCGCCTTTATAGCCTACATTTACGAAAGGCGTTTGACGCGCTCAGTCCAAAGTCATGCGATCATGTATCTTGAACTCGTGATTCAGGAATTTTGAGTGGTGAGAGCTCCTATGACAATTCCCAACTTAAAGAGCTCCTACTGGGGGTCAGTTCGATAGTTGTTCTTCAATAATACCCATGTGATTGATTTATGACGTCAATACGTCAATATGATCATGAAACTCGATTATCACTTCAATCCTACATGCTAATTGTGTTAATATCATCACTGTCCCTACGTGATAATACAATCAGGAAACAGGTCGACGATCGGCCAAGATTAGCGTCATCAAGTTCACTAATGGGGTTTCAGAAATCAGACCTCATCCAATTTCCCATTTTCAATTCGCTGACCTTTTTGGACATTTACATAATTCTAAACCACAATTGATGTAAATTTTGGAATCTTATTCTCAATGATGAATCAACAAGGTCATAATTCATGAACAATTCATGCAAATTTGACTTGTTAATATTCCGGAATGTGTTTAATACATATTGCCTATGCATGACTATCATGCTATAACTACAACAGGGGTTTAGTACATAATACTTGCAATGAACCTCGTACATATACCATCTCACTAATGAACTTTCATATAGGAAGATATTTCCGGAACACATGTTTGGATTCATAGTGAGCTTCAGTTCCTTTGCTTGAGTGATGGCTCCTATCAATAAGGCTTCATTTCTCTCGCAAGGCAAGAAACATCACCCAGTTCTAAAAACAAACTTCGTAATCGTAACAGTTTCTGCCACAACTTCTAAAGTCGTGCCATACTTGTCTTATTTGTAGAATTAACCGCGTGTCATGTTACGAACTTCTTCCAATTCGCCTCAATACCACTCAAAACATATCGTATAATTTTCTCTGACCTTTCAGATAATCATATTTCTCTGCATGAGTTTAGCATCAATGCAACTCTTCACACTTAGCTTTTATCAACCACTTTAAACTTAGGACACATCCTTAGTTTTGCTTATACATATACAATGTATATGTTATGTTGGACTTTGAACATCTCATGGCATACATTAATCTCACGCCTGAAGCATGAGTTATATGTCTCATCCTTCTTAGAACTTCTGATTGTTTTGAGACAATCAAATTCCGTAAGGATATGCCATGATTTTGGAAATTAATCCATTCTGGAAGTGAGTTAAACTATTCAACACCTAGTTAACTTTGATTCAAACAATCAAAATCTTTAATCTATCATTATAGATCTTGTCTCCAAGAAAATTCTTAGCCCCACCAATCCTTCACTTTGAAAATTATTTCCAAGTCAACCTCAGTAGAAGCAACATTGGAATATTCTTCTCAGTAGGCAGTATGTCAATCACATACAATATCAGAAAACGCATTGCTCCCACTGAACTTCTTGTAAACACAATATTATCTTTGTCACTTCGCAGTATGTCAAACTTTTTTGATATCCTGGTCAAGAAGGTCAATGATTCCAACTCCTAGAAGCTTCCTTAAGACCACAGATGGTCTCTTGAAGTTTACAAGTATTCCAACAAAAGACAACTCAATTGTGTCAAGTACACACCTTTCTTCAAAATCTAATTTTGAAGTCAGTCTTGATGTCTATCTTAATGAACCCATGTTTCGCCTTAAAACCCTCCTATGCCTGATGGCTCACACCTTCAGACAAATCAACCGAGATCTAAACTTGGTTGTATACATGGAGTCCATCTTAGACCTTATGGAATCTTGACTTGCTAAAGCTTCTTTGTTGTAGGTAGAGTCATTACTTTCTAAAAGTAACATCTCACGCTCATCCACAGAAGATCGATATCTCTGTGGTTGACGGAGTTGTTTACCTGGCCTTGCTTGGAGTAATGTTCATGACACCTTCTCCTCAACGTTTTGAGAAACTTCAACTGCCTCAACCTTGTTCTTAATTTCCCGACCAATAGGAAAAAATTTGAACAAGGATCAAGTAGTGGAGTTTCAGGTGATGATTATAGTGTTTTGTGTCTCTCGAACTTCGGTAAGTTCAAAAACTCTCCCACTCTTTCTTTTAGAGAATAAAATATTCTCTAAGAAGAAAGCATTTTGAGACACAAACACTTTCCTCCGCAACAGTTTGTAGAAGTGATACTCCTTTCCTTCAAAAAATGGTTCAAGAACCTCTTTTCTCTAGTGCTTCAGATAATCTTTATTCAGTAATTAGAGTTATGGTTAACTGCGTATATCCCAAAAGGTAATCGGCAATGTTGACTCAACCATCATTGATCGCACCATATCTAATAAGGTGTGATTCCTACTCTTAGATACATCATTGAGATGTCGTATTCTTAGAGGAGAGAGTCATGAAACAATTCCATATTCTCTGGAATGGTCAATGAAATCTTTGGCTCAAATACTCACCTCCTCAACCTAATTGAAGGGTTTTGATTTTCTTGCCAAGTTGGTTTTGTACTTTACTTTGAAACTCTTTGAACATTTTCAAAGGATTTGGACTTGTGGCGTATTAAGTAGGTATACCCATATCTACTAAAAAATCGTCACTGAAAGTGATGAAATAGTACAGTAAACCTTCTTCTAGCACTAGTGCTCATAGGCCCACATACATCAGTATGTATGCATCCTAATAAGTCATTAGCTTGTTCACCGATTCCAATAAGAGGTGATTTTAGTCATCTTACTCATTAGACATGCTTTGCAAACATTGAACTTTTCAAAGTTTAGGTTTTCCAAAATCCTGCACTATGCAGCTTCTGAATACATTTCTGATTAATATGACTTAAGCTTATAGTGCCAGAATTACGTTTCATTTGAGTCATTTGTTCAAACTCTTGGCTCAACCATTAGCATCCTTTCGATCTTATCTAGGTGCTCTCATTGTTTCACCAAGACTATTTCATTTTGGAAATCTTTAAACTATTTTAACATTCCAGCTTCAGATGAATCTCACGGACATGAATCACCATGTGTTATTTTATTCATCTTTGAAGATTTGAAGTAATCCATCTCTTGTACTTGTGCTCAATTGGACTACATACATCCATATGCATAAGTTTTTGTTGGCACGTTCACCCTTTCTTGTAAAAGGTACAGTCATGCTTTGCAGACATCACATGTTTCAAAGTCTTATCATTCAAAAGTCTATCGCTGTGACGCTTCTAAATGCGCTCTCATTTGCATGACTTAATAGATAGTTACAGGTTTTATGTTTGAACATGAGTTATTCCTTTTTAAACCCTTTGGTTTCGATGTGTTGGGTGTGTTTATCCGAGATCCTCTCTCTCTCTAATTGAGAGCAAGAAATCAAATTTCTACTTATAATGAGAACATAGAATCACCTATAAATTTCTCTTATAAGTCTTGAGGTAATGGATAAACAACCGACTCTTCACAATGAACTACAACTAATTCCATGTTCCTATTTGTAGGCTGACTCTCATCCTTCAAAACACATCTACTTTGCTGTAGATACTGCACATTTGCATAAATGCGAGTTTCACAGCCGGTATCTTATACTCAAAGTGGGTTTAATAAGGGTAGTGTGTATCATATACGCATTTGCCTAGAATTGAAATCATATCTCAAGTCTTTCTTATAGTTATTCACACTCCCAGTGTTATATATACATGATCTGGTCGTTAACCGGTTGCTGTCATTGGTTGGGTATGTACAACTGTTTGTCCTTACCTTTCCTTTGACTTCTTGTCTTTGATAGATTTCTTAAATCTTATTTTCTCTTTCACTAAAAGACTATCTTTGGTCGTCAATCTTTTGGCTGAAGGGGATCTGAGGTTTCTCATGTTTTAAAATAGTCAAATTATTTTAGAACATGGGCGCCAACAATTGGCTCTTATCTAGCTCAACCGAGACTATCTGGTTATTGGTTTCATATTTATCAACTCTAACTAGTTCGATGAACTTGGTTTTGAGTTGGTAATATTGAAATCCTTCCTCTAATCTTCAAACATTTTGAAGTTAAAATTGTATGAATACTATGACATTACATGTATTCATTTGGCTTGATTGACCTCTTAATATTGATGCCTAGCTCAATGTTATGTCAAAGACATGCTTCTTTTAATTGCCTTCAAGACAATCTTGCGATGGCAATGCCAATTAAGGAATTGATGTTAATTGTTTTTCTCTTTCTTAAGGAGAAAACAATATTTTATTAGTGGTCGATGTTTGAGTGAAAAGACATAAATAATTCTACGAGACAAGTTGGTTCATTTTAGTTATTTTTCATCAAAAGAAATTAAACTAATTTTAATTTCAAATCAAAACACTTTATCAACTCTCATTCAGTGTTTTAATTTACCAAGACCCACAAGACTCATGGGCTCAAGTGGACTTTGGCCCAACAAAACTCGATCCCATGTTATCTTTGGTGGATCATCTTATGATCGATCATTCAAAAATGACTCTTGGCAAGAAATTTGTATCGAATACAATATTTATCTTCCTATGCTCTTGGCCCAAAACTATTTTGATAGCCAATTTGAATTGACCTAGCTCCCACCCTACTTATTAATGATGGACAAATAATTCGCTTTGGCTTTCTTTATTCATCCATCTAAGTGGTGTTTCGATAGGTTGAGAAATAATTCATTTTGAGAGTAGGTTTTATTATCCTAAGCATGCAATTCTAGGTGAACTATTTCGAAAAGCATAAAAGGCATAATAAAACAACATGCTATAACAAACTTAAAGCATAAATAAAACCCCTAGTATGGCCACCTAGACTTAATCAAACTAATTTTAACTAAGCCTTGATAGTCTTCAAGAAACTCTTCTTGGATTTTGCAACTTCCTCGGATGGGCTCCCACTCGAATCACCACCTCCATTGTTGTTCGGCTCCCACTCAACTTGATATCACCAATTACAACAAATTTACAAATTGGACCTCACAATTGTGTCCTTACATGAATTAAAATAAACTTAACTGAAATTTAAATTTAAAATTTAATTCAAAGACGGTACGCAAACCGTATTTCACTCAATCCGGTACGCAGACCGGTAAAACTGACTATCTATGGCCATACTAGAAGCACATGCAAACATGTAATATTGTAATAATTATATCAAATATAACATATGCTTAAATAACAAATTATAAAGACATATATATAATTGCAATATAACACATAAGGAAATAAATACTAAATAAAATTTCCTAAAAGGTTTGCATGATTAATATAATAAACAAAATCCAAATTTTATCTTAGTTACCTAAACAGATTTAGGATTTTATACCTATACATACAAAATACTTGACTTTCCTAAAATCAAGGAGTCTAAAAGATACTATATCTTTCAAAGCTATTGTAAGTTTCCTAAACTTTACAAAATCATAGATTTTATGCCTATTATCTGATTTAGTAGTAATAGGATTTAATAATTAATTTCTAAAATTAATTACAAACCCTAAAAATACACGAATTCACCAAAACTGCTGGCAACACGGTCCGTGTTGCTTCCCAGTTTCGGTTAATTTCGTGAATGAAAAACTTAAAAAAAAACTATCATAACTTATCGAATTTAAAAATTTCATATCGCAGTGTTATCTAATAACCCAATATGAAATATTTTCCAGAATTTTAACAATTTCTAAAAGATTGTAAAAATTTAGGGAATTAAACTTTTTAATTCTCCGTTTAAGAGGAAAATAAACAATAATAGTCCGATAAGTTTAAAAAAAAATTTTATAAATTTCCCATACAGTAGGTTCATCTAATATGCTACTGTAAAAATTTCAGATTTTTATCAAATTTCGAAAATTAGAATAAAATTCAGAAAATTAAACAGTTATACATTTCTGTTAATTTGGAAATTAAAGGAAAATTAGTAAATGATTTCGAAAATTCACGAAAGCTTTATCCATAACTGTATGGTTACCCAGTAACCTATTGTAAAATTTTCAGAAAATTTGCAAATTTCTATAAATATACAAAATTCAGAGAAACAACAAATTTATTTCTCCAAGATCTGAAAATCTAAATTAAAAAATATAATTTTACAGGATAAATTAACAGAAAATTTTTTCCCTAAAAGTATGGTTATCCGGTAACCTACTGTAAAAATTTCAGAAGTTTTACAAATTTCTACAAGTTTATAAAATTCAGAAAATTAAACGAATTTTAATTCACTTCAGATCTGAAAACTTAATTAAAAATCTATTTTTAATTGAAAAAAATCTACAAAAATTGTGGAAATTCCAGAACACTTCCAGACACCTCCAGTAAAAATTTCAAAGATTTTCGAGTTCGTTTGACATTTTATTTCGATTTTTCATATTTACCGTAAATAAACTAAATCAGAAAATTAATTCTACGAAACCCTATTTTGCGAATTTAAACCGATTTCATGTATTTCCTACTGTTTAACAACATTAAACGTGATTGCTTCTAAAACATTCAAAATTAAATCGAGTTCATGCTATATTTAACAATTAAACAAACATAAAATCGATTAATTAAAGGCAATAAGAAATAAGCAATAACAAAGCATGAAATTTTACAATAAAATCTCAGATTTATTATCATGAACATTAAAGATTAAAACTTTCATAAAGATTCAATTTTAGGCATAAATCTATTCTAGCATATTCATAATATAATTCAACTATTGACAAAAATAATTATGAATACAAGTACAATACTTTAGCATGCAATTGGTGGCTCTGATACCACTGTTAGGGTTTAGGTTATCTATTTCCTAAACAGATACAGATTAATTGGCGAAATATTATAACAGTTATAAACAATTAATCAACACAATTGCAGAGGCTTTAGTAATTATACCTGATCGCTAATTCTTGCTGAAGAAGAGGTTGACCTTCCAGATTCCAACGAAACCTCTCATCGAAAAGTCCACGCGACACTCAGGAACTGATTGCTACATCGACCCGATCGAGACGAATCTCAATCTAAGATGTATGTGAGATTTTTTCGGGAAACAGAGAATGTTTCCTGAAACTAGAACTGCAAACTAAAAGAGAGAGGAACTCAGGAAATCACCCTGGTATCTCTCTAAGAGTCTTAGGCAGTTGGTGTTGAATAATCTCTCCCAGAGACCCCTTTATGTAGTATTTAGAAAACCTAGGGAAAGGGTTCAAAAACCCTAAAGGGTCGAATTAAAACGACGGCGCGTTTTCTGGGTCCAACACGGTCCGTGTTGAAACAACACGGTCCGTGTTGGACTCCAGAAGGTCCAAATAATCGGCCCATGGACACCACGGACCGTGGTGTCTCAACACGGACCGTGTTGGGTCAACACGACCCGTGTTGGACCCAACTCGGTCCATGTTGGGCTGATTTCTCACAGAAATCAATTTCCAACTTTTCTAAACGTGATACAATATCACTTAGGTTACATACATTGTTCCAGGGCACTGACTTGTGTGACCCAGTAGGACCGAATAATATAGTTGTAATTAAACATATTTAATTACTAATTATAGAGGTCTCTAGCAAGACATATAATTACTATATTACTTTGGTTTAATCTCCGTGTATATCGAACATTGTCGGGACATTCCCCACAGGGCAAGGCTCAAATAGTTGATGAACCGTCGGTTCTAGCCCAACACCTACAAACAAGACGTCTTGGGGAAACTCTATGCCCTCACTCAAGGAAAACGGACTGTGAGCGACTATATTCCAGAGTTCGAGCAACTCCTCATCAAAAGTGACCTTAAAGAACCCGAAGAGCAGACTATGATGCGATTCTTGAATGCATTGGACCCCTCCATTGCCAAGAAGATTGAAATTCAGCCCTACCATTATATGGATGAGTTGTGTAGTCTGGCTCTCAAGATCGAGAGGCGGAGGAAGGAAAGGCTTCCACCAAGCCTGCGCCCAAAACCTTCTTCCAACCGTCTAGCAAGCCCCCTCATTATTCAAGTACCCTGAAGTCTATTAAGACTCCTAAGTTCTCATCGGCACCTAGAACTGACAAGGGAAAAAGAATTGCTATGACTTCTCCAATGGACCCTTCAAGAGATCTAAGAGATCGATGATGAGCTTCAAATGGCACAAGATGAACCCGAAGTGGAAGTTGAGGAGGTGGTTGTGAGTAAAGAGGAGAACGCCGCCCCCACACTGCTGGTACATGGTGGAGCACTTGTTTTCAGGAGGATTCTGCATGCTCATGAAACCCCTCTTGTCAATGCCCAACGGGAGACAATATTTCAATTACGGTGTTTCGTGGGAGGTAAAGTATGCAATTTCATCATTGACGGGGGGAGTTGGACCAATGTCGCATCTACTTATATGATTGAAAAGCTTCGAGTAGCATTTTGGATAGGTTGTTTGGGTGTTTGGTTGTTGGTGTTACACTATTATCCCAAAATTTAGATATAACTACTTTAAATGTTATACGCTTTTAAAATCCACAATTTTATGATTAATTGTGTCCACCTTTTACACAGGATGGTGTGATTTTTATTAATAGTTTATAAAATATCTAATTATATTGTAAAATTAAATCGGTATAAAAAATTTTAATCTTATTTAAGAAAAAGTAAATCATCATAAAATTTTAATCTAACTAATAATTTGTACTATAATATTTTGCTATATTTACCCTTGTTTTATCATTCTATATTTATTCAAAGTAGAGGTATCGTTTGTGAATATTATGTCCATTAACTACCTTTTTTTTTTTAATATCCCCACAAACCTAAAGAAGACAATTGTTATTTAAGAATAGAGAGAGTATTAACTTGTTAATAAAAGTGTTAATCATTATTCATTAGTGATAAAAAAACAAAGCCATTGAGACCTCTTGGTACGCCCAATGTAACTTATGTTGGATTCTCTCTTGTTCACTCGCACGTTATAACCCCATAGGATGAGGAAAAGAATATAGATGGATCCAGTTACTAAATGGTCAAGTTTATTTAATTTTGCTTCGAGAAAAAACGGTGCAGTTAGTTTCTTACCTGGATGTTAGTAAAATCAAGTCAAGATTTCAGATAAACTAAAATAAAATAATCCAAACCTACAGCAGTATTGGGAAGGAAAAACCAAAGATTTGAAAAAAGAAAAAATGGGAAAGAGATCTCGAGAGAGATTACTTGGAGGTTGGGGGTTGCATTGCAAACATGTGGGTCTTCAAAGATGATGAAAGCAATCTGTTTTTGAGCAAGACCAATGTTGAAGAGAATGAGGTCAGAACAAGGATCATTGACAATGTTAGAACCCCTCAAGGACATTGATAGAACCCCTCAAGGACATTGATAGACTCAGGCTCAAGGACCTTGGAGACTAGATCAGTTTTGAATGAAAGTCAAAATTCAAATATCCAGAAAAGATATAGTGCGCAAGGAAAGAAATCTCAAGAAGGCAGAAGGACATTCACCCAAGGCATCATAAGGACGTTCACCCATGGCAGCATAAGGACGTTCACCCTTGGCAGCATAAGGACGTTCACCCTATGCGAGGAGTTTTGAAAAGCGCAGTCGAAATAAGGAAGTTTTCTGGAAAATTAATATCCAATCTTTCTATCCATATTTCTAATCAGACTAATTGATTGCATCTACTTTGATTGGTAGGAAATAATCAATCAAGAAATTGGAAGGAAGATAAGATTACAATTTTCGGAAATCTCATAATAAGGAAAGAAGATCGGAGCAAGATTGGAAGGAAAGGCAAACACAAAGAAGGAAAAGATCAAGGAAGAATCAGCCCCCAACGTCTATATTCTGCTACTATCAATACACTTATAAATAGAGGAATTGAAGATTGAAGAAGTTAACGATTCCATGGAAGAAATCGGGTGTTCGAAATAGAAATAGCGTTTTCTATTTTGTGTTCTTGCAAGTTGTTGTGTTTGTGAGAAGTTGAGTGTAATCAATCCTTAACGGATTTAGGGTTGATTGATACTTGTAAAATCGATTCCTAGACGGACTTAGGATCGATTGAGTTTAAACACCAAAGGGTGATTTTGGTGGGTGTTGTTATTCATAAAATAAGAAGCGTCCTCTGCAAGGCGCTCAGTTCTATGTACAACCTAAGGACATTCATCTCAGGTTGTATTACTTCATTCTGTTTCAATATAATAAAGGAAGTTGTTCAATATACGCTTATTGTCATTTATCTTATTCCTGCATTATATTGAATCTTAATCTAGTTAGATTAAGAACCTAACGTCCTTTATAAGTGATCATTTGTGCAGAAAATTTTCATAACCCTATTCACCCCCCCTCTAGGGTTCTTTCAGACAATGATGTCCTGCACAGGTAGCCAAAGGAAGAGCTCCTCCTGGGCACCAATGAGACCACCGTAGCTAAGATTAGCCCTGACAATGCTATCGAACTTGACGGGGCTGTCGAACACAGCTAGGCATGGCTCCTGCATGTGGACCTCTAGTACCCCATCCTGGTGGAGTCTGTAGGACATCACATTATATTATTCCTAGGAAACAGACCTCCTGGGAGTCCATGCGTCTTTAGGAGGTCATGAATTGATGAGCCTGAAGAGATAGATAATTGTTGTTGTATTTGCCATGCTTCTGAGACCCACCATCAGGAGTGTCAATATGGTAATTGGGGTTGTTTTTCCCATTGGGGGCCTCATCTCACTCACCATGGATGCTGCCTTCGCTTGCTATTTCTTTTCTTTTCTGTTTTAGAGAGAAGGAGAGATGAACGAAGAGTGGCGAGTAGTGTGTTAGCGAGGGAGTGACATAGGACTGATCGTTTTGCCCATAGTAATTCACTGAATTTTATGGCCTTTTTTTAGGCAAATGAAATGGTTCTTAGTTTTTTTTTTTTTTTTTTTTTTTTTTTGGGCTAATGGAATAGAGTATAACGCCTTTTATCTGTGCATTCATTAATCGTTGATGGTTTCATTTATCTAAGTATAGTAAGTACATGATTGAAGTTGCTGGTCTATTTTAAAGTGTAAGAACCTACTATAAAATAGTAGAAGTGGATTTATTATATTTTACTTTTTTTATGATGCAAAACTTTAATGATACCACTCATGATTATTACGTGTAATCATGTAATTTGAAATATATTTTATCACTTTTGGGAGCAAGTTACTATCTTCATTTTTTAAATATTATTTTTTAGCTAATTTTTCCAATTTCATATTATCTGCCATTTTATAATTTTAATGAGATATTATTTTATTTTTATTCTTTTGACATTAATTTCATGTACTCTGAAAAATTAATTCAATTTTGAATATTTCAAATATATTTCGCTAATTACCCCATTTTTTATACTCATTTTTACCCACCAACTCCAAGAGTACTTAAAAAGTAACAAAAGGGGTATATAATTGTCTTTTCATGGATAAAAGAGTTCTCCGATATATTCAAATTATGTAAATGGAAATTGAATTTTAATGAATATGTAAACGGAAATTGAATTCTAATGATCCCTATTTTTGGTTTTTATATGTCTGTAATTTCTACTTTATTTTTGTATTCACACTAACAGAAAAGAGGTGTTTAATGTGAGAGATTAGCGTGTACGTAGCTAGTAAACTAAACTCACGCCGAAATTCAAGAAGTGTGAGCAAAAAACTTACACCAAAAACTAGTATGCAAAAAGAAAAAAAAAAGCGTGAGATATTGGCGTGCCAATAAAATAGGCGTGAGAATCAAACTCACGCCAATTTCTTACGCTTTTTCACGAATCTCACAACACTTCCAACCCTACTTTCGGATGGCAAAAAATTTTCAATTGGCGTGAGTTTTCCATATTGGCGTGAGAAAACTCACGCCAACTGTAAGTTTATCATTAAAAAAAAGAATTTCTTATCCTAATTATGTAATATTATGCACTGTTAGTAATTTTAATTAAATTTTATTATCATGTAATTATAGCAAAATTATTTTCTTAATAAATTTTTCGGATGTATAATTTTCTCAAGAAATTTCAAATAATGTTTTTACTTGTATAAGAATTCTAGTTAATCATACATTACAAATAATAGAATTAAATTAAATTAAATAACAAAGTAAATTAATTAGTATACATGATAAACATATATTAATAAAACTCTAAATTTACAAAAATATAATACAAACCTCATCATCATTTTCATTATCATCTTTAAATATGTCATCTTCATCTTCAATCTTCTTGATGGATCAGGAAATTTGTAACGAGAGATGATGAGGGAAAATGTGAGGAGAAGAGTGTTAACAAAAAAGGAGAAGGGAAAGATGAAGGAAACGTTTGTTATTTATTTTATAAGGTCAGTCAAAATTGGTGTGAGATTTTCTAAAATCTAATATTGCGTCAATTGGAGTGAAAAGATAAAATCTTACGCCAATTAGCATGAGAATCTAAAATATTATGCTATTTGGCGTGAGATTCTAAGATCTCATGCCAGTTTTGGCAGCATCACAATTCATACTACATACATGCTATTATGATCATTATTGTTATTATTATTATTATTATTATTATTATTATTATTATTATTATTATTGTAATATTTTAATTATCTTGTACTTGTTTTGTACATTATGATCATTTTCCATGATATTTATTAAGTAAAGTTTGCATAGATGATTATCTTACTAGTTTAAATTATCACTCATTTTGTATAGCAAAAATCAGGAAAATATAATGTGTGTTTGACATTTTTATACTACATACTTGCTATGAGAATGGGTTGATAGTAGTCTTTTTTGTCTTTTAGGTTTCACCCCTTTTTTTTTTAATGTTTTTATTTTATATTTAAATTTTATCTGTTCGTGTAAAAGGGATCTTTAATATCCCCACCAAAGAATCTTTGGGTAAATACCTTGGTTGTCCGTCCATTAGTGGTACTAAGAAAATAGAACTGTTTTCACCTATTTTAGAAAAGGCTTCAAAGAAACTCTCTAATTGGAAAGCTAACTCCGTGTCAAAAGCTGGGAGAACAATTCTTATTCAAGCAAACTTGGAATCACTCCCAGCACATACTATGCAGTGTTTTCTTATGCCCAAATCTACTTGTAAACGTGTTGATCGAGTAAACAGAAATTTTTTCTGGAAGAATTCCTCTGAAAAAGGAATTCCCATGATCTCATGGGAAAAATTATGTAGACCAAAGGATAAAGGGGGACTTGGCCTCCGCAAGACTCGTGCGGTAAATTTAGCTTTCCATTGTAAATTAGTTTGGAAATTAATTCATGATAGAAACAACCTCTGGGTCTCCCAAATGACTGCTAAGTACAACCACTCCGGTGAATGGTTTGTGAAAAGCCCGAAGTCCTCGGACTCTTGGGTTTGGAAGAATCTTTGTAAAGCTTACAAGTTTTGCAAAAAAGGGTTTCGATGGAAAATTGGAAACGGTGCCAAAGTGAACTTTTGGAATGATAATTGGTGCGATCAACTACCATTATCTTCTTTAGCTAATCAATCTTCTCCACTTGAAGATAATGATGTGACTGTTCAACAATTCATTTGTAATAATGTTTGGGATCAACACAAGCTTAGACAAGTGCTTCCGGAGTCACTTGTCCAATTGGTTCTTAAGACCCCTATTCCTATTTTAAAGGAAGATGATGAAGTTTGTTGGGGCCTAACTAGTAATGGAGAGTTTTCAACCAAGTCTGCGACATGGCTTTGTCATGAGTTAGATTCCGGACCTAAATGGGAAGGATCTTGGATTCGGAAGCTTGATATCCAACCAAATCTAAAAATTTTCCTTTGGCTAATTTTTCATAATGGTCTCCCATTTAGAAGGAATTTAATGCGTAGGGGTATCAACCTAGACCCCTCTTGCCCTATTTGTCTCCAAGATTTGGAGACTGAT
The DNA here is from genome assembly GCA_029582165.1 of Portulaca oleracea. NCBI lineage: Eukaryota > Viridiplantae > Streptophyta > Magnoliopsida > Caryophyllales > Portulacaceae > Portulaca > Portulaca oleracea. The sequence goes on from CM055885.1 coordinate 22,404,383, forward strand.
TGTCACTTATTATTTCAGTGCCAGTTTACAAAAAAAGTGTGGGATATTGCCAAATCTCATAGATGGCTATCATCTTCTGTCAATTTCCCAACAGACAGTAATGATAGCATTATGCTACAAACTCTCAAAAATTCCCTCCCCACCAACGAGGTTTTGAGAGCCTTCTGCCTCATATGGAGCATCTGGAAGGAGCGTAACGATTACGTCTTCAACAACTCCATCTTCAACGCCACAAGGGTCATCATTCGAGCCAAGAGAAGCTTTGCAGAATGGAGAGCTAGAAGCAGATTTTCTTATCAAGATCAACACTTTAATCAGCGTCAACAATCTCGATCTCAAGTGCGAGGCCGTCACAGTATTGTCCGTGAAGGGTGGAAACAACCTCGCCATGGTTGGGTGAAGTTGAACTTTGATGATTCCCTAAACCATCAAGGCTCAGCAGTAGGATTCGTCATTCGTGATCATATAGGCCGTCTTCGAAAAGTTGGTGCCATGCCGGTTAATTCACATTCCATTTTGTTGACAGAAGCTTTGGCTCTCCGTTTTGGTCTTCAACAAGCTATATTGGAAGGTTTCTCAAGAATTCAGATTGAAGGAGATAGTCTTATTCTCATCCAGACTATCCAAGGGGTCGTCCACACACCTTGGCATATCGATATGATTGTTAGAGATATCAAAAACTTAATTAGGCAGTTGGAAGATTCTACTATTTGCCACATCTACCGAGAAACAAACTCAGCGGCAGATTGGATGGCTAATCTTGGTCATTCTTTAGACACTGCCGGACTTTGGATATGTAGCCCTTCGGCGGCCTTTTCTTTTATTATTCGTGCAGATAACTTAGGGAGATGCCTTGATAGAAGGGTCCCCTAAGTTCTTGATGGTTCTTGTTTACCCGTGTTAAAAAAAATGTTATACTAGCTACATGAAGATGAAGACATGGAGAAGTCATACAAAATATTTTTCATACTCATTGTTGTGTTGATATGCTTTCAGGGATGAATTACATGTATATTTCACTCCACCCATTATTAAACAAAAACAAAAAGAAATTTACTAATAGACAATCTAAAGTGTAAGGCACGAGAAGTAAGACTTAAATCATATTGGAAAAATTCAAGTGAAAATTTGTAATTGCATGCATGTTTCTCTCCACACATCAATTTTGTTTACTGGGTTCTTCAGACCTGGAATAATGCATGTTAGGAACATTTACGAAGTTGTCATTCACAATTTAGGTGGCAAGTTGTAAGGAGTGACTACAATCGACCATATCGAATATGATTTCCAATTTTCGTTGAACGGGTTAAACCCATCCGCACAAAGACGACAGAGCCTCAATTTCGGGATTTCTCCGTGAAGTCTGCATGCATGATGTCAAACAATTTCCAAGACATGATGTCCGACGGATGGCAAAGGTGTACACACTGGATTTTGGCACATAAATATATAACATATCTATATAAATGAAGCAGAAATAAAGAAAAAGAAGTCGGTCGATAAGCTAGTTCAGACACTGGGTTTTAGCATAGATTGTATATACTTTTAAATGTATTTTTATTATTTCCTTTTTACGTATTTTAGTTAGAAAATTAGGAAATAAGGAAAGCCAAAGTCGAAGCCTTGCACGCATGCACTCTACACGCTCAAGATTATGAGGGAAATTGCATGCAAAACTTTTACGTAAAAATGATTAAATCCAAGCCATGTATGCCATGCATGAGCTACGTAAAAGTAACATGCAAGGAGCTACAAGAGGTCCCAAGATCAAGCCTTCATAAAAGCATTATTATCCAAGGATTTCCAAGCCAAGACACTTGCTTGCATGCATTTTACATGCACAAGTACGGATAAAAACGCATACAACATTACATGTGAATTTCCTAGCCTATTACATGCACAAAATTTACGTAAGAAATCAAGCTTCATATATCCATGAAAGCCATGAAAAATCTAAGTAAAAATCACATGCAAAAAGCATCCAAGAGGTCTCAAGTTCATATCCGCATAAAAGCACTTATCTGAGCTCAATCAAGCCCCACCGTCCAAGTGTGAACATGCTGACTTCGAATGCCATTTGTAACACCCCAGGTATGTGGTTAAAGTGTGGTTTAACAGGATTGAAATGACTACTTATATCACCAAGGTGCACCTTCTTTTATGGTAGCTCATCCGTTGAGAACTCCTCAGTTAAGCGTGCTTGGCTGGGAGTAGTCAAAAAGATGGGTGACCTCCTGGGAAGTTTTCCCAGCGGCGTGTGGCGGCGCACGCTGGAAAGACTCATGGTGATTTGTGGGGCGCCACGATCCTTCAGCGATTATCGAATGTCCGCGGCCCGGGAGGGGCCGGGGCGTTACAGATGGTATCAGAGCCGACCCGCGATCGTGAGCTGCGCCAGTGGACGGGAGAGCCATGGGCAGTCACCTAGCGGGGCAAAGATTCTGGATTGGATTGAGGCACAACGAGGACGTTGTGCGCTTAAGTGGGGGTGAATGTAACACCCCGGGTATGTAGTTAAAGTGTGGTTTAAAAGGATTGAAATGACTACTTATATCACCAAGGTGCACCTTCTTTTATGGTAGCTCATCCGTTGAGAACTCCTCAGTTAAGCGTGCTTGGCTCGGAGTAGTCAAAAGGATGGGTGACCTCCTGGGAAGTTTTCCCAGGCAGCGTGTGAGCGAGGACGAAGCACGCTGGAAAGACTCGTGGTGATTTGTGGGGCCAGTCAGCAATCCTTCAAGCAGTTATCGGTAATGTCCGTGGCCCGGGAGGGGCCGGGGCGTTACACCATTCCATTCAAACCCTCACCATCCAAGAATACATGAAATAAGCTCGAGCTAAATCTCCCCTTTCCCAAGGCCGGTCGGCCTTAAGCTTGTTCACACCCAGATTCATTTATCTTTGAGTTGTCGACCACCGAGAACACTCCCCTTGCCACCTGGTTGTCTGTGCCAGACAACTGCGCAAATCCGGAGCATGAATGTGATTCTATGTGCATGTATCCTAAGGCCTCCCTACACCTATAAATACCCTCTCTTGCCAAAGCTAAACTCACTCAATCATTCAGTCATTCTTCCCCCTACACTCTCTTTCATCCATTCTCTCATTCCTCTCATCACTCCCTACTAATCTATATTCTAATATCATCATTCTACCACTCTTTTTCTATTACCTTTCCACCATTCTCTTACCATCCTAATCTCCCTATCTTTATCCTCTTAAACCCCTATCCCATACTCTCATACTATCCCCCCATTTTTACAGAAAAGCCCCACAAAAACATCCTACAACACCACTAAAAACCCATAAAAAAAAGCCTATTTTCCTACACCTTCTCTATCATCTTTCCACCACATTCTTAACATCATAAACTCCATTCCTCCATCTTCTTCAATCCTCTAATCCATATTCTCATCCTATCCTCCCTTATCTCTACATAAATCTCCCATAAAACCTCCCAAAAACATCACAAAATTATCCTAAAAAGCCACAAAAAGTTCATTCTTCCTACCTTTTTTTCCTATTCTTTTCCATCACTTTTCCTATAATTATTATCTCCATTTCTCCACCCTCCTAAACCTCTTATCTCCATTCTCATCTTACCTTCCATTATCCCCCATAAATCCCTAAAAGCTTCACTAAAGCCCTAACCTCTCTACTACTCAAAACACCACAAAAAGAGCCTTTTTTCCCCACCCTTTTCTCATCCTTTTTTCACCAATCTTTTTCATCCACTTTTGGCACTATTTTGTCACCTTCAAGAGGGTCATTCAAGGCATTCAAAGGAGCTTCTTCAAGGCTAGGCAAGGCTTCCCTTCAAAAGGTCACAATGTAAGCTTTTAAGTGTTTCCATTTTATATAAATAAAGTGTACATGTTGTACTTTCTTTTATTCTTATTTTTGCATGTTTAATGAAGTAATTCTATAAAGTTCTCATTTATCTTTCTTCCAAACTTTATCAAAAGCAAACTTAAAACTTTTAGTATAGTCTTTCCTTTTGTGAGAGGCGAACTCTTTAGGTTCCTACCTTTCGAGTTCGTAGCCTTACCCCCGAATCCATTCTTGGGTTTCGCAGACGGAGTCTTTCTTGTTTTCTTTTTTTGGTTTTGTCTTGGCTTTTCCCTTAAAAAGTCGGGTGGCGACTCCCATTTCGAATTAAAGCACATCGGGTTGCATAAACTATGGTAAAACATGATTTTACAACGTGTCGATGCAACTTTAAGATCTTTTCTTTACACATTTCTAAATAATGCTTGCATAAATTGCTTTCTTCCGAGCCTAACATTTGAATGAGCAAATTGAGGTTAAATTTAAAAGAGTTTGGAACAAGTGGATGTTCACTCTTGAAAGGTTTAATTCAATGACTCATAAAATGCATAAGTAAAGGAAAAATGATTTTGCAAATATTATTCCTCAAATGTATAATTAAAATCCCTTAAAGAGTTTTACAAAGGTTCAAACCCCATCACAAATCACCGAATCACATCCCAATCCGTATGGACGTTCAGAAGCCCGAACGGCGAGGAAAAATGTCCACAAAAGTACACCTTCCTCGCGCTTATACCTTGGATGGCTACAAAATTTGCATTCAATAAGATGAACATCGTCCTTATAGTAGATCGTGCATCCACTACGGAAAGAATCAATTGTTTCATAGCCCATCCCCAACTTCTTCACTTTCTCTTTCAACTCATCATAGTTTTTAGGAACTAGGTTCGGCTGGGGACAACTCTCACTCATCAATTCTGTAATGTCGTTCATTGCTTGCTCCGTCAAATTGCGCTTCGACTTCTGACTCATTAGTCTCACGACATTAGACAACTTAGTGTGAGTTGTACACCCTTCCCACAGAGGTTGTTGAGCAGCTTCAAACATGTCATAGAAATCTTAAGCTCGTGCATTAGGCGACTCATACATCGTGATAAAATCATTAACCATCTCTTCCGCTCTGTATATGCATGTTGGTCGATTGGGTTCATCGTTTGTGTTGAGGACTACTTGTTGGCTCCAACTCTCCATACGCATCGTTATTGCTTCCATCCTCATAATCATAGTTACCCATAGCTTAATCATGACACGTACAATACCAATGTCATTCCTTTACAAATGACATTTTACTTCATCGGGACTAAATACCCTCTTATTCTTGCATTTCACACATGGACATCAGTAAATTCCAGTTCGCGAACACTCATACGACGAACTCTTAACAATTTTTGTAAAACGTTTCTAAACCATCCGCCCATTCTTGCCTAATAACCATCCTATGCGGTTCAAGCCTCCCATACACCCAACGACGATGTGGGGACCTATCCATATCGTTAATCTATTCATACATTCAAATTACTAAAATAACTAATTATTTCATAATATTAACAGAAATATAAGAAATTTGAAATAATTAGCTAACTTGGCGTGAGTTACGGTAATCTCATGCCAAACACTCACGCCAATTTGCAGATTTGAGGAATTAATTAACTCGAATGCCGGTATATGTGTGTGGGTGGAGATAGAATGTCTATTAGTGTTAGTCAACACAAATTCACGTCAAATTGGAGGAGAGAGAAACTGAGATTGGCATGAGTTTGCCTTATCTCACGCCAAAGGGAGGAGAGAGAAGAGGATTGAAATGCTGTGTTTGACAGGATGAGAGAGAAAAAGGAATTGGTGTGAGTTTAGACTAAACTCACGCCCATTTGGATAGTTTTAATTATTTTCCTTTTCTCTTTCATGTTAATTTACATATTTTAGCGTGAGATGTTAAACTCATGCCATTATACACACGCTAAATTATACAAGTCCTAGTAGTGTCAGAATGTGCAAAAAAAATATACATTGTATTATGTGGGGACACCACTGAGTGTATACCCTAAATATCATAAATTTTGGCCTGCATTTGATTCAAAACCAAGCACAACACTTTCCCATGATTTTTAATGAATTTACAATGTTTGTCTGAAATTTTCTCGATCTTTTATGATTTTTTTTCACTTTTATTTCTTTTAAAAAATCATGATAATTGCTCATAATTTCCAAAAAAAACAAATAATTTAAAATTCTTTTAGTAACTACATTTCATAATCTTTCTAGGGCAGAAATGAAAAAAATAAAAATAATATGGGGCAAGAATGAAAAAAATAAGAAAAATGTGGAGGTAGATTTGGTACCACTAGAATACAATTTTATTTATTTTTACTGTCATAATACAAAAACAAAATAGAGGCCTGGGTGTGGTTGCCCGGCGATAAGCGACGAGTTGATGGTGATTGCGGGCGGCACGCTGGTCGACAGGAGTTGCAACAGAGAGAAGAGAGAAGGAGAGGTAGGATTAGGGTTTAGTTTATGGTTTCTAATATCTACTTGACTATTGATACCAATTAGTCAAGAATAAAATAAAATAAATATCAAATAAAATAAATAAAACCAGATGCCAATAATAGTGTTTAGGAAGAATGCTCTAATTTTTAAATTTATGAAATAATTATAATCTCATAAATAATTAAAAGCATAACACATAAAATCATACAATATTAATCACAAAAAGTTACTAAATTACCCTTACTCCCATGAACATATATAGAAAAATTACTAAAATACCCTTGTTAGTTTCTCAATGGACCTACGAGCTTAAGTGTTAGCAAAATAACCGCAGATAAATTCTTAGAAATTAATGAAGTTAAACTTAAATTATTAACGATGTCACGGTCAAGCCATTCGAATTTTTTGGGGTTTTACACTGTCCTTTTCATACATGTGGTGTAGTAATCCTATTACCAAATCCAACTTGTAGAGCTTGTGGATGATGTCCATGTTGGCATGGCCAAGTCGTTTGTGCCACTGTGGCCTTGAGGCATGTAAAGTCGACAGGGGGATGTCCTTCAAAGTCTATGACATATATAGACAATGTCAAGTTTGTTTCCTTTGAGGACCTATACTTGTGACGCCTTGTTTCGTACAACATATTCATCAATGTCAAAAATTACTTGGTTGCCTCTATCGCAGAGCAGGGATGTGTTAAGGAGGTTGTATTGCAATCCTTCTACCAAATAGACATTGTTGACAACATTTTTGCTATCTTTTCCTACTTTGCTAGTCTCAATTATTTTTCCTTGGCTTTTGTCTCCGAATATCACTATGCTTTTCTTTCAAGGTCTAATGTCCCTAATCATGTGATGTGAATAACCATTGTCAAGATACCATAGATTGCTTTGAGCCTTGAGACACACATGCAAAAGAAAACATCACACCTTCCTTGGTCTTATAATATGATTAACATATGTTTGTAGCAGAAGTGGTCTGATTTAGAAGATCCTTTGGGGACCTATTTCGGGTAAATCTCTTGGCCCGATGTTATGGAGTCAGTTGCATTAGTTGGTATTGGTTTCAGGAATGAGGATAGATAGAACATTTTGTGCTTTGGTGTGTTCTGAAGTGGTTGTGGTCTTGAGGAGTGATTCTGAGATGTTTTTGGAGGATTGGAGGTTGATTGGAAGTTTTAAGGATTGGTCTTTGAGTGGGAGTTTTGAGGATTGGTGCTTGAATGCGAGTTATGCAGATTGGAGTGGGAATTTCGAGGATTGGTCTTCGATTGGATGGTTTGGTTGTGTTTGGCATGGGTTTTCTTCGCTTGTTTCTCTTATCAAAGAAGGTAATGTAGCTTTTGTTCTTTGGGTTGTATCCAATGCCTTCTCGATCGAAGGAGACTTATTGTGATCCTAGGAGTGTGTCGAGGTTTTCTTAGCCTTTGGTAAGTTTGGTGATGGACATGTAACAATCTTGATATTTTTCATGGAGGTTTGATTTTTGTAGTTCGAGAAGAACCATTTTGGATGAGAGTACCTCATAGGACTCCTGCAAGTGAAGCTTATCTACTTTCAAGGTGTATACATGACCTTGAAGAAGTTCAATCTCATAAATATACTGAACTTCAAGTTTGAGGAACTTAAGGATGCTTTTGGGCAATCTTTCTTTGGCCGGACAAAGAGAGAACTTTTTTGAGAGTTACCTCTTCAATATCTATATCATCGTCAATGTGTTCTGACAAAGATTCAGGGATGTTGTCTTTGGCCATCAGACAGAGATCGACAATCTCATCTCAATCTTCCTCACTGTCACTTTTACCACTACCACTCCAAATGGCAATCATGGCTCTCTTGTAGGGTCTCCTTGAGTTGTTGTATCTCTTTTCCTTGTTTCTTCTAGCACGGGGGTAGTCCTTGATCGGATGATATGTTGAGCCATAACCAAAACAAGAAACATCTTTAGTATCTTCTCGTTGTACGCCCTTACATCTTGGATTTTTTCTTGATGACAGGTCCATTCTGAGTCCTTGGTTAGGAATACTTTCAGGATGGGTGACATCTATCCCATATTTTACCTACCTACCAGAATTAGCATTTTTTTTTTGTTTCAATTGCCTAACACCACCACTTGTTTCAGTTTCCCATCACCACCCACCACCATCGAAAGTCCACCCACCAGCCCAACGTCAGAAACCACCTCCGACTACTTCCAACACCCGCGACCAATGCTCAGACCATCCCTTTCCATCTTGTCGAGCCCCCTCCCCCCCCCCCCCCAAAGAAAAAAACCCTCTCAAACTTCGGTGCGTCTTTCTCGAATGTTTCCAAGGGAAACCATGGTTCGTCTTTGTAGATGTGCAGATATCAACAAAGCGAACCATGGTTTCCCTTTGCATACGCCTAGGAAAGACGCACTGGAGTGATTTTTAGGGACTCAGGGGTGAGTGAGGGGGATGGTGGTTATTGAGAAAAATCAAACCTATATTTATCACTTGCTCTAACAACAGAAGGAGGGAGTACATGAGCAGGCTAAATCAGTAACGTTCAAACACAATCGGGAAATGTAAACATCAAAGCCAGATACTCAAGAGCAAAGAAGAGGAACCATAAATAACGAAAGCAATAAAGAGGAACCATAAATAACAAAAGAAAAAAAGGAAAATGTGAAAAGAGAAAGAATGGAAATGAAGTTCCAATAATAGAGGCGAAGGAAGCAACATCAAGCTTGGAGTCTTCAATGGTGTCCTTTGCCTGGTGATGCCTTGAAACATGCTTCATCATCCTTAGGTACTTCTGCATCGCCTCACTCCTCCTGTTCTCGCTCAAATAATCTCCGCCTTCTTCGAGGGGACTCAGTACACATTTTCAGATATCTTCTCATAGTTTGCCTTTGTAGATATCCACAGGTAGTTACAAAGGAGAACCACGGTTCCTCTTTGCAAACATACGAAAAAGATGTATCGGAGTTTGAAAGAGTTTGGAGGGGCTTGATAAGAGATAAAAGGGAGGTTTGACCGTCAGCCATCGGTGCTGGGAGTGGTCAATGTGATTTCCGATGTCGGGGTGGTGGTAGGGTGGTGGTGCTAGGCAGTTAAACCATTTTGTTCCTTCGAATTCTTAATTGTCAAATGCATTTTTGGACAATCATGCTTATCAATTGCCCTAAAGAAAAATTCCCACGCCCTTAATTTGCCCTAGGCCCAGCGGCAGGCATGCAAGTATGCAACACTCTAAGGGCTTGTTTGGAGAGAAAAGTGGAATGGATTGGGTATGGAATTAGAATCCTAGGGGGTTAGGTATTGAATTAGAACCCTAAATTGAAAGTGTTTGGTGAGCAGAGGAATGGAATCAAAATTATAGTTATTATTATTATTATTATTATTATTATAAATATAATGATATAATTACTATTAATAATTAATTATAATTTAACAGTTAATAATTTAAAAATTAAAAATTATCAATTATTAGTTATTTTATTCATTAATTTTATTATTTATTTTTTAATAATTATAAATTATGAATCATTAATAAATAAAAATAATAACTTATTTATTGTGATTTATTATTTACTTTTTATTAATTTATAATTATTAACAATTATTAAAATTAATTTAAATAATTATTAATTAATAAATTATTATTAATATTTATATTTTTTTAAATTATTATTAATATTGCTACTATTATTAATGGGAATGGATAATGTAAGCATGCTCTTATGGTGAGCATGTAAGCATGACCCATCTCCACCATTAGATTTAATCTAAGGGCTGTTGTTTTTTGGAGATTTAGATTAAAATTAGGAGGAGATCACGTGACCCATCCCCACCCTAATCTTTCCTAATTGCTATAGGTTTGCCTTGCGTTGGTTTTGGGATTGAAGATCCCTAAAAAACAGTCAGGATAACAGAATTCTGCCCTGCCCAATCTTGGAGAGTACGTTGGAAGAGAAAAATCGGCCACCGTTGTGCATCGTCGTTGTCGGCCGCCGGAGAAGGCCATCGTTACACTACCGACCTGAGACGACGCCGCGGAAGTGGACATCAATCATATATTAGCCATGGACGAAGTTGAGATGAGGTAAAGTACAATTTCAATATAATCACGTAGAACATCCCCATGGATTCATTCAATCATATATAAGATCGATTATGATGATGTAAATTGAACATCAATCTTATACTAGCTATTGGACATCAATCCTATATTCGCCATGAACGATCAAGAGTCCATGTGATTAGAACGAATGGTGAAAATAGAGCATGATATTGGACACAAAAAATAGGGTTTTGATGTTCACATTATTAAGTTAGGGAGTCCATGTGTATACTCCATGCATCAAACACTGGATGTCCATATGTATTCTAATTAATAATATGGTATTTGTTAATGGCAGAATTATTTGTTAACAGAGCATTTGTTAATGTCTATGTGTATTGCCCATGTAGTAAACACTGGATGTTCATTGGTGATATCATGTGGTGTAACGTCCGTGCAATAAACGCCTAATTTTGATTGATTATTATTCTAAAGAAGCATAATCTGATGTCCATTATGTAACCACTGGGTATCCATTTATCTGATGCATATTGTCCATGATGCGTGTTGGCTATTATAACATTTAAATGTTTTTTTACTAAAAAATTTCAATGTTATTGTTTCGTGGTGTGTGTTGTGCAGCATTACATTGGGGCACACCGAAGGGGATGGTCAGGTAGTGTTGCCCCCCCCCCCCCCCCGGGGATCCCATTGAGCTATCAACATACTGAGCATGATGGTACATCCTAGTGTGTGAGGATGAGTCACTGGTCCCAAAAGAAAAGATGCATTTTGATGACATTCCAAAGGCAAATGCGTTCTATGAAAAATATGCTGAAAGTGTGGGGTTTAGTGTGCGTAGCCACTCACTTACGAAAGGGAAAAATGGGGTATCGTAGAAGGTGTTTGTGTGCAACAAGCAAGGGTGGAAAGCTGAAAAAAGGCACTAGTCCCAACATGTTCAGCCGGGGACGCAACAAGGGGTGAGCAGTGTGATGATAGCAATAGTGGTGAGCCGGTCACCACCAAAATTAAGCAGAGGCGTTGGGTTGAAACGAGGGAGATTTGGGGCACATTGTTTGAATACTTCATTTTTTATAAAACAAAGATTGTTTAATTTCACAGTTTAGTTTCACAGATATATTTTGTTGGTCAATGTAGGCGACAAGAAATACAGTTTAATTTCACAAATATATTTATAGGCACATTGTTGGTCACTTCATTTCATTGTTTGAATTCTACTTTTTTTGCTGTTTTTTTTTTGTCTGAATACATTGTTCCGAGATTTTGGTTGGTTGTTTGGGCACACAAACTTTGGTTGGTGGTTTGGGGCACATTGTTTGAATACTTCATTTTGCAAACTGGCACTTTGGTTGGTTGTTTTAAATAAAGACACTTGTTTTTGATAATTCGATTGCAACAAAGCTACTATTAGCGGTCATCAGCATTCAATGGAATGGGCGTCAATGTATTTAGTGATGGGCATGCAGTCAGGATTAGTCACCTCATTCCCCTCACATATGCGTATGTGAAGAGGGGGAAGGAATTTCAGTTTACTTCTCTGATGTTCATTGCAATATTACACATATATGAAGGACCTTAAATGAGATTTTTTTTTTGTTGTCTGTTTTTTTTAAATATGACAAAATAGAAAGTGAAAGAGAATGAACTTTAGTTTTTTAAATTTTGTTTATTGATAATGGTCATCAGTATATGTTAAACACAATATATAGACATTTTGTTTTATACATGAAATAAAAAAATGAAATGGTCATCAGCATTCAACGGAATGGACATCAATGCATTTAGTGATGTGCATTCAGTCAGAATTGGCCAGTTAAAAAAGCAATGGACATTCACATTTAATACGTATGTATAATGCACAATGTCATTGCTTAGTAGTAATATTTGATGTCAATTTTTATGAATACTCTTTGATGTCCATTTATATGTATGTCTAATGTCCATTCAGGTATTTGATATTGTCCATTTACAATGTCCATGTCAGTAGTGTCTGATGTCCATTACAATACGTATGTATAATGCACATTGTCATTGCTTAGTAGTAATATTTGATGTCCATTTAATGAATATTTTTTGATGTGTATCACAATGTTGGTGTCCATATCAATTATGTCTGATGTACATTGATGTACATTGTCAAACCATAAAAGAGTGAGGCACGTGTTTGGATTTATGCATGCTATGACTTTTGGTGTCCATATTAATCATGTTTGATGTCCATATTAATCATGTCTGATGTACATATTTATCACTACTGGCTGATTCAACATTTTAGGACATCACTCATAATAAGTCAGTGACAAACACAATGGATATCACGTTTACTGATAATGGTCATCAATGTATTTGGTGATGGTCATCACACAGTTACTCAAAATGGTCAATCAAAAATGCTTCCATTACAAGCAATTCCCAAACATCGCTGTGTGTTCATCACAGAACAAAAAAAAAAGTGCATACACGCCACTATTTTGATACTTGGCAAATTCTATAGGGAGAAAAACATAGGGGTGACAAAAAATCAGTGTCCTCCTGCTATTGCTTGCAGTCATCCTAGGCTCGCGTCCGGGTGGGGGCACCCGTGCTTATGCCAGTACATTGCCTTCTTCATCACTTGTTCTTTCACTTGGTTGCCTTCGTATGTGACAATGTCATGACAATAATGTCTTCTCAGAGCCAAGAGCCCCTCTGCCTGCAAAACATATTATCGACGGTGATAACTAGTACAATATTGATAGCAAGAATGAAAATGTATGGAATGGAAGACAAAAATACTCACATCATCCTCCTGTAGCCCACATTCCCATTTATCAGGACCAAAGAAGGTCTCCATATGACGCATGCAACATATACCACTATCAACCTCATTTGTTGATGACCTCCAATGCATCTTCAAGTAATCCCGTTGAACTTCGGTGATGATCTCAAACCGCGGGCATCCCATTGCATTTTGCAACCGTGATATGCAGTCTGACTGTGGTCACGAAATGTTAAAATTAATGTTAATGATAAAGTTAGTCTACAAGTAAAAATATAGTGCAAATTAATACATACTAATACATACAACTTCATCTGGGACAAGCCCGTAGGCTTGCTTGCGTGAAAGTGTCTGCTCCCGGTTGTTCTTCTTGCTATGTATAATGTAAACAAACTCATTGTTCTTCTTTCGCATGTCAAACAAAACACAAAGAAGTGGCCATTGAAATGCAACGGTGCCATAATCTAATACATGGAAGTGGACATTAGCTAAAATTGTATTGGACATCAGATATACTCAAAATGGACATCACCACAAAGCCACTTTAGTATCCAAACAATAAGTCAGAAGGGAAAAGCAACACATAATTTTCATCCAAAAAGAATTCCACCTCCAAGACAACCAGTAAATCACTCATTTTCTTATGTGTACGAAAATATAGTAGTAATGGTAGTTATTACAACCATAATACATGCTGGAAAATGGACATCAAATAAAATTGTAATGGACATCACAAACACTCATTATGGACATCACCCATCTGTAAATGACCAAGACAACATATGAAAAGGTGCACACTTATTGTATGAAAAAAAGGCACTATAAACTTTCTATGAACAGCCGAATTTTGAAATTCAGTCTACTCCCTCCTCTCAGTTACCTTGCTATAAGCCTACCTAATCACACATCCACCCACAACCTAAGAATCAAAATACTCACAAAATTCAAACAAAATCATCAGATGAACACGAAAAATCATTAAACTTTCTATCTAAAATTCCAACACAATCTGATATCAAGGATACCAGTAGAAAACGCATACAAGCACCAATGTCCACTGATTTTACCACCATGGACATCCGAATTTTGCAAATTCACTAAAACAAATCATAAAAACGACATACATAATACTAACCTTCGGATTTCTATACGGCAGTCGTTCCTTTCGTCGCATAATCCGGACACCCCATTCGATTCTTCCATGCCTAACCCTAAAGCAGAACTTCGAGTTGGAAACTGGAAAAACAGAAGCGTCAAAAAAAAAAGTCCGATGTCGAGCCACACTAACTAACCGACTGGAGTTGACGACGACCGGCGGGATTTTTGAGTTCAAATTTCTTCTTCGCCGTTGATGGAGACAAAAGGGCAGCCAGTAACTCCCGATGAAAACTCGTCGGACGTGTTTATGGAAGTAGTTGGCTGTTGTTTATTTCTCTCTCCTCCCCAAATCTTGCGGGTGATATTGAATTCTCTTTGAAGCTAGATAGTCACGTGATCTCCTCCCTAAAATAGACCAAAATCTCCAAAAAATAGCAGCCCTTAGATTAAATCCAATGGTGGAGATGGGTCATGCTTACATGCTCACCATAAGAGCATGCTTACATGATCCATTCCCATTATTAATTAGTATTAATCATAAATTATTTAATATTATTTTTATTTGCTATATATTATTTATTAATTATTATAAATTATTATTATTAAGTAATTATAATAATTAATATTATATTATTAATTACTAATTATTAATATTAATATTTATTATCAATTATCAATTATTATTAATTATTTATTATTAAATTTTATTAATATTAATTAATATTAATTATTATTTTTAATTATTAATAATTAATTTTTTTTATTAAAAAATATTTTATTTTTATTTGTTATTAATTATTAGTTATTAAATTATTAATCATTTTATTATTATTGATTAAATGTAATAATTAATAAATAACTATAAATATTTACATTTATTATTATTATTATTAATATTATTATTATTATGGAAGAAAAGGGATAGCCTATTCCGGGGAGGGTTCTAATCCACCTCTTTGGGAGGGATAGCAAATCCCCAGGGATTTCTATTCTATTCCAAAAACAGTTTTTCAAATAGTAAAAACAGAAATTAGAATTCATTCCTAACTTATTCCATTCCTTCTATGCTCACCAAACATGCCCTAAATGTTATTTTGATTGGCCGCTTGCTGAAAATTGATATATGAATGAATATCCCATACAGAAATAAACCCTTCGCCTAACAAGAGCTCGTAGTCACTAGTCAGTCAAAACCTTATCAGTTTCAATTTCATTATCATTTTTCTCAGAAATGGCGCATCTTTCCTCGTCCCTCCTCCCTAAAACCCTATCTCCCCCACAGCTTAAACCCTCCAATCTTCTCCAACCCACTACCTCTCTCCGCTTCTTTTGCTCCAATTCGTTGCCCCCTCAACTATTCAAGTATAATCGCAAAACCACATCAAGAGGTTTCTCAATAAAGGCAGCGTCAGCTAATGGTGATTTCTCAGCCAAAAGAAGCAACGGCACCAGCAATGATGAGCAGAGAGAGACGATAATGCTACCCGGCTGTGACTATAAGCACTGGCTCATTGTTATGGAGTTCCCCAAAGACCCTACCCCCACTAGAGAACAGATGATTGATACTTACCTCAATACCCTTGCGACTGTGTTGGGAAGGTATCTTCTCCAACTTCAATCCATTTAATATTTGTCTAGTTTTCTGTAGAAATGAAAGTTTGCTCTTTGTTTGCATGTTGGGTTTCATTTTATCTCATTATGTGCGCCGTTACTGTGTTCGGTTGTAAAGTGCCCTTTTTGTGTTTCTGCTTCTGCTTCTGATCTTTTGGAGTAAGGGAGGTTGACATTGTTGGGTTGGTTTGGGACTCCAAAAGGTTTGAAATTAGTGAACTAAGTGGAGGAAGTAAATTGGGGAAGCAAGTGCAACTGCCCTCTGACTTTCTTGCCACTGGTGATGGGAGAGACCGCTATTGGTTTCTTGCTCATTTGTAAACGGGCAACTGGTGGTGAGACAAAATTATTAGAGGGTTTTCTGATGGTGCTTCAGTCTTATTTATTTTGTATCCATGCAATTATGTAAGGCTGTAAGCATTTGCCATTGCAATGGAGCTCTTTTATAGTTTGCTTGGCCTTCATTGTCAATATGAGCATGGACAATTTGGTCTGATAAATCTGGTTCAGAAAATTGCCCAGGGTTTGGTTTGTAAATGGATGGAACGTAATACTGAAATGGTGGGTGCAAGGATGTTTCCTAATAGAGCTAACATCTCCAAGTCCAGTTGTGTTCTGTTTCTCATGGTATCCCCTGATGGTCAGTCTTGATTTGACATGAGACAATATCAAGTCCCTGTGTGTCTCGAAGGTTAGATTGTGTTCAAATGTACAATTGAGTCATTCTAAAATCCAAACCCTGTATACATGGGGTTCTCAGTGGGAGTTGTTCGATAAAGGACAGATTCATAAAGATGCATTTCCAGTGGTCATATACGCTACCAGAACTATGACTGCGGTCTAGAGTGCATCGTGCCTAAGTGTGGAGAGAATATGATGAGAATCACATATAAGCTATGTTACCCCTGACTAGCAGAGAGGTGCACACTTGCTGTGCATTCTGATGATCAGTCATTGCGGACACAGGGTTGGAGTGATTGAGTTACTGGTTTTCGAATTCATTGCTCGGATATCTGTGCGTGTATGAAAACATAGTTGTTTGACTGTTTCTTTTCTGTATGTTCAGCATGGAAGAAGCCAAGAAAAATATGTATGCTTTTAGTACTACAACTTACACTGGCTTCCAATGCACTGTGGATGAAGAAACATCGGAAAAATTTAAGGGTAAATATAATGCTGGTCATTTCTTTTCAGTTTAAAGGCATAGGACTGTCAAAGTAAACATATTAAACAATGTTTCTGAACCTTGTTGCTTTGCAGGATTGCCGGGAGTTCTGTGGGTATTGCCTGATTCTTACATAGATGTTAAGAACAAGGACTATGGAGGTACTTCTCCGTTTGAGTTTTGCACACCTTGTCTTATGCGCTGGTGAAATTCACTCCAAAATGCTTTTGTCTCAGGTGATAAGTACATCAATGGTGAGATTATTCCTTGTAAGTACCCAACGTACCAACCGAAGCAGCGCAATACTTCCAAGTACGAGAGCCGAAGGTATGAGAGGCGAAGAGATGGGCCCCCAGCAGCAGGAAGAAGACCACCAAGACAAGAGGCAGCTTCTTCTGAACCACCCTCCTCATGAGGTAAGGAGCTTGAAGATCATTGAACTCCCATTATTTGTTGGGATTCTGGATTTCCCAACTTCCTCAACCTTGACTTTTGATTAGGGTCTAGGAGACCTTCCTTCCCCACATCTTGACTCAAATGGTAGACATCCTGAATACTGTAGCTTATTGTAGCACTGATACTTTTTTCAATTCTTTGATACAGACGGCTCATCGTAGGTTGTAGAAAACAGCATAGCCTGGAGAGATTCTGTTTGATTGTGCTGGCGGGAATTTTGTGGTGCTGCTTACGCTCGCTATTGTTGCAGTCAAATTCAGTGTAATCTGTGATGAAGCAATTGTCTCTGTCTCATTCTTGTAAACTATGCTGATAGAAGACATGTATGAAGAATAGCTCATCTGCTAAATTTCGTTATAATAAAGGACAGCTATTGAGAGTACGCGAATGATATGGCCAGGTTTGGTGTAAACCCAACGAGGCAATTAAAGCATGGTTGGGACGATCCCCTGCTTGGTGCTGAAATTGTGAACAACGTCTACAATTGACAATCAAATCTCTGTTAGACATGGTTGGTAGAAAAACAATAGGGATGCCAATATTCATGGAGGACTGTAGTTGCTTATAAAGGAAAAAGAAAAGGGGGGGGGGGGGGGGAGGATTGTTCAATGTTAATTGCTACTGTTAGTGATGAAACTCCTTAAGAAATTTTAATGTTAGAACTTTGGGAAACAGTCTTGTACATAGAATACAGGTAAGTTGGTGGCCTATGGGAATCAGGGTTTATAGATATTTTGTAACCCTGGTAAAAGTTCAGGTTTGGTCAAATTTGGGTCGGTCAGATTTGGTCAAATGTTGCAGTTTGAATGAGAAATTGATAGTTTGGGTTTGTTTTTTGTCAGGTTGGACGATTTAGATGGGACTAAAATCTCGGTCAAAGTTGGGATTACGCAATAGAAAAAAGTAAATATTGCATCTGAATATTCGGATAATGTCATATTGAGTTCTGACTAAACTGTGTTTTCCTCGGGTCGACCAAGATTTGGTCTACGGGTTGGGCAAAATTTTGTAAGTGCTAAGATTTTAGTTGGCTGTGCAATACCAAGATGTCTTAAATATCTAAGTAATATATTAAAAGTTAAGTACAAGCAACGTATGAACGACACATAAGTCGTATGTGTGTCATTTTAAGTGGATGTATTTTGCTTACGTGTAATTGACACATCATTAAGAATTTAAAGTGCAATTAATAGTCAAATATTAACAATTTTTAAGTGGACATCTTGTCACTCAGGCAAGAGGTAATTGACAGTCAAATGTTAACATATAAATACATAAACATTGCGTTTATAATTTTTTATAACCCCCAATAAATTGAATTTCCTCCTAAAGATAGAATATATTTTTCTTCGATTTCTGACTTACAAGGATGACCCATTAGGCTAGAGCATTATAAAATGGGACGATAAGGTGCCAATTTATAAAAATTGTGGGGGAAAAAAAGAAAGAAAAAACTTAGTTACCCCATTAAACCAATCCCAAATAACCCCCTAACACTAGTTCAATTAGAGGCCTTGTCTCCTTTCTCCCTGATTAGTTTCTCTATGTAGTTTCCTCTGGTTGCTCCTTTCTCCCTAATTAGTTTCTCTCCACAAAAATGATAAATATCTTGGAGTAAGACATATTTTAAGTATCTTGCATTTGTATAAAATCTATATATTTGTAAATTAAATTGAAAACAAATTACATGATTGACATCTATAATTATAATAATACATATAAATGGTATAAAATCATACTTTTATCTATATTTTTTAAAATTTACAAAAAAAACGTCTAAAATATGTCTAACGGATATGGTTCATTTGTTAGGGTGTTAATTTTAATTGTTGGCATAGCCAACGCTTTCCAAGCTTCTTTTAATTGATAATTAATAATAATTGTAAAAAAAATTGGAATTAAAAATGATAATAAATATTAATTTCATAAGGAACAAGACACCTCAACAGTGTCTAGCCGCAAAACACGTATCATCACCCTTCCTCTCTATTCCATTCGAAAACCATCACATATCTACTCTAGGGATGACAATGGGGCGGGTCGAGGACATGGGATATACTTCCGAGCCCCACCCCCGCCCCCATCCCCATCCCCATCCCCATCCCCATCCCTTGTTAGGAAAACGATGTTCGACACGGGCTTAAACCTTCGTCATCATCGCTTGGTTTCTTGAATTCCTTGCGGTGTATGTGACATGATGGAAATTGGACTTAATAACCAAATGGTGATATTGTTTGGATATTGTTAAGAGTCATGGACAAATACATTTTCCTTAAGAACTATTTACTATACCGTAAATATTCAGAGAGATAAAACTTAGCGCTTAACACACTCAAGACAAATTTGTTTCTCACTTGATTCATTCTAGTATAGTTGCAGTCTATGCTAGAATGAGAAGATATGATTATAGATAGAAGAAGTTGGTGCTCTCAAATGGCTTGAGAATGTCTCCTATTTATAGGAGAATTCCACCCCTAATCCAACCCTAATCACACCCTTAGTCAAAGTCATAATTAAGGTCTTTAATGGAGAATCAAGACCCTGACTTGGTCATAATAATATAGCTGGTGGATCTTAATACCGAGCTTAATATTAATATTATAAACTTAATACACAAGATTATATAGTCGTTAGCATTAAAAACTAATTCTGGGTTCCAACACGGTCCGTGTTGCCTTAACACGACCTGTGTTGAGCTCATGATCGTTTATCTTGCTCTCTGAAGACCAGCACGACCCGTGCTGGTCTCTTATGAACTCTTGTTGACCATATTTTCAATGTTTATCTTATATATGGTCATTTTACTTGTACCACATGATTTCTCATGCTATATAATCTTCTTATACTCTTGAAATCATTCCAACATCCCTGCCCCGTTGCAGGCCAGGAAACCCCGTTCCCATCCACGCGGGTGTTGGAAAAAACAATGAGATGGAGAAAACACGGTCACATGGAAGATGGGGGATCACTTGGATGGCTAGGAGTCGAGGGCAATCCCGTCTCCCCTTAAGACTTATTCACTAGACCGTGAAAAGACTCAAGGGTAAAACCTAACTTCTTGTAAGCAAAGTAACAATATTTCTCAAGGTACTCTTAAAGAGTTGCTGGAGTCAACACCTTAGGAGTGTGTTGAATGCTGTCTAGAAAGGAAGAAGAAGATGATTGAGGGTGTGGATGAATGTACAATTCATCCACCTTATATAGAGAGCTTTTGGAGCCAAAGGGAGTCAAAACTTACCAATTGCATTAGGCATAATCCAAGGGATTTGTGTTGAACAATATGAATGAGAAATCAAGACTGATTTCTCAGTCAATTTTATCCCAAAACATGCCTAAATACATTTGACCACGAGGTACAAATCAAGGGATTTCAAAATCAATCCCAGCAGTGCTCAACACGACCCGTGTTGGATCAACATGGTCCGTGTTGATCTTGAGTACACTTATTAAACTCTCTGGACGTCAACACGGGTCGTGTCACACTGAACACGATCCGTGTTGAGTCCATTTTCTTTACTAAGCTCTTATTCGACCTCCCCGTCGATACTATGCTTATACCTTATATTTATATGCCTCTTAACTCTTGAAATACTCCAACGATCCCCCGCCATTTCAAGAGTACCACTTTAAATAGCCCGGGATCCCTCACTTGGGCAAAAATACCCCCTCCATACATGACGACTTCTAGATAGATTCAACACCCGAGAAATCGAGGAGTTGTTATGCGTCGTGAAAGTGTCTCCCAACTTGAACCTTCACTTAGTGTATGTAAATTCAATTATTTTGAATGCATAAGTAGACAAGTCCTTGAACTATTACATTCTTTTTTAACTAATTGGATACATATCACACACACAACCCAAAACTTTGCTTAAAAACAAAGACACTATTTCAAACCGGCTATGTGTCCCATACCCTCCGCGAGAACCATCAAGCCCTGCCCTAGGCTATCCGAAGTGGCCCACTTCACGTTCTCGCATAGGCAGACTATTACGCCCCGTAATAGAGTCCCCCATCTCATTGATTCAAAGTCTGTTAATGAGTCATAGACTCAAACCTCTTGATCATTACGGTTCTTGAGTATCACTTGACCTTGGGATGAATTATAAAATTGATGCTCCAATTGTCCTACAATGTTGTCGACCATTGAACTCAAGACTTGACCATATATGTCAAGTGTGACTTGGAGCTCCGTTGTTGACAATTTATAAGTAGGCTTTACTCCCATCCCCTTATCAATGATCACTAGATACTCTTGTGACCTTGCAAGAATTTGATCATGATACTTTTGAGTGTCCTCTTTAACTAAGATCACTAGATCAATACATATCTTTCCATGACCTTACTTGTCATGATCATATCTTAAACTTATCATTCCTTTCCATCATCATAGTTGTGATTACACCATCACACTATATGATTAGGTAAGAAATACTTCACCACTTATCATAGTACAACTAAACCATCGCATTATAGGTTTTGGTAAACTTTTAAATATTGAGTTCATATTTAAACTTACAAAACGAATGCTTTAGTACGCACAAACCTTTGAACTATACATTCTTTTGTAATGCCTAAATCTCATGAACTCAAATCTTGATTATAACATACCTAAATAACATGGATAATCCTCGTAATGCTTATAAAAACATTACTATAACCTTTGTACAAGATGTTGGACTACTTGTACAGTTATTTTGAAAGAAATGCTTACAAGATCAAAATTTCTTTTGATTTTTTGCATTCTTTTCTTTATCACTATGTCTTTATCAAGTACCTTGGATTACATTGTAACTACTTATACCTTAGAACAACCTTACAAATCAAATTAACATTCGTCTTTCCATGTTCTTCGCATAACTATATCCAAATAACTTTTGTATTTCATAGTTAAAACTTATCGCCTTAGAACCTTGTAAATCAAACTAACATTTGATTTTCACGTTCTTTGAATAATGATATCCAAGTAACTTTGGATTTCATAGTTATAGCCTTTGTATAAATCAAAATGGTATTTGATTTTCCATGGAAGAGATCTCTTCCAAATTGAACTTGAAGAGACACTTAAGTTTCATGGAAGTTAGATTCCATCTTATGTGTAACATTGCACTTTCAACCATTTGTTACAGAGCTTGAATATCATAAAATTGAATACCATATATAATGAAACTTATTACATATCTTAACAATGGCTAGACGAGAAAGAACCTCAATCGATCTTGAATGATTATCTTATAGTTATATGACCTTTACTTATATGATAAAATGCCATTCTAATTAGAGTCATGTTTCCTTATACATGATTAGATCCATTTCTTAAATATTAGACCGTGGAACTCATAATCATTCGTCCCGTATGCCAATCTTACTCATAATATTAATCCATAAACCACTTAAGGATGGATCAAACAAATGTATATGAGAGCCATATACATTTCCCTTTGTAGCAAACTTGATTGAATCCTACATATCAAACATGTAAACTTGATTAATAGACTATTAACAAATGAAGCAATGATCATCCAGTTTTATAACACATGAACTTAGGTAAACATCATGCGTTCAAAATAAATCATCATGCACATAGTCCAACATACATACATTATGCAACTTATCTTATAGTAGATACATACTACTTACATTCATACATGATGAACACTTATAATCTCATTAAATGGCGGTAAAGCCAAGTACATGTATTCAACTTAAACACATGAATACATGATTATCCTTAGATCTTACATAATCTTATACTTAATAAGCCTTAACCATATGCCTCAATATGTAGGTCATATATATTAGCATACAAACCATACAAAGTATGAACCTTCTCATAAATAATTACTTATCTCATGAATTACAAAGTAAACACTTAATGACAAAACCATCTTGGTTATACCAAGAGCATGGAACATGAGAAGCTTACACTTATAAATAAATGTGTGTCTATGTTACTTATGACACACCCATAGCCCATGTGCTTATAATAATCACATAAACTGTCATTATTTCTTATTAGGCTATGCTAAACTTATCGAAACAATATTATGCGTGAGAACTTTAATTACTACCATGACAAACAAGAAATATACATTTCTACTTGTACTCATATGAACAAAAATACCTTATTCATATCATAATAATAGGAAAACATGTCATGACCAACTTATTCACGCAATGCAATCATATGAATTTACTTAATCTCATACTTTTAACAAAGTTAGCACAAGTACTTAATTAACATCATATGGTACTCTTGAACTTGTCATGCCTCAAACATAAATAAAAGGTATACATAACATGATTGATTGGTAACTTGACATGCATACTAGCATACTTGAAACTTGGATCAATCAAGACATTTTATCAAGGCAAACTTGCATAAGTGCTAATCAAAATATATATAAAGACATATATATTTATACAACTTATAATCATGAATATTTGTCAAGCACTTATAAACATATGATTGTCAAAACTTTAAACATCATAAACATGAACTCACATTAGACAATCAACTTGAACTTAAATGCAAAGACTTGAGACATATGAGCATACATATAAACCTCCTTTGCATAACCAACTTAATTAGGAATTAAACATATGAATTCACCTCGAAACAAAATACCATGAATCCATATTCTTACAACTTATAATATTTCCATGTCAAACTCATACATTTCACGAACACTTACACCTTTTTCATATTATGTATGCTTAAAAAACATAAACAAGACAATACAAGTATATATCTCAAAATCATATATACTAAGAACTTTCATGAATACACATTGTCTTAACTCAAGCATGATTGTATCTCTAGCAGAGAATAACACTAATCATGTACATAAACTTAAACATGTAAATCATATAGATTGACATACATACTTGCACATGTACATATATGACTACTTTAAATAATACACATGCTTGTCATTCCATCAATTAACAAGAAATTGATAATGCCTTATACTCAAATATAAATAATCATGGAAAAAAGCTTAATTAAACAATAATCATGCTTTATGTTTACAAGGCATCTTATATATGAACACCATATATATATACTTAATCATGAAAAACCATGCCAGAAAAACCATACACTCACTTATCAATGACACTTTGTGATTTACTTGACAAATAAAATCACACTTAACATCTTGGCATAAAGAAACATGTACTCATAAAACACCCTAACACACCACTTTCTTGAAAAAACTTGTAAATGGTGATTTAACAAGGCGTATAAATAAATCTCAACATGTTCTAATTATTTGAATTAATCCAATTCAAATCAAGATAACTTATGCCACTTAAAAACAAACAAATGTCATCTTAATTAAAAGGGTTATTGGACAACAATAATACGAACTTTGGGGGTATTGGCCGATAATAATACCAACAATTTTGTTGGAAACTAGTGGTACCAACTATGGATCTATTTACCAGCAGTAGTACGCTGCCAAGTTGATAGGTGTTTAACACGATGAAAAGACGACTTGTCGCCTAATTGTGTGAGCTTGAAGTTGGAGCAAGTGGGAAAAATGTCGACCGCCAATTTTTTTTTGCCATCTAAGCAGCATTGATCAATTTATCCAGAAAACAATCAAATTGTTGTTTTTACATTATTGTATAGCAAAGTTTGTTAATGTTGCTTATTTGGCAAAAAAAGTGACCATTTACGTTTTTTTAACATACTCTGGTGTTTAGCTCAAACAATTAGGCGATACATAATCTTTCTGCGTAGTAACAAAGCTACCAGTTCGGTCGTGTACTATTACTGGAAAATAGGTCCATAGTTGGTACCGCTAGTGTCAAACAAAATTGTTTGTATTATTATCGGCCAATACCCCCAAAGTTAGTATTATTTTTGTCCAATAATCCTAATTAAAATAAATAACTTATCTTTATATGAAGGCAATCTCATCATACTCCTTGAACTAGGGGTGTTCACGGTGCGGTTCGATGCGGTGACAGTTTCACGAAGCGGTTTTCCAAAATCATAAACCGGAACCGTAACCGGAACGCCCGGTGTTTTTAAATCGGTGCACCGGATTTAACGGTGCGGTGTCACCGGTTAACCGGAACCGCCTTTATTTCTATCAAAATTTAAAAATCATTATTCAATCAACCCAAAAAAAATCAAGCTCGGTTCCGATTTTTCGAGTGAAATTGCAAATTAAGAAATTGGGTTTTGGGTACTTGACTTGGGTAGTGGGCTAGAGGTCACTGGTCAGTGGGCTAATTCTTTCTACTGGTTCTCAACCTTTTTTAAGGAGTTGATTATGCTCCTTTTAATTTAATATTTGTGTAAAATTTTTTTAATCAAAGTTTATATATATATATATATATATATATATATATATATATATATATATAATATATATATATTAACGGTGCGGTTCTGTTTCCCCGCCGGTTTGAAAATTACAAACCGGAACCGCCACGTTTAACATCTGATTTATCCAGATCGGTGCACCAGAAAAATGAAGCGGTTCGGTGTTGCACGTTTCCGACTTTTTTGGCCGATTTACGGTACAGTGAAGCGGTTCCGATTTTTTTGAACACCCCTACCTTGAGCCTCTTGAGTATAACCATCAATCGCCATTGCCACAACCGATCGATAATTTAACTACATTAATCAAATGGATCACAAGTGATTAATAATCTTGATAATTAAAAACAATAAACTTGAATAAACAAAACTTGTATAAATTAACATAAACTTATCTTTCAATTCCATAGCATCTTGATCTTGAAATTCCATCCCTCCAACTCGATCATCCATGGTGACAATAAGTCTTAAAATTGTTGGGAAAGACAATGAGATGGAGAAAACATGGTCACATGGAAGACGGGGGGTCACTTGGGTGGCTAGGAGTCCAGGGCAAGCCCGTCTCCCCATAAGACTTATTCACTGGACCGTGAAAAGACTCAAGCGTAAAACCTAACTTGTTGTAAGCAAAGTAACAAGATTTCTCAAGGTGGTCTTAAGGAGTTCCTACAGTCAACACCTAAGGAGTGTGTTGAATGCTCTCTAGAAAGGAAGAAGAAGATGATTGAGGGTGTGGATGAATGTGCAATTCATCCACCTTATATAGAGAACTTTTGGAGCCAAAGGGAGTCAAAACTTACCAATTGCATTAGGCATAATCCAAGGGATTTGTGTTGAACAATGTTAATGAGAAATTTTTTCCGTCGCAAAAAGCCTCGTCGCAAGGGCCTTGCTACGGAACTTGCGACGGACTTTGCGACGGAATTTGGTTCTGTCGCAAAGTCCCACAAACATTTGTAAAAAAATTAAAAAATAAAAAATATGTCTTGCGACTGAGACGGAATTTTTCCAAAGCAACGAACCGAATGTCAGCTTGGAAGATGAATTCTCTTTCCAAAGCAAGCAAGCTCGTGTTGATCCAAGCTAACTTAGAATCTACCTGCACACATTATGCATTGTTTTAAATTAACTAATCCTGTTTGTAATACTCTGCATAGCGTTAATAGGAATTTTTTCTGGAAAAAAAGAACAAGATAAAAAAAAGGATGTCAATGGTTGCTTGGAATAAATTTTGCTGTCCCAAGGAGTATGGAGGTCTCGGGTTGAGAAGCAGAGGATATCAACCTGACCTTCCAATGCAAATTAGCCTGGAAAATTCTAAATAGAGAAGGCCTGTGGGCTCAACTAATGAGGAAAAAATACCTAGGAAATAGAGATTTTCATGAAATTAAACCTAGGGCACAAGATTCATCAGTTTGGAAAGCCATTCTGTAAACGAGACCGATACCTTCAAAAGGTATAAGATGGATTCTAGGAAATGGAAAGAATATAAAATTCTGGAAAGATAGGTGGTGTGACGACCGTACCATTTTAGAAATTACCAACCAGGAGGACACGAGCGTACATAATGGAGATATTACGGTAGACAAATTTATTAAACAGGATACGACGTAGGATATGGTGAAAATTAAAGAAGTTACTAACAATAACGAGGTAACCCAAAAACTTTTGGGTATATACTAATCCCAATGGTTGAAACCCAGGATGCAATATGTTGGGGGTTGACAGGATCATGGAATTTCTCAACGAAATCAGCTACTAGAACTGCGCAACATTATATTGCAACGATTGGTAAGAAAAATGGGAATTTAGTTGGATCTGGAGATTAGATATACCGCCATAAGTCAAAATTTTCCTCTAGCAAGGATTAAGAAATGCTTTGCTCAATAGAGGGAATCTCTTTCGTCGGAGAATTAACCTAGACCCCTTTTGCCCTTTATGCCAAGAAGATTTAGAGTCTGACGATCATACCTTCTAGGATTGGCCCTTTGCAAAGAGTGTTTGGAATTTAGCAAATAAGCATCACTGGCTCCTTATAGCCCAAATTCACCAATCAAACTCAGCTATTGAACAACTAGTAGAAACGTTGAAGAAAGATGGAGGAGAAAAAAATATCATCCGAGGCATGTTCCTTCTGTGGATCCTGTGAAGAGTAGAAATGACACAGTTTTCAGAAACATCATTCACAATCCCCTAGGTATCGTCATCCAAGCAAAAAAGCTAGCAGTAGAATGGCAAGTTCGGAATTCATTGGAGTTAAATAGGTTAGAGGCTAGGTACACAACACATAAGGGGGTGCCTATAAGCAAACTTGTAAAATGCCAGACACCCCCTAGAGGAAGCATTAAACTCAATTTTGATGGTTCGTGTAATCAAAACTTGGCAGCTGGAGGTTTTCTTCTTCGAGATTGGAAGGGAGCCTTGATCAAGGCAGGTGTGGAGAACTATGGAGATTCTCCAATTATTGTAGCAGAAGCAAGAGCATTACGAGATGGATTAAAGGAAGCGGTAGTTTCAGGCTACTCCAACATGTTTATAGAATGCGACAACCTTGTGGTAATACAAGTCATCCTTGGTAACTTTGCAATTCCTTGGCAGATACGAAACCTAGTAGATGATATCTGTTACCTCCTTTCAAAATTTACTTGGACTAATATTTCCTATGTTTACAGAGAAACGAATAGAGCATCTGACTGGCTTTTAACAAAAGCACATAATTTGCTAACAGCTGAAAAATGGGAACAGATAGATAATACGGATTTCAATAACATTTTGTATGAGGACAGAGTGGATGGATTTCTTGTGAGAAGAAATCCATAACCACTCCTCTCACTTGTTAAAAAAAAAAATCTATTTGCAAACACCCTCGCCACGTGGTCCACACACACATATAATATGTGGTTTATGTGTGAATGTGTATACATGTGCGTAATTAGTGACAAAGGGTTAATACTTTTTTCTTCCAACATTTAATTGAAAAGGCAGGCTAAACAATTAAAGTAAGCAACAAATAATAGACAAACAACAATGACTTTTTACCATACAAGTAAAGAATGTTGGCTCCAGACATGGGTTATAAATTACAGTTCCACATTGTTAATTTGGTGTAAATAGTACATATAATTTTTTATATTAAGCACATATATATATATATATATATATATATATTGCCTTCGATTATAAAAGAAATAAGAAACTACAAACAATGGCACAATGTTATATAATTTATATAGAGTATTATATATATTATTCAAATACAATGTACAATAATTTCGTATACATACTAACATGAAATGCTTTAAAAATTATCCTAAGTGAAAGCTCTTAACGTTTTCATTGTACAAATATTATAATTGTACCAATATATATATATATATATATATATATATATATATATATATATATATTTTGGCAGAACAAAAAACTCTTTATTCCACAGGGGAAAACACAAGCTACATCAGGAGAAAAGACCCAAACAAACAAAACACCTAAAGAAGAAAGAAGTCTATACAATCAAGGAGCTTCTTGTTTTTCTTAGAAATAGAAAGAAACCTGTTGAGGAGCACATAATTAATCTTCTTAATGGCTTCATTCACAGAGACTCCTCCATGATCAATAGGAAAGCGCTTATAATTCCTGAACTCCCAAATCACAGCAATTATAGAGGTTAAAATAGCAGCAGCCAAAACCTTGTCTGTCTTCTTCCGTCGCATGTTCTTCCAATTTAATACCCAGTGATGTACAGAGGAGAAAGTACCTCTAATGGACATCTTGCTGCTATAATAAGAAGTAACCTGCTTCACAAAATCACACCCCACAAATAGATGATCAATTGATTCCACTTCATTATCACAGAAATTGTAGTTAGCAGAAACATTACTGCCATGAGCTATCAAGCGACTAGCTACTGGCAGCTTCATATGGACAGCAATCCAAGCAAGGAAGATGTGTCTAGGTGGGGAAACACCATTCCAAATCACATGATGAAAAGGCCATATTTCATGATCCTTGAAGAAGCAACTGTAGCAATTTTTCACAGAATAACAGTCACCATTAACACCCATCCACAACTCGTTATGCTCATCACCAATCTTAATCATCTCTTTCACTTTACAAATCTGTTTCCAACTCTAAGAACAAGTAGCAAGAGGTTTGTACCTCCACCAGGTACTTCTTCTGATATATCTTTAATGCACCCATTTCACCCATAAATTGTCTTTTTTCTGAGCCACGCTCCAAACCAGTTTGCCAATGGTGGCAATATTCCAAAGTTTTTGATTTTTCAAACCTAAACCACCAAATTTCTTATGGGAGCATAAAATATTCCAATCAACCAAAGGAGTACGATTAGAGCTTGTACCACTAGACCAAATGAACACCCGACAAATTTTGACAATCAGCTCAACGACATTTTGGGGGAGGAGAAAAATATTAGCCCAATAATCAAAGATACTCATCAAAACAGAATTAACCAGTTGGACCCGAGCAGCATATGAGAGATGTCGTGAAGCCCAAACTCTGACATTAGCAGTGATTTTGTCAACCAACATAAGGCAATCAAACTTCCCCACTCTACCAGCTGTAATAGGCACTCCCAAATATTTCAAGGGGAAACACCCATGGGAAAACCCCATAATATTTGCAATTCGAAGAGAATGCTCCTCATTACAACCAGCAGTCACAATTTGTGATTTACTCTGGTTTGCCAACAGCCCAGTACACTCAGCAAAATGATTTAAGATTCTGGCAATATGGGTGACAGAACCTTCATCAGCAGTACAAAGGATTACCAGATCATCAGCAAACATAAGGTGATTCACTTGTAACTCCTTACACCCAGGATGGTATTTAAAATCATGGGAAAATTTCAAATTATCCAGCAACCTAGACAAGTACTCCATGACTAACACAATGAGAAGAGGAGACAGAGGATCTCCTTGCCTTAAACCACGACCACCTTTAAAGCATCCATGAAGCTGACCATTCAAATTGATAGAATATGAAGGAGAAGAAATACACATCATAATCCATTGAATAAATTTGGGAGGAAAAGAAAAAGCCTTCAAAGCTTCTTCAATGCATTCCCAATACACAGAATCATAGGCCTTCCTCAAGTCAATTTTCATAATGCACCTAGGAGACAAATTCTTTCGAGAGTACCCTTTTGCAATTTCCTGGCACATCAGAATATTATGGACAATTTCTCTCCCAGGGACAAAAGCCCCTTGAGTCTGAGTCACCAGATGAGGCAAAACCACCCTCAACCTCTTACAAAGAAGCTTTGGCAAACACTTATAAGTGACATTACAGCAAGATATAGGTCTAAAATCAGCAGGGCTGTCAGGATTAATCTTCTTAGGAATAAGAAAGATCGTTGTACCATTAATACAATTCAAGAGAACTCCATTATCCAGACAATCAAAAATAGCAGCACATACTAATTCTCCAATTGAATCCCAATTGTACTAAAAGAAGGAGCTACTATATCCATCACGGCCAGGGGCCTTAACATAAGGAATAGAAAAAATAATTTCACGCACCTCTGCTTTTGTGAAATGTTGAAGAAGACCTAGCTGCTGGCTAATAGACAAAGTATTTCCTCCCCTAATAACACCAGAATCAATCGGCTGTCTAGAATAGGACTGCTGACCCAACAAAGCTTCAAAGTAATGAACAACTTCATTAGCCACATTATCAAAACCAGAAATAATATCCCCATTATTGTTCTTTAAAGAATAGACAAAGGAACTCTGTTTCTTCTTCCTCATTTTGCTGAAAAAGACCCGAGAAGGGCAATCCCCATAATTCAACCAAGTCAACTTTGATTGCTGCCTAATCAGAAGTTGGGCAGAAGAAAGGACCTTAAGATAGTCAACCCTTTTTATCTTCTCTTGGGCCAATAAATCCTGATTAAACTTATCATGTAAAACCTTAGCTTGCAACTCCTCCAAAACACTTTTACACTTCTCCACCTGGTTATGAATATCATAAAAATTGGCTCTTGTGCAATCTACTCAAAGGCCTCCTTAAAGAAAGTAACAGACAGTGCAATTGATACATTGTGTGCCTTGCAGGAATGGAATAGAGAGAATCTCTAATAATACCAAAGTAATCAGCAGAGTTTTGCCACATAGAGCAATATTTAAAGCACTGTTGTACCTTAGGACTCCCAGGAAAGGAGATAAGAATAGGCGAATGATCAGAAAGACCAAAAGGCAAGAAAGTAGTTTGCACAAAACTAGACTGCAGAATCCATTCTTCATTTGATAAGGCCCTGTCAATTCTCGACCACACATGAGAATTAGTCCATGTATAATAATCCCCCTGAAAGTGCAGCTCCTGTAGATTGCTGTGAAGAAAACAGTTTTGAAAATCCTCAACTTCAAAGAATTCAACCTCTGTACCACCAATGCGATCTTCTTTATATAGGACAGCATTGAAGTCACCCAACACCAGCCACCCTTCAGTCATACTAGACTCCCATAAGATAAGTTGATCCCAGATTGCTTTTCGTTCATTAATGTTATTTGAGCCATAGATGAAAGTAACAGAAAAAGACACTCCATCCAACAATCTGTTGACCTTAGTATGTATCCATTGATGTTGAACATCCAACACATCCACATCATAAACTCTAGGATTCCAAGCAACTAGAATCCTACCTTTACCATTAACCGGAGCATTATGAGAAACAGACCATCCAGCAAACAAAGATGCCTCAATTTCTGCCATTTTCTCAAATTTAGATTTTATTTCAAGCAAACCAACAAGGCTCACTTGATGATGATGCAGAAACGAACGAATATCCGCTTGCTTATTAGGGTTACCACACCCTCTAACATTCCAACTCATAATCCTACCCATGACCCCTCACTGAAGCCCCATCCGCCTTCTGGAATGCTTTCAAAACCTCACCAGCTTCTATGGTGTGAGGCCTTCTCAACACAGCATTAGGAGGCAGACCTTTAGAGGGGACCGAAGGTGTGACACTAGGTTGCTTCGGAATATAAGGGGGAGGAGGGGATTTATTGACCATAGGTTGCACTGTACTGCTACTGCTAGAAGCTGCATTTGAAACCAAATGGTTGGAGACCTTCTTCTTACAATCCACCACCGAGTGCCCAAACAACTTACTATGTATACATCGTACTGGCTTCCAATCATATATGACCTTCTGAATAATAACAACACCATTATCTGTAAAATGCACTACCTCATGATAAATACCATCCACATTCATCTCAACCAACAATCGGGCAGCTGTTAAATCACTTTTCGGTCTTGTACGACTACAAGTTTTGATCGGAATACCCAAGGTGCTTCCAATCTTACTAAAACCAGATGAATTCCAATACCGCAGATGCAATTTAGGGAGAATGACCCACACAAGCAGCGAAGTAATCGACTCCAAATCAATTGAGAAATCCTCATTCCATTCCCGCACCACCATAGGCTTATTATCAAAATAATAGATCCCCTTCTCCAAAACCACCTTCATCTGCTTCTCTGTGTGAAATTGAACAACATATACTCCCCTATTAGCTTTAACAACCTTCAAAACATCCAACTCCTTCCATATATCTCGAATAAATCGATTCATCTCAGCAAAATCTAAAGTAGTACCCAGAATACGACATAACACAGTCCCAAGTATCCTCACCATAATCATCTTCTGTAATTTCTGCACAAAGAGTTCCATCAATGGCCGCGGGTGCTATAAAGCGCAAACTCAAATCCTCCTCTCCGATTAACGCATTATAGTGAGAAACAACATTAGAACACTCATCACTCATTTTCAGTACTCTCGAAAACGAAAACGTAACCAGCAGTGACTCTCCCTACAAGTCGACGCAAAGAAGCAAAACCCTCAGCAGATCTAGCCGGAAAATTGGTCGGAAATCCTTGAGAGATAAGCTCTCGATAGAGAGAGAAACTATATATATATATATATATATATATATATATACACATACATAAAACTAATTTCATTCCCTTCTCAAAAGATATTTTTTCTGTAAAAGAACATATGACCCGTACTTGCCCGAACTCGTAACACACCCAACCATATTTACCTAAATCTGAAATACAACCTACTCATGTTTTTAATGTCAAGTTTACCAGAACTTGAAAATACACCCGACCCGTATTCCAGATGTATAGTCAACCTATATTTAACCCACTTCCTGAATTGATAGATCTAGTAGCTTAATTTTTATTTGACGATAGGCTCATTGAATTGTTTAATGTATCTGAGGGCAATATAATAAATTCATGTGTAAACATAGTTACAAGACAAGCTCGCAGATATTGTACTCAAGAATAAAAGAGTAAATTTATGTGTGAATATATGCTATAAGGCAAATTGTTAATAGATAATTATAATCGAGGATGAATGAGTAAATTCTGTGAAAACAAAAACTACAACAACAAAATTTTGACCGTTAATTATTCATAAATTATAATGAGTTACAATATGAAGTTACTATCATTATAATTTTTCAGTAAATTATCTTTCTAATGACGGTAATTTCATATCGTAACTTATTATGATTTGTGAATAATTAACAGTCAAAATTTAGTCAAAGGTCAAACATTTTGAGACGGAGGTAGTAGTTATCATGCTCGTCCTACGGACAGGTGAAGACTCTGTTCTTTTATGATGTAGGATGAATTTTTACAACATATTTCATGTTTACTTACTTTGACCCATCATTCTTTACACGACTTATACTTTCGACCTACTTTACATAATATATATTTAAAAGTTTATATATTTAATAAATTATGTGTCTTACTCACAATACCGTATTAAAAGTTATAAAACATATTTAAATTTTTTTTATATTTAAATGATGTGATTGATGTAACTTATTTTTTCAAATACTATCTTAGCCATCTGCTCTATCCCACCTTTCCAACCCTCCAACTATCTCATACACTCTAAAAGTTAGAACAGGGCCCAAGTTTTCATACTATTTAACCTTATTAGTGCTTACCTGAATCTAGATACACTCGATGCGTATTTTTAACGTTAAAATTGTCTGAACACGAAATACACATAACTTGGCATGTGTTGGCCTTAACCAGATATACACACAATTTGCATTCAATCCGTCCATCCGAATTGATAGGTCTATAACTTAATTTCTGTTCTTGTCCGGATCCTTAATATTGTATTCAAGGATAAAACAGTAAATGGAAGCTTGAATATAAGCTACAAGGCATGTTGCTTGTTATTACGTTGTATTCGATGGCAAAATATTAAATTCAAGTGTGAACATAGGCTATAAGGCTGGCTGTTTGTTATTATATTATATTCGATGACAAAAGAATAAATTTGTGTGTGAATATAAGCTACAAAGCAAGACATACGTGCAGGCTACAAAATACAACAAAACTCTCCTTTTTATATCAGTTCTGGATATGATATGATATGATATGATGTATGATATACATGTCTCTCTCTAGCATGGTGGACCATTCATTTATGTAATGCATTGATGAGGGTTAGGTTAAAGAAACCTTCAAAGGTGCATGGTTGGTGACTTGGTGTCTGGGGGATGCATCAGATTATAAGGCCTCTATCCTGATTAATTGGTACTTGACCCACTTCTTGTACACATATGTCTATTATTTGTGGTGGTGTGTTTTTTTCATGCATGTGCCTTTGTCGGAACGCAACATCTAACAACAAGAATGATAGGTCTTAATTAGTCGCCAAAAATTTCATCATATGTAGCCTTTTTGGCTCTAAATTAAAGGAAGAAAAAATATAAGCTCCAATTAAATAAAAGTTGGGATATAAAGACATTGATGGTATCTGTATCCTCCATAAGCTACTACGTAGATGTCAAATGTCAATTGTTTGACCTTGTATTATTGGAATTCCTAAACATATGATTGGGCTCCTTTTTTCTATTATTCAAGGCTAAAAGCCGAGTTACAACAGAAGCCATCGATCCAAAACGGAAAATAGGGCCACGCCCAAGCTACTACAAAACAATGAAGAAACTAGAAAGCCAAAACAATGAATATGTTATTTTTATCTCTCTATGGAGCGATATTGACAGGGTTATGATTGCTTATATTTAGATTCACCTAAACTTCGCTTAAAAAAAAATTCATTTGGAGTATGTCGTTATTGTAACTAGTTTTTTTTGTTCTTTTTTCGAAAGGGTGTCTATTTAGATAAGCGATAGAAAAAAAAATACAAAGATATAAACGATAAAAATATTGAAATAAAAGTATGTTGTAAGCATATATTGATATGAAGATATTGCAATTTTGAGTTGTTATATGAATGACACAACTAAGATTTTCCGTACATAGAACGATAAATATAAAGATTATATTCAAATGTGTGAGAAGATTGTTAGAGTGTTAATTGTATTGATCATTCTGCTCAATTGTGCGGAAATTTAATATTGGAGCCAATATGTTAATCTGGTAAAGTTACCAATAAATTGTTATATAGCACATTTTGGAGTGCATATTAGGTATTTGAGAGTTTCATTCTATTAATTTAATCATACACCAGCAAAATGCATTATCTAACCATTTAAGTACTATTGAAGGCTATGAAGTATGAAGTTCAACATCCAAACATTACCGCCCATGTATAACCCAAAAATCTATTCTATGCTTTCCAATGTTATAACTGTCACTACCTCCATAAGCCATGGTTACTGGTGTTCAAAGTATCATGGTGAGTCCTCTCACCATCTTGAGGTCCATGTCAACCTTCCCAATTACCAAGAGGAAGGGCATCACCTCGGGTTCCCTATTTTTGATATATGAATGAAGCAAAGTCATCACAAAGCCTAGCTAATTCCGAGTTAAAAACACGAATTGAGAGTAAAAAGGAAGAAATTAAACAAAAAATATGAAATATAAAATTTAATGTTCATGGTATCTCTTCTTCATCAACTTCAGCTGATCAATGTTCATATCGCTCTTTTTTATTAACTGTTGCAAAATAGTGGTTCCCAAATTTGAGGGCCGAAAAATAAACTCACTTTATCAAATTGAACTAGTTTGTATACATATATTCTTGTAATAGGAAAAATAACCAGTTTTAAACTT
This sequence comes from Portulaca oleracea, assembly GCA_029582165.1. Classification (NCBI taxonomy): domain Eukaryota; kingdom Viridiplantae; phylum Streptophyta; class Magnoliopsida; order Caryophyllales; family Portulacaceae; genus Portulaca; species Portulaca oleracea. The sequence goes on from CM055885.1 coordinate 22,441,255, forward strand.
TGATGACATTACATGCCACTCAATTAACGAAAAGAAATTTGATTTGCTTCCAAACATGCAACTAAATAGTTGATAACCAGTTGAATATCAGAGAAGACAACATTCCCAGTTTTTGAGTATAACCAATGAATCAATGGAAGAAGTGAAAATACTGTGAAATGAAACTTATCTAAATCGAATAATAATAAAAACCTTTTAAGCTTTTACTCCACAAAAATAAAACAAACACTTAAAACCCATGTGATATTTTATCCACTTCCCAAATATGTAGCATGGTCATTTCTTAGTTGCCGTCAACATCCTGTAACCCTGACACCCTTGTTGCTGTGTCATGGTTATTAGCAATCAGCTCAAACAAGTTGAAAGCGAAAACAATGAGCGTACATGACAATGATGTAATAATTTCTTTTACAAAATATTTTTTAGTATTGAACATATATTCACAGTAAAAGTGCATAGCAACATGCTCTGACATATATTGACAGTAAAAGTGAACATATATAGCAATCAACGTTTGATTGTTAGTTGTTTGACATTTGATTATTTTATTAGTTGATTTTCTCAGCATTCGTATTAGCTTTTTTTGTAAAAAGTTTTTGCCAAAGTTAGTTGTTTGTAATGAAGCATATTTTGGCTTGAATTTCAATTGTGTCATTATTTTTGATGGTAGTGTTTTTTAACATTGTATATTTTTATTTATTGTTGGCTTTTTTTTTTCTCTTTATTTGGATGACTAGCATATGATCATGAAAGATTAATATTGTTGTTCATTCAAACTCGACCCTGTGAGTGGTAATAATAGACAATATTAGGCCTTAAAAAATATTTTTATAGCGAACATTCTAACATAAAAGTTGCATGTGTGTGTCTGTGTTTTTTTTTTTGGTAACATGTAATCAACAAACACTAGGAAGTCCTTCTCTCAAGGGTTCTTCCAAGTGCATCCTCGTGTACAATCAAAGATAAACAACTATGAAAGATAGAATTAAAACAACATGATGATTGCATACATATACCAAATTTAGCTAGCCAACCCGTAACACGATTTCCTTCAATTAATGTATGAGAAACCTGAACCTCCGTAACACGATTTCCTTCAATTAATATCTTGAACCAATTTAGCAATCTCCCAAGGTATTTGGAAAACCCCTATCATCACATTAATTATAAGAAGTAGATTGTCTCCCTCCAAAATAATTCGTCTATGATCTACAAGAATTGCATCTTTGATTCTATTTTGCATAGCCGTCGCCTTAGCCACCAAAAATGAAGATCTCTTAAGATTGAAGGACGCCGCCTGAACCACCTTCCCCTAGTCATCCCTGATTATATAACACCTCGAGCTTTACTATGGTTTTAGATCCATTAGAGTTTATTTTAAGCATACCCTTAGGAGGCTTGGACTAAGCTATCCACCTAAACCGCTGCTTTTTAGACCTTAGCTGGGAGCAAGGTCCACCTAAGGATTCAGTCAACCTATCTCTAATTCTCCACTCAACAACTGCTTGATTTGCTCTTAGAAGCGTACTACTGGGAGGAGTAAATCTCTAGTTAAAACAACCATATTTCTGTTTTCCAAATGCTCCGAAGGAGCACTACTACTCTGTCTAGGGTGGATGTTATTGAGTGCATTTTACACTTTTTCAGAAAGACATCCAAGTTTTCATTATTTTCCGGGGTAATTTGAAGCCAGGCATGCTGACTTACTAGCGGCCACACTTCAGTTGTATAATCCATGTCACACCATATTTCTTTAGGAGCTGTTGGATGGAGATCAATTCTCATGTCACGGTGACAGTACTTTCAGTGTTGAATGAAGGCCACTTCTTAGGCAAAATTAACAATGCTTCGATTGTGCTCATTCCGAAAAGGGATGATCCACAACAAATAAGTGACTACATGCCTATAAGTCTTTGCAATGATCTGTACCGGATCATCAGTAAATGCATGGTTAATTGTTCAAGACCTATTCTTCAAGAATTTATCTTGAAGACTCAAGCGTATTTTTGAAAGGGAGAATAACCTAGGATCATTGGTTCTTGATACATGAAATTTTACACTTTATGAAGACCAAAAGAGCAGGGACTCAGTATGTTGCATTGAAAGTAGATATGAGCAAAGCGTATGATAGGGTGAGATGAGATTGTTTGGAGGTTGTGTTACGGAGAAGCAATTTCCCGGAGGCCTGGGTAAATTTAATAATGCGTTGTGTTGCAACTATGAGATCCTCAGTGATGGTAAATGGGGAACCAACTGATTGGATCAATCCACAAGTAGGTTCAAGACAAGGCCACCCTTTAACTCCATATTTGTTCATTCTAACCATGGATGTGTTATCCTAAATTCTTGAGCAAAATGTGAAGCAAAAGAACATTGCCGGTATTCGAGTGGCGAGACAAGCACTAGAATTACCCACCTATTCTTTGCAGATGACTCGTTATTTTTTATAACGATAATGGAGGAGCGCTACATCTCTCTCAAAAGAATTCTTGCAAAATTCAATTATATCTCGTGACAAATGGTGAATAACGCAGGGCTAGCAAGCATCCTTATTATCAGCGACAGGGAGATTGATTTTAATTAACGCAGTGTTAGCAACACTACATCAGCATATCTTTTCTGTATATCAAACCCCAGGGTATTGTTGAGAAAATTAATTGTTTTATGGCATAGTTCTTTTGGTGGAATTTTAGAGGGAAGCAAGCATGCCATTAGATTCGTAAACAAGTTCTTTTCCAATCGAAAGGAATGGGTGGACTGGTTATATGGGAGGCTAGCTGCTTTAATCATGCACTCTTACTTAAACAAAGTTGAAGGATGCTCGACAGATGCCAAACGCTTCTTTGAAAGTGTGGCGAGCTCGTTATAAAACCTATTCCCTGCTGCTTACACCTCCTCATTATCAACTACCAAATACAACCTCATATGCATGGAAGAGGTTGTGTGAAACAACTAACTTTAGTGTTCAGTGGCAATTAGGCGATGGTCGATCTATGCAGATTGGAGATTCTAGATGGTTACAGGGTCAACACATTCAACTGCGACCAGGAAGCACACTAGAAATGTTACAAAAGAAGGTACATGATTTAATCCAGGAGAGTGGCACAAGAAGGGTATGGAACTTATCTCTTCTAAATCAGAACTTGCCATATCAAACGGTCAAATGCATACATTCCTTACCAGTCCCAACTATGGGGGAACAAGATAGATTATGTCAAAATAAGTAGCTTACCGGTCAATAAATAGTTAAATTTGGATATGCAGGGATTAGATTTAAAACATGATTATCTAAATCTCCTCTACCTAATGAACAACGGAAGCTTTGGAGAAAAATATGCGATTGTAATTTACCACCAAAGTGTAAAATGTTTCTATGGAAATTTGGTAATGTGGCTCTCCTGGTTAGAGCTAAAAGACACGAGTAAGGCATTCAAGAAGGAAATACATGCTCGTTTGTTTCCCAGTTGGAAACGATGGCTCACCTATTCCAGAGATGCCATATAGCAAAACTATTTTGGTAGGCTAGCCCGTTGGGCATCAGTGAGCCGGAATTGGATATTGATTGGAGGCGGTCATTAGAAGATTCACTTCGATATTTGATGAATAAGGATAAAGATGGAGGTACTTGATTGCTGGTTTTCACTGCTGTATTATGGGGCATATGGAAAAGCAGAAATTTGGCGAAGATTAATTGTGTAGATCCCCGACAGAGCACCTTGGATTCCATGTTACACATGACTATAAAAGAGGGTTACTTGTGCTAGACATATGTGAAAAGGCGCAGTCAGCAAAACACGATACATCGCTCTCTACAAGAGATGAGGCAATTTCCATAAGATGAGGCATTAGCTCATCTGTATAAGGTACATGGAGCTTGGTAATCACAAATAGGAAAAGGAGCAGCAACATGGGTAAGAAAAAGAGACCGAGAGGATCGGATACAACACTGGGGAGGAGAGCAAATTTGGGCACAATCGATTATGCAAGTGGAATTACATGACATTTTCTTAGCAGTTTAGGAAGCAACTACCCATAACACTGCATATGTGGATATTGAGACAGATTCAAAATTAGCTGTTAGTTTCTTAAAAGATCTAGTCTTGGATTGTTTCTTATCCATTAGTTTGTACTATTAAGGAAATCTATACTAAATTTGCAAGATATAGAATTAGGAAAGTCTCAAGAAGCCAGGTGCAAGATGCCCATGGCATTGCAAAGTCGTTGTTAAACTAACAATTGTATATATTCTAGTTTAATCAATAGATGGACTATTTTGACAAAAAAAAAAAAAAATCATCAATGACATAATAAAAAAAAAGGCCCCAAGAAATAAACCATAAGATATTTATTATTTAAATTTTCATCCAAAGGCACAAACAACCTTGAACGATCTACATTATACACATCACACTTCATCATCTAATTTTTTTAGGATTGGAGGAAAACTCCTCACCGTCATCAAATTTCATTTTTTTTTAAAGAGTTTGAGGACATACTAGGGTCTAATTCTTCCAAATCCATATAGATATAATCAACAAGTAGCTTTAAAAATTATAGACGTAATAATAGATGGTATTAGATAAAGTTTTTGATAAAACTTGATCAATAGAGTAATTTAATTCATAAAAACCAACAACCATCTTGAAAAAGCTTCTCAATGTATTTTTACAAATTTGCTTTTTGGGATAAAAAAAAATAGTTTAAAAAGTTATCTCATCGTACCCTGTAACATAGTTTTTTTGACTAATTGAATATTCAATAGCACTTTCTTTTTTTCAGAACGACAACATAGATTTTACATAATACATGAAATACTTAAACATAAAAGAACATAAACGAAATTACAAACACAGGACAAGATTAAGTTCCGGTTCTCGCCAGGGTGCTAAGTCTCCTTCCATTGACTTGTTTCGCCAACTTGTGCGCCGGATCAACATCTTGCCTGTTAACCTTCTTTATAACCCTGTTTCTAAAACCTCTACACTTCAGTAAACAGAACCTTGTTAAGCTTCTACACTCGACCGGTGCAGAATTAGGCTTCGGCAAAAACTTAATTGCCAATTTTGAGTATGAACAAATACAGACACTCTCTCATCCCCTCCTGCTAGCCTCTAAGAGGCCAGCAAAATAGCATACAGCTCAACTTGTGCAACACTTTCCACATCCAGCCGCTCACAGTTGAAAGCAACGCTCCTCCCTTCATCCACCAAAACCTATGCTGCAGCCGCCTGAGTATCCCTTTTCCTCCTCGTCCCATCCACCAAAAACACCCTTCCCCTCATATCTCCTTGATCCTCACCCCCACCCATAAAGAAGCTCCAGATACCCAATTCTCTGGTGACCTGCCAGACACTGCACCGCCACCTTCCCTTTCAACCATTTCAACTCCTCCACTTTACAGGTAGGAATCATTACTTTTATGTTTGAGTCAATATCACTTAAAAAAAACCATTTTGTCCCAAACAGCCAATGGAAACGCTTGGTGTCAAACACCCTCATAAATACACCCAGTGACCCAACATTTTTTTTACAAGACAAGTTACAGTCATTCAACCTAAACCACTATCTCAGACATATACAAATTGAATTTCGTGACCCTAAGAGTGAGGGGGAAACCTAAACGAAGCCTAAAAACTTTATTAATTTCCATGTAAAGATACAAGTTATGGGATCATCAACCCACCTTATGTCATTTAGCTACTGATTTATTGGCAACATGTACATGTCAAAACCCATAATAAATGAACAACATTTTCCACTTTATACTGTATTAAATAATTACAGTGTACATGTAAGAAGAACCCTGTATGAACAAAATATGGGGCTGCTTAACGCCCACCTCAGCTATTCCCTATACTTGGGAGATTTACCGAGGAAAAACAAAATGGTACCGTATATGTATCACGCAGTAGTGCCTAATTAAATCTAGAGGAAAAACGATGAATTAAGAAGACATGCTAGCGTTAAGGTTACTCTTGCGGGTAACACGAATGTAGCAGACAATGGCAGCTACAAGGGCGAAGGCGAACCCACCAAGGATAACATCACCACCAGCAGCCATACTTGGGTGGTGTCGGCTGACCCGGCTCATGTGTGTCGTTGTCCCGTGGCTCGACCAGTCCAGGCTCGACATTGGACCTGGCGTTGGCGGATCTGACACACTTCTTCCAATCGACCCTGTTACAAACTCCATCTTAGAGACCCCTACAATGCTTGAGATTTGCATCAACAACATCCATGTAACAAGAACCAACTTAGTTACTCCCATTTTCTGGGAGCTATAACTTTTGCGAGTCTGGATGCTTTGCTGAAAATGATGCCAATGTTTTAGGGAGGACAGGAGGGAGAGTGGGTGTGTGTATATATATTTATATGAAGCCGAGGTCTAAGATTTGGTCCATGGGATTCACAATTATTGTTATATTCTTATACTGTAAACTTTAATACCCTAGGTGCATAATGGGAAGAAATAATTTTGAGGTAAAGGCGGAAAAGCCAAGAATATTGGTTGTTTTGTAGCAATTAAATTGTGTGTTGGATGCAAGATCTGTCATAGGCCATGTTTTAATAACGTGTAGGGCGGTGGGCATCTAGGAAGGTCCATGAATAGGTCTCATAACTCATAAGTTGTTTCGCATTAACAATTCCTCTTTTCTATCACTAAATTTGGATCACTTGTTTTTACCTAAAAGTTTGATATATCATAATTGAAAGAAGACATGCCTTTTTTACGCTAAATTAAACGCTTCATATTTTTCATTGTCATTTTCATTTTATCAATTGAAGATTGCTTGATTTCACATGTTTTACTAGTTAGTTCGTCCGTTTTTTTTTCTAAATTATCTGAATTTTGTAATTTTATGAATTATAGTACTAACCTAATTCCTAATAAATAAATTTTTGGGCGACGATAAGGGTGTTGAACAAAGACACTCTTTATGGGGGTTTTTGCATTTTGGACCCTGAATTTTAGGGATATTCACATTCTGAACCCTTGGTTTTCAACTTTCACATTTTAGACCCTAAAGTTTGTTGGCTGAATAAAAAAATGACTTTAAAGCTTGTGGACTGTAGAAAAAGGCCCCTGTCTCATTTTTTATTTTTCTCCCATGTTTGAACTTATCTCCCGATTGACGTCAAACTTTAGGACTATGGTTAAAACTAATATTGAAGCTATAATATACCTCTCTTATTCGTTACGAGGCTACTTAGACCCCTGAGTACATGGTTTTAAGTAACTCCAACATGAATAAAAGAGCTTTATTATAACTTTAATATCGGTTTTAACCTTAGTCTTGAAGTTTGATGCCAATCGGGAGAGAAATTCAAACATGGAAAGAAAAAGAAAAACGGGAAACGAGCTTTTTTTTCACCTCACAAACTTTAGGTTTCCTTTTTTTTCAGCCTACAAACTTTAGGGTCCAAAAAGTTAAAGTGTAAAACTAAGGGTTCAGAATGTAAATACCCCTAAAATTCGGGGTCCAAAATGCAAAAAACCCCTCTTTATGTGGCTTACGTTTCACCAAATAGTATTTCTTATGATTTTTGACACTATTTTTTTAATATTAACTACTACTAATTACCAACTATAAGAAGCTTGAGATATGTGTCAATATGCACAAATGATACCTTTAATAGAATAAACCCCTTCTATGAAGCTTATTTTAATCATTGTTTTTGAAATATAAAAAATAATAGATAAAAGTATGACTTTATGCAACTTATATGTAATGTTATAGTTATTGTATTCAATCATATCATTTAATTTAATTTTAATAATAAATAATTTTACAGATAGAGGAAGACACTTAAAATATATCTTGCCCCAAGACTCATATATAACATTTTCATAAATTGTTTCCCCTATTTGAAAGGTAATTTTAACATTATTTGAAGCAATTTGCAAACCTCTTACCCCATTTCCTTATGTTCTTTGATTTTAAAAAATTAATTATACCGACAAATAATTAGATATAGAAGGACTATGATTAAGATAAATAAAAAAAAATAGATATCATGAATTGAGTATTGCCCTCATACACTTGTTAATCGTCTTTCTTTACATGAAGTGTCATGAGTTTTGACACTATCTTTTTTATTGTTATAATTAATTATCAAAATTCAATGAAGAAAGAAAGCCAAATCAGGTGAGCACAAGTTATGCCGATTTTTAGCACATGCTGTGCTAAATCCCACAAATCTAAAAAGTCAGCACAGGCTATGCCTCATTCGGCATAGGCTGTGCCAACCTGTAGTTGCAATTTTTAAGGCATTTTAATAAGATCAAAAACATCAGTTTCAACATAACGTTAGTTTCTAGTTTTATTCTAGGGTTTGGAGAGAGATTTCTCTCTAGCCTCTCTAGAGGCTTTAGGGTAGTTTTAGGTTTTAGATTATGCTTTGAAGGGTTTATCTACATCGTTTCTAGATTTCACATATCTAAATTCTCTTCCTTTTTGTCTCTTTAAATTTATGTTCATTTACTTTCTTGTTAGATTGTTCTCGTTCCTTTTTAATCACTTTAATATGTTAATTTGTTGTTAATTTCGTGTAGTTTGGATTGTGATTGATGTATTTGATGATGACTTAATTTGTTTAGGTTTAATCTACCAAATTCATGCTTGTAATGTGAGGTTTTCTCTTTGCCCACAGCATGTTCGATGAAATGCTTGAGAGAGTGTTTATGTGTATTTCTTAGGAAATTGATTTATGCTGAGAGGTGATGTCAATTTGCTAGTGTGCGTCGAGAAAACGGTTAGGATTTTGGCACGAGAGTGTTGAATTTTGACTAGGTGTAGTTTGTTAATTTTGACTATGAGAATAGGTAAGTAGAATAGTTAAGCTAGCCTGTGATCATCGAGAGAGGGCTTTGATGTTCAATATGTTGCAATCAACCCCTCTTAATTGCTTGTTTAAAATTGGTAGGTTAGGCCGTTCAAATTAGATTGATTAGTTGTTGATTATTTATATCGCAACTTGAACATGTTTTATTGTTTCTGTAGTTTGTAGTTTGATCATCACCACCATTATCCCCCGTGTTAATTTACCTAACTTGAAACGCTTGAGTCAGTTCTGAGTGTCTGGAATACAACTCCTTGTGGATACGACAACCGTACTCTCAAAAGTACGACAACACGGAACAAAATGTTGCCTCTCATCTTTCATTAGTTTGATTACTTTTTCACATACTTTTTGTTTGTTTGCCTGGCACAAGTTTTTTTTTCTTTTTTCATTTTTTTTTGCCCTACCAGATGATCAGATATACTTTTCTACCAAACTACCCACTACTACTTTTACAAAATAATATTCATATAAAAATATGTAACTTTCATCAAATGAACACTACAAGACCATTAATAGTTTTTTTTTTTATCTAAAGACATCTGAATATTTTGAGGAAAAAAAACAAACAATAGTATACCTTCATCTATTATTTATATAGAATCCTTCTAATTTGGATGAGTGGTTCACAAATATTACGTTAAAACAACTACTTTTTTAGAATTTATATTTGATTTTTGTCTTTTTCATATTATTTAATATCTTTGTCAATTGCTCCTCTGTTATTTATATTTACATTCATCCTCCAAAACTAATACCCGTTCAGAAGAATAAGAAAAAAAAAAAACTAGTTTACATCAGTACAAAAGTATGTTTCATTATTTTGAGGGTTATTACACCTTATAAACTGTATAATAATAATTATTTGTTCATATTTTTTCACAAAAATAAAACTATGAATAAAAGTACATTTTCTACTGTGGTAATAAAATTAGACTATCATTTATATTTGTTGACCTAATTAATAAGTGTTATACTTTTATAGTTGATAAATATATATAATTACTATAGAAAATACTATTAAAAATCACCAAAAAATATGAATTCTGAACCATTCAAGATGGTTATAAACCATCTTGATTCAAGATGTCTGTGCATGATTGTGCTAAATTCTTTTATTGCACTTGAAAAATAATCTGATTCCCTATATATTCAAATCACAAATAATAATCAGATTGGCTATGGACTTGGAGTGACCTTCTTAATTAGTGGCCCAAGAAATTAAAATTCAGAGTGGGTAGGGGATCATGTCAATCAAGTTTGAGCTTAGCAAGTAGGCAAGTAGATAAATAGATCAGGTTCAAAGATTTTGGTTTCTAATTTTTCTTAGAGTATGTTTGGTAGGAGGGAAAACACTTTGTAGGAAAATGTTTTCCCTATTTCTAGTGTTTGGTATAAAAAAAGTTTGGAAAATCATTTCCAAAGAAAATTATTTTCCCCTAAAGGAAGGAAATTGACTTCCTTTGCTCAACCTAGTAAAAATATTTTCCATCCTTGATTGTTGGATCGAACTCTAACTGAAATTTGAGTACGAAATTCAACTTGAACTGTTTTGCTCGAAATTTTGTAATACAATAAAATTGATTAGAAAGAGCTCAAATATAAATTTTTAGCTCAAATTTTTTTATCTGATAACATTTATCGTAACATATACAAGATCAGAATGTTTTGCCGCTAAATCGAAACTTTATGATTTGATAGTATGGACTAAAAAAAACTCAAACATGTATTATGAGTTTCAAATATTTGATTTGTAACATATATCATCACTTTTGTCGACATTTTTTTGTTGTTAAATAAAACGGAAATTTAAGAGCAAAATTCAATTTCATCTATTTGTCTTGAAACTTTACAATACGATAGAAATGATTAAAAAAAGCTCAAATATGAAGTTTGAGCTCCAAATGTTTTCATTTGTAACATATATCGCTACTTATGTCGACATACGTGGTGATTTTTCGGAAAACTATTTGTCTCCCACCAAATAAGGGAAATTTAACAAGGAATACCATTTTCCTTGGAAAGTCATTTCTCCTGGAAATGGATTTTCTCCGAAATCATTTTCCTTTCAACCAAACACACCCTTAGTATTGTGGACCAACAAAGTTACGAGTATACATTAATACGTATCGACACCATATCATTTAAGGGAGCGTTTGGTTGGGAAACTTTCCCGGGAAGGTTAGTCAATTTTTTTAAGTTGACAAACTTTAAATTTTTATGTTTGGTTCTCACTAATAGATGGAAAAGTTTTAGTATGAGACTTACTACTTCCCTCATAAACTCAATAAAATATTTCCCAAGGGGGGCTTTGGGAAAGTCTTTCTCGTGGGAAATTTTTTCTGGAAAAATCTTTCCCGAAAACTACCAAATTAATGCACCATCAGAGAATAACATGAAATTTATTTAAATGTATATTGATTAGAGTGATTATATATATGTGTTTGGCACCTAAGTTTCTTCCATAAAAAAAGACACTTATGTTTGGCACCTAAGTTTGCAGTACTAACGTACGTATTTCTAATTTTAAACGACCAATTAAAACATACTTTATGATTTAACAGGTAACAGAAATCGATTATGTAAATTGAAGCACGGTGCTCAACGCGGCAAAGCAGCTAAAATTCAGAAAGAGTCAATGGCAATTGGCAACTGTGATCTTAATTAATTGGACGTGTGCTACAAGTAATATTAATGTCAATGCGTATGCTGGGTCGCATAAATAATTTGAACCAGTAAAGAGAATGTTATTCAACTTTGGTCAAAGAATCGTACGTAGTAGTAGCATGTACAATCTCAAGTGCATAGTATATCGCATAGGTGCATTGGTAGAACAAGTGTTCTATCGTTTCTTCTATATGCCCCCAAAGGGGGCACACAAGGCTGATGTGAGGTTGGAAATGATGAAAGCCTAGCCTGGTATGGAGTTTATCACGGACAGTAATCCTGGCTATATGTGAGTGCCTAAATAAAGGAGAAGAGCCCCATAAGGACATTATTAATTATAATCGCTCGCCCTGCGTAGGAGAGGTTTCTAGTCTTCCAAATACTTATTTTTGTTGTCATCTTCTCGACTAGCCTGGCACAACCTAGCTTACTCAGTTTACCAACAGTTATGGGCATACCGAAGTAATAGAAAAGGAGGCCACCTGCACTGAAACCCGTAATCTGAAAAATGGTATTATGTGTTCCACGAAAGACACCACTTATTATGTTTGTTGATTTTGAGACATTTGCAGCAAGCCCCACACACTTCATAAAATGGTCCATCGCCCCTATTAGGAGGTAAAGACCATAATATCATCCGCAAAAACAAGATGATTTAGTTTAAGCCTCTTGCACTAGGGATAGAATCGGAAAGTGTCTGAACAAACAACTTGTTTGAAACATTAAGACAAGTAGTCCACGGCGAGGACAAAAAGCAAGGGAGAAATTATGCTCTCAACGGAATACCTCTCACACTAGTAGAATTTAATCCTAAATGCGTCTGTAAATGGCGTCTGGAAAGGGGTTAAACAGAAGCCAAAATTGTTTTGGCGTCTGATTAAAACGGACGCCAAAACCTAGTACGCCTTTTTTAAAAAAGCGTCAGTAAATGGCGTCTGTTTCAATCAGACGCCAAAATTGTTGCAGACTACGAGGGTTGTGTCAGACCTATATTGGCGTCTGTCTGGCATGAAACAGACGCTGTTTTTTATGCAAAAACGGCGTCTGTTTCATGCCAAACAGACGCCAATTTGGGTTACAGAAACAAAAAAAAAAAAACTTAAATGATATATATATATATAAAATAAAGCGTGAATTCAATAATGAAAATAATTAGAATAAATAGTATATTTTGAGTGTTCTAATTATAAAATAAAGCGTAAAAATTAAATTTTTGTATTTGTAATTAAATTATTTAATAAGAATTGTGGAGACATTAATAATGAAAATAAATACATTTTATATAATAATAAATGATATATATGTGTGCAAATATTCATGTATGTACAATTTCATATATATATATATATATATATATATATATATATATATATATACATTTTATAGAAATAACAACAATAAAATGATAATGAATATATTTTTTAACAAATAAAAAAAATATAATACAATTTTATTAATGATATTTTTTACTAAATTAAATGATACAAACAAAATAAAAACCTAAATTACAATTAATATATGATTTCAATATTTTTCAATATTGATTTTTCAATCTTCAATCTTGTATCTTCAATCTTCAATCTTGTATCTTAAATCTTCAATCTCCAATGTTCATCAACCTTGGATGGATTTGAGGTGTTGTGAAGGTTTAGGGGAAATGAGAGAATTGATGAGAGAAGATGAGAGAAATGAAATGGAGATGGGTGGGAAAAATTTGGAGGAAGTTTGAGGGCTTAAGGTTTATATAGATGCTGGCAAAATGGCGTCTGTTTTCCCGCCAAATGACGCCATTTTCAATTCGATAATTTGGGCTCATTACGGGAAAACAGACGCCAAATTTGGTTAATTTTTTGAAATTTCTACATTCTTTGTGGCAATTATTTGGGCGTCTGTTTGGCGGGAAAACAGACGCCCAAATTGGGTAAATTTTCAAAAAAAATTTCCCTGCTGGCTGGCGCGCGCGATTATTATTATTATTATTATTATTATTATTATTATTATTATTGATATTATAATTGATATTATTATTATTATTGATACTATTACTGTTATATATTCTTAATTTTAGTTATAACTAATTATGATGTATATATGTGTATATTTTTTAGGTATAGTTAATTATTAATTATTATTATTGTTAGTTATATTGTAATTTTTTCTAGGTAGATAATTTAATTTATATATATATGTTTCACTCTCGATTATGTTGTTAATTATAATTATTCTCATGTGTACGTACGTGTTATTATATATATATATATGTATATATATATATGTTAATTAATTAAGTTAATTAATTTGTACGTACGTATGTGTTTACATAATGAAAAATATTTCGATGTTTGGATTAAATATGTACTAGCTAATAAGTATGAATGTAATTAATTAAGAAAGAGTTTAAATATTTAGTTCGTCTATACAATGTAAAATATAAACACAATTAAAATGATCGATTAATGTCGTCACACGCAATGCATCGTCATCATCACTTTCGCTCTCCTCCTCATCGTCGTCATTATCACCCTGATTCTGGCGTTGTGTCAATTCTTCGAGGCTATGGAATAGGTATTGGCCTCCTGGGATACAACAACAATTTGGAAATTAAAGGTATCAAATACAATCAAAATGAATTAAGTAATTTATTGGAACGTGTAGTTAGTAATTTAATTTTGTGTTTATGGAAAAAAATATGCTTACCTGGGTAAGCATATAACGAGTCCTCGGGAGGAACGGTGGGCTGAGGTTGAGGGGTTTGAGAGACGGGGGTCCGACGGGAAGTATTGCGGCGGCGGGGCGGCGGTGGAGGAGGCTGTCCAGTGTATGGCACTTGACTTCCTGAGGAAGATCCAGCGAGGAAAGGGGCTTGCCAGCTCTGACTTGTTTGCTGTTGCATCATTCTTTGCATTTGCAACATTTGTTGCATTACTTGTTGCCTCACCTTCTCTTCCAAGGCTGCGTCAGATCGGCGCCGTTGTTCCTCTAATTCTCTCTTGAATTGTTCCTGCAGCATGCGCTTATCTTGTTCGCGCTGTTGCCTCTCTTCCTCGAGTTGACGCTGAAGCTCTCTGTTCAGCTCCGTAATAGAGGCTCGGACGTCGACGTTATCGGTGTTATTACGATGTCGTGGACGTCTCCTCGATGAGATGTGGGGGAACTACGTCTTCATAGCTTCCCCCACAACACCCATCCCCACGACGTGTCCCCGACTTTGCAGTTGTTTGTCCAACCAGAACTCGTCTCCAGACATAATGGGAGTTTCTGGTTGACCGTCCTCCCGTTGCTTTGCCTCCATCTCTCTTCTGTACGATTCATAATCACTATGCATCGTCTCCTGGTCGATACATAGAAAGAGTAGTTGGAATGAGTGAATTAAAGTTAATGTTCATACGTGTACGTACGATTATAATAACTTAAATATTGGATGATGAAGGTACTTACTCCAAGCTGGCGGAACCTGTCGTGCACCCACTGATTGGTGCCCTGCTTCATGTGGGTCGCTTGGAATTGCTCCCATATGTCAGGTCCTTTCCATCGTTTTTTTCTTTCTGTACGTAAGTGCGAATATAAATTAAACGTTAAATTAAACCATAATTAAAGTCATAATTAAATTCATAATTAACTTACCAACTTCTCTCTGACGATGCCAAAGGAAACTGGGCCCCTTGTGTGTGACGGTGGGCCCTTATCTTGGTTCATTTTCCTGGCCTTGCACTAGGTTCGGCTGGGGACAGCTCTCGCTCATCAGCTCCATGATATCGTTCATTGCCTGCTCCGACAAATTGTGCTTCGACTTCTGACTTATCAACCTCACGGCAGTGGACAACTTAGTATGGGTCGTACACCCTTCCCACAGAGGCTGTTGAGCAGATTGTAGCATATCATAAAATTGTTGAGCTCCTGCATTAGGCGCCTCATTCGCCATGATGAAATCATTCATCATCTCTTCCGTTCTGTCGATGAACGGTGGCTGATTCGGTTCCTCGTTTGTCGGAGGACTACCTGCAGACGGTTCCCAATCACCTTCCGCATCGTCACCATCCATTCTCATCATCAAAGTCACCCCATTCTTCACCATGGCTCGTCCAACACCAATATTGTTCCATAAACCCTCGCCTATACAAATGTTCTTTAACTTCTTCAGGACTAAGTCCGCTCTTATTCTTGCACTTCACACATGGGCACCGATACTTTCCAGTCCTCGGATACTCATACGAATTACTCTTTGCAAATTCATCAAACATAGCTACCCCAGCAGCTGTAGACACCGGATTTTGTACCGGTATTAGTTTTAGTTATTTGTAAAAAATAAGCTAGCCGAGTAATTTAGTGGCATGCAAACCCATTTCTTTTCTAACCCGGAAGCAAGCAAAACTGGCCAATAGAAAACCAGCCCAAACCCGCAGGTTGGGCCCACGTTCCTCGCCTCGGCCAAACCCGTCTGATGTTCATCCAGTTTTCATTCCATCCTCCAGCCCAAACCCGTCTGGGTTTATTGATTCTGCGGCTATAAACTATAACCCTAAACGTACCCCTAATCCCCTCATTCCACTATAAATTAAACCCTAATCCCTCTCATTTTGACACACGACATTATGCTAGAGTATTGACACTAGCATATTCTCTCTACCTTTTCTCTCCCTTTGCATGCTACTTCACTAAAGGTTAGAATGATTATCATTAATGTAAACCAAGTAATGTAACCTATCGAATTCACGTTTCTTTTGTATTTTCAATTCCATATTTTTGCATGACATTAATGTTAAACTTGTGAGATTCATAATTAATTCCCCCCCTTAACTTTTTCCGCTTTGATTTAATTCTAGTAGAGTCTATTCGGTTGAATAGGCGGATTTGACAATTTTAATTGTCAAATTCGTAACCTTACCCCCGAATCTATCTTTGGATTCGTAGACCGGAGTCCGTGTCAAATGGTTTGTTGTTTTTCTCCTAAAAATTCAACTGGCGACTCTATATTCATACTTCGGGGTGTATGGCCTTCGTTGGATGGAATTAGCCTCAACAGTTTTCTGAGGGGGGCTAGGCGCGCTAGTGGCCCTCCTGTTGGAGCTAGATCCTTTCCAACCAGAATGTTGTGTGCTTTTCTCATTGTTAGCAGCTTCAATTTGAACACACAAGTCCTTTAAGGTTTCAAAGTCTTTAATGGATTGGAAGTCAAAATGCCGTGTGATGCGGGGATGAATACTTTGCTTGAAAGTGCTTAATTGCATCCTAAAGGGGACAGACTCATCGATTTCGGATAGCATGGAGTGCCATCGCTCGTAATAAGAGAGGAATGACTCGTCCTCCCTTTGTTTCATGGAAGTTAGGTCATCTACGGTGACCTCCTTTTGCTGCAGGCGACTAAAATGACTTATGAAGGCCTTGAATAACTCATCTGCATTGGTCTTGACTTGCGGGGGTAGATTTTGGTACGATACCTTGGCCTTACCTTCTAGAGTGGAAGGGAAGACTGTGGTGTAGAGACCTTCATCTACCTTATGGAGGGGAGCCAGCCTCATGAATTCCTCCAAGTGATGAGATGGGTTTTCAGAGGGCCTAAATTTTATGTTTGGCACCTCAACCTTGTCCCTTATTCTCGATACATGGTGTTTGGGGATTGCCAAATCCATGCAGGCGTCGGTGAAGGTCGGATCAGCTTTCATCATCCTTCTGGTGAGCATATCGACCTTCTCTTCAAGCTTTTTGACGTAGGGGTCCTCCGAAGTTTTAGAGTTATTCAGTACAAGTTTGGACTTGACTTCACCAAATGACTTAGGTTTTGGGCCTCCATTTTTGGATTTGGGGTGACCCTCTCCAGCCCCATCATCAGCCTCGCCTCAGACTCGGAGCCATAATAGTTTTCCTCTACCTCAAGTTCGATGCCCAGCTTTTTATTGATCTGCTTAATGGCTTCCAGCACGCCATTCATGGTTTGTTGATTTTCACTGAACTTCTTTTCTAGCTTCTCATTGGTTCTGTCCTCCTGGTCTGCCATGCAAATGGCAATTGCTTCCTGTGCCACTCGTCTGACCCATCAAGTTGCTTGTCACCAGAACTCTCCCCGAAAAGGTTGTTGGCTAGGGATCCTGACATGGTGGATTCACTGGATTCACTGGATCGAGCAGGCGGTCTGTAGTTGGGATTGTGAATGAGCCTGCCGGTTCGTGGGTCACGGATGCGGGCTCGGAGATGGTCTGCTATCTTGCCTGCATGGAAACTGATTAGTGCTCGAAAGAACCTTTATGCCACCCGCCCAATGCATGCATGACTTAATGGACCTATATGAACCTAGGACATGGACATGACGCCTACATGCTGACATAAGGGCGACTCACCCACTTTTATGGGAGTGCATGTCCTAACTCTATATAGACCTAGCATGATGACTGACAGGACTGATACTCATTGGGTATCTGACTCAAGGAGCGTCATAAAGGGCCGAATAGGATCAATAGTAAGTGGATTGGGCTGACTGCAGTATCGAATAGTTTGGCCCGATGTGGAAGGAGAAGAAAAACAGGCCCAAACCCGTCTGGGTTTGAACTGTAATTCCCCCCTTTCAAATGGGCATAGACAGGATTCCGCAGCGAGTCCAACTAGGCCAGGCACATCAAACCCGTCTGGGTTTGGTCCACCAAACCCGTCTGGGTTTGGGCCAGTCCATCTCTCATTTGATCCTACGCGGACTAGAACGACGTCCCACTCATGTTTGGGCTAGACATTTGGACTCATCTTTTACAGGATTAATTTACATGACATACAGATGCGGGATGAGCCTAATCATGGCTTTAGATCCAGGGTTTTTCTAGGTTTAGGGAGATGAATAGGGTACCACATGTTTTCGCCCCGATGCATTTTCCTTATATGGAATTCATAGGAAAAATGTGTGGGGTGTTGCTCTTTGGGTTTCAAGGAAACCTTTAGAGTGTAACACGGGTGAGAGGAGAGATCCCACAAGTAGTGACCTCCCGCTCTCAGGATTGATTCCTAGTTTTAAAACCTAAACCAACGCTTTTGTGCTCCCCAGCCGTAAAGGCCCAAGAGTAGCCTGGTATGCAATATGCCTGAAAATGATAAAAATGTGAAATAAATTAATTCCTCCTTTTTTTACAAAATTTACTAAAATTTAATTCTTTCAAGTTTTACCCTCTTTTTAAGTTTAAGTCCCCAGTGGAGTCGCCAATCTGTAGACCCCGAAAAATTGATAACCTTTTTCGCGGCGCTACTTAAAAGTGATTGGGAGTCGGCTAGGATTGCTTAACATTAAATAAGGTTGAACTTTTAAGAATATTTTCGCTGATAGATTAATTCGATCTATTCGTCATAATCCCGAGATTCACCCTTTTTAAGAAAAAAGAAAGAAAGAGATATAAAAGGAAAGGGAAAACAAGAAAACGATGCAGGTTCATCGCTTGAACCGAACCGGTTTTCTTCATCGACCCCAAAAAAGGCTAAAGGAAAGATTTGAAAAAGAAGGTGATAAACCCGTCTGGGTTCATGAATTGAACCGAGCCGGGTTAACTCAAAGCTATCCATGATTGGACCAAGAAATAGCGAAGCAAAAGAAAGTGAAAAAGACGATGAAACCCGCACGGGTTCATGGATTGAACCAAACCGGTTACCTTTTGTGCTATCGCGAATTAAGCGAAAAAGCAGTAAAAGAAGGTGAAAGGAAGACGATAAACCCGTGCAGGTTCATGGATTGACGAACCGGTTGTCTTTCGCGCTATCCGAAATTAAACGAAAGAAACAGTAAAAAGAAGGTGAAAAGAAATAAAAAAAAACGCACCACAGAAATAAAAAAGAACATACCGAAGTATGAATATAGAGTCGCCAGTTGAATTTTTAGGAGAAAAACAACAAACCATTTGACACGGACTCCGGTCTACGAATCCAAAGATAGATTCGGGGGTAAGGTTACGAATTTGACAATTAAAATTGTCAAATCCGCCTATTCAACCAAATAGACTCTACTAGAATTAAATCAAAGCGGAAAAAGTTAAAAGGGGGGGGGGAATTAATTATGAATCTCACAAGTTTAACATTAATGTCATGCAAAAATATTGAATTGAAAATACAAAAGAAACGTGAATTCGATAGGTTACATTACTTGGTTTACATTAATGATAATCATTCTAACCTTTAGTGAAGTAGCATGCAAAGGGAGAGAAAAGGTAGAGAGAATATGCTAGTGTCAATACTCTAGCATAATGTCGTGTGTCAAAATGAGAGGGATTAGGGTTTAATTTATAGTGAAATGAGGGGATTAGGGGTACGTTTAGCGTTATAGTTTATAGTCGCAGAATCAATAAACCTGCAGGTTTGGGCCGGAGGATGGAATGAAAACCGGATGAACATCGACGGGTTTGGCCGAGGCGGAGTAACGCGGGCCCAACCTGCACGGTTTGGGCTGGTTTTCTATTGGCCAGTTTTGCTTGCTTCCGGGTTAGAAAAGAAATGGGTTTGCATGCCACTAAATTACTCGGCTAGCTTATTTTTTACAAATAACTAAAACTAATAACGGTACAAAATCCGGTGTCTACAGATAGCCCCCACTTTGATCGAGTTTGAGTAAAACGATGATCAAAGTAGTCTTGATGATCTTGGATATGAATCAGAAGCCTGTTCTGAAGCTGGTTGACGCTTGGAAGCTTGGTCTTGCGTCGATGTTGGTTGGCCTACTTAGTTTCTTCCGTAAAGCTGACCGAATTGATCCGTCTCATTTCGCCGTGAGGTAGATTAAGGTCATGCACTTCATTTCGCCGTGGAGTGCAAGACCTGTGTCTGTGTGGGTTGATCTGCTTAGTTTCTTCCGTAAAGCCGGTCGGAGTCGAAATCTGTAGACCCCGAAAAATTGATAACCTTTTTCGCGGCGCTACTTAAAAGTGATTGGGAGTCGGCTAGGATTGCTTAACATTAAATAAGGTTGAACTTTTAAGAATATTTTCGCTGATAGATTAATTCGATCTATGCGTCATAATCCCGAGATTCACCCTTTTTAAGAAAAAAGAAAGGAAGAGATATAAAAGGAAAGGGAAAACAAGAAAACCCGTCTGGGTTCATCGCTTGAACCGAACCGGGTTTCGCTGCTGTCTGACCCCAAAAAAAGGCTAAAGGAAAGATTTGAAAAAGAAGGTGATAAACTCGTCTGGGTTCATGAATTGAACCGAGCCGGGTTAACTCAGGTGCTATCCGCAGATTGGACCGAAGAAATAGCGAAGCAAAAAGAAAGTGAGAAAAAGACAGTAAATCCGCCTGGGTTCATGGATTGAACCAAACCGGGTTACCTTTTGCGCTATCGGCGAATTAAACGAAAGAAACAGTAAAAAGAAGGTGAAAAGAAGACAGTAAACCCGTCTGGGTTCATGGATTGGACCGAACCGGGTTGTCTTTCGCGCTATCCGCAAATTAAACGAAAGAAACAGTAAAAAGAAGGTGAAAAGAAATTAAAAAAAAAACACACCACAGAAATAAAAAAGAACATACCGAAGTATGAATATAGAGTCGCCAGTTGAATTTTTAGGAGAAAAACAACAAACCATTTGACACGGACTCCGGTCTACGAATCCAAAGATAGATTCGGGGGTAAGGTTACGAATTTGACAATTAAAATTGTTAAATCCGCCTATTCAACCGAATAGACTCTACTAGAATTAAATCAAAGCGGAAAAAGTTAAAGGGGGGGGGGGATTAATTATGAATCTCACAAGTTTAACATTAATGTCATGCAAAAATATGGAATTGAAAATACAAAAGAAACGTGAATTCGATAGGTTACATTACTTGGTTTACATTAATGATAATCATTCTAACCTTTAGTGAAGTAGCATGCAAAGGGAGAGAAAAGGTAGAGAGAATATGCTAGTGTCAATACTCTAGCATAATGTCGTGTGTCAAAATGAGAGGGATTAGGGTTTAATTTATAGTGAAATGAGGGGATTAGGGGTACGTTTAGCGTTATAGTTTATAGCCGCAGAATCAATAAACCCAGACGGGTTTGGGCTGGAGGATGGAATGAAAACTGGATGAACATCAGACGGGTTTGGCCGAGGCGAAGTAACGCGGCCCAACCTGCACGGTTTGGTTTTCTATTGGCCAGTTTTGCTTGCTTCCGGGTTAGAAAAGAAATGGGTTTGCATGCCACTAAATTACTCGGCTAGCTTATTTTTTACAAATAACTAAAACTAATAACGGTACAAAATCCGGTGTCTACAGATAGCCCCCACTTTGATCGAGTTTGAGTAAAACGATGATCAAAGTAGTCTTGATGATCTTGGATATGAATCAGAAGCCTGTTCTGAAGCTGGTTGACGCTTGGAAGCTTGGTCCTGCGTCGATGTTGGTTGGCCTGCTTAGTTTCTTCCGTAAAGCTGACCGAATTGACTATTACCACCCGCTGGACATGTCTTATGTCAAGATGTTGGAAAGGCTAGTGAAAAAGGGCATCATCCAATTTCCCCTGCCGACACCTGAACCTGATGTTAAGCCTCCAAAGTGGGATGGGAACAAATACTGCAATTTCCATCGCTGTCGAGGTCACGACACTGAAGTATGCTGGTCTTTGAAAAATAAGATCGAAGGGCTAATCCGGGACGGTGTTATTCCTCCGCCAAACCCGTCTCGAAGGCCCAACAACAAGGAGAACCCGATGCCTAATCACACCAATGCCATCTTTTTGGAGAAGAACCGTTTTGATCCGTCCACTCTCATCACCGAAATGGGTCAACCTATCCCAGTTATTCCCCCGCTTACGAAGGAACTCGTCGTCAACGGCATTTGGGACAGCGAAAGTGAAGAAGAAGGTGAAGACTCCACTGACCATGAAACCGATAGACATCCGTTGTACGACTCTTCTGACGAGGGAGAAGATGTGGAAGAAGTAACAATTCCCCAAGCTGCAGCCCTTACTCGGTCCGGTCGCTCATCAGAATAAAATGCTACCTTGTCGTGACCCTAATCCCGGCGACGGAACCCTACACCTCCACCAAGATCCTTTCTCACACCAAGAAAACCAAGGCCGAAGTCACGATTTGGCAACTTTTGTGCGCCTCGCAAGACCATAGGCAAAAACTGCTGGATGCCTTCAATAAGCTCATGGTCCCTACCTCAGCATCACCAGAGGATATCATCTCTCACATTATCTCCGGGAAGCCTACCATCACCTTCGGGGATGAAGACTTACCTGAGGAAGGAGGGTCTCACAACAAAGCTCTTTACCTCACCGCCATGTGTTCTACTCAAACCATACCACTTGTTCTCGTGGATAATGGTTCGGCCACAATGTCATCCATGGAGAACCGCACAAAAGTTGGGAGTTCAAAAACAGCATTTGACACAAAATACTGTTCAGCTGCGCGCATACGATAACTCCCCTCGCAAGTCGCTAGGATCGGATGTGCTTCCCATCACCATGGACTACATAAGTAAGAACGTTGAATTCATCGTTCTTGACATCCCGGCTTCTTTCAACATGCTATTGGGAAGGCCTTGGTTACATGAGTGCAATGCTGTCGCCTCCACCTTGCACCAGAAGGTGAAATTAATCATTCAAGGCCAAGTGGTCACGATCTCAAGTAAACCTCTCAGTGCTGTTTTTGACCCCAAGAAACCCACACTCGAGATTGAACATAGCTCAGCTGACGAGGAGCTGCACAACTTTGAGATGGTAGCGGCTTTGAGCCAGGATCAAACTCACTTTGACTTCGATCCCTACTCAAACCCTAATATCCATGCTATATTGAGGAAGCAAGGTCATTTTCCAGGGATGCCACTCGGGCGAAATCCTAAGAACAAGTTGGCACCAAATTTCAAAGTGTTCAAGAACAAAGGAAGGTTCGGGCTAGGCTACAAGCCAACTGAGGAGGAAGTGAAACTGATGAAGCTAGCCATGGCTAAACAGAAAAGATTGGACAACCCTCCAACCCTATACCAAGTCAAACCGTATCCACGCACTCTTAATGGACAGTTCTTGAGAGAGGGTGATGACTTCCCTTATTACGGCTTCCCAAAACCACATTACCTAAAACCTCAGGGTATCCTAGTGGCGGGGTTAGAAATTTTCAATGACTGTGTCGTCACCACGACCGCCACATTCATCCCGCCTAGGGGAAGTCGTCCACCTTTGGAATGGACCCACCTCGCGGGCGCATTTTTGGAATGCTCTTCGGGCAAGAGGCGCGCAAGGAAGAAGTCGTCGATCCAGTCATCGCCGCACTATCCAACCCAAGCTTTGATCCAAGTCTGTTGATCGGAGAAGACGGCGGCCATCGTGAGATCACCTGGATCGATGATGAAGAGAATAAATTTACACTTTCTGTAGGAGAGTCTGTCCCAAAGGTCATAGAGTCAGGTTCTAGTAGTTCTGAGTTGGTCGGGGTTAACCCAGAGTCTGCTGATGTATCCGTTTCTGCATTTAATAAGATGAACATTTCCGCCTACTCGAACTGTTGTGCCAACACTGATAATAAATATGCTGAACCTTTAAAAGACCAAAATAAATTAATAGAAGCCATGGATGCATTTGAGGAAAAAGTGGCGATCATTGAAGATACCATAAGCATAAATGTAGGGACGGAAGATAGCCCCCGGGAGCTCAAATTGGGTAAGTCCCTAACAGACAAGGAGCAACAGGATTTCACAAAACTTCTTAAGGAGTTTAAAGATGTGTTCGCATGGTCGTATGAGGACATGCCAGGTGTCGACAGGGATATCGCTGAACATACCCTTCCATTATATCCCGACGCTAAGCCAGTGCGGCAAAGGGCTCGTAGAATCAAGCCAGATTGGTCAAAGAAGATCGAAGATGAGGTAATGGAATAGTTAAAAGCCAAGTTCATACGAGCAGTGCACTACCCCGAGTGGGTAGCAAACATTGTTCCCGTTCCCAAGAAAGATGGGCGAGTAAGGGTATGTGTTGACTTTCGAGATTTGAACAAAGCCAGTCCAAAAGACAGCTTCCCTTTACCACATATCAACGTCCTAGTAGACAACACTTGCGGCCACGAGCTGTTGTCCTTCATGGATGGCTACGCAGGGTATAACCAAATCAAAATGGCAGAAGAGGACATGGAAAAAACATCCTTCACCACTCCATGGGGTACGTACTGCTACACGGTAATGCCTTTCGGCCTAAAAAACGCAGGGGCCACGTATCAGCGCACCGCGAATACCCTTCTCCACGACATGATGCACAAGGAGGTAGAGGTGTACGTGGATGACATGATCGTCAAGTCCAAAACCAGGGAAGAACACCTCCCCAATCTTCGCAAGTTCTTCCTTCGATTAAGGAAATACAACATGAGGCTCAATCCCCGAAAATACGCATTTGGGGTTACATCAGGCAAGTTGCTAGGTTTTGTGGTCAGTCAGCGCGGGATCGAGGTGGACCCATCAAAAATCAAGGCAATCCAAGAGATGAAACCGCCTAAGACAGAGAAGGAAATTCGAGGTTTCCTTGGTCGTGTACAATACATCAGTCGGTTCATTTCCAAACTCACTATGACTTGCGAACCACTATTCAAGAAGCTCAAGAAAGGAGTAAAGGTGGAATGGGATGATCAGTGTCAAGCAGCCTTTGACAAAATCAAAGAGTACTTGACCCATTCCCCTGTACTAATGCCGCCGGTACCAGATGAGCCTCTACTCCTTTACCTCACAATAACCAACTCTGCGATGGGGGCTATGTTGGCTCAACAGGTAAAAGGAAAGGAGAGCGCCATCTATTACCTCAGCAAGAAATTCGGTAACTGTGAGAGTCGATACACCAACATTGAAAAAATGGCTCTTGCGTTGGTTTGGGCAACGAAGAAGCTTCGACATTATATGTTGTCACACACGGTGCATGTGATCGCTGAGTGCAACCCAATCAGGTTCATCATGGAGCATCCCACAATCAATAATCGCATAGCTCGATGGGTAGTTATGTTATCAGAGTTCAGTCTAAAGTTCGTGCCTCAAAAGTCCATCAAGGGAAGAGCCATCTCGACTTCTGGCAGACTTTCCTTGTCAGGAACCTCCAAACACTAACTTGGAGTTCCCAGACGAAGAAGTCTTTCATACTGACGAGATCACGTGGGAAATGTATTTTGATGGTGCTTCTAACCAAATGGGATGTGGCGCAGGGGTGCTCTTAATATCACCTGAAGGGGAGCATCATCCCGTTTCTGTTAAACTTGAATTCGACGCGACCAACAACGCGGCTGAGTATGAAGCTTGCATCATCGGATTACAAGTAGCATTAATTATAGGAGTAAAGCACATCAGAGTGTTTGGTGACTCTAGCCTTATCATCAATCAAGCCAAGAACACCTGGAAGGTCAGAAATGAATCTTTAATGGCTTATCAACGCCGGTTGTTGGACTTTGCGACGCAATTTGAGCACATTGAATTCAAATACCTACCCAGAGACAATAATGGGTTGGCAGACGCCTTAGCTAAACTCTCCTCCATGATTGCTATTCCAATAGGAATTTACGAATTTCCTATAACAATAGAGCGGCGCGACCAGCCTGCCTATGTGTACTCCGTAGAAGAGCCCATCGTAGACTCGAATGCATGGTTCTTCGACATTTATACGTACTTGAAGAAAGGAGATTATCCCGCTGAGGCTGATTCTAAAGGACAAAGAGCGATCAGAATGATGGCATCACAATACTGCATCATTCACGATCGACTTTACAAGAAAACCACTACAGGCATTAACCTACTTTGCGTTGATGCCAAGTCAGCAGAGGAGTTAATGACATCCATACATGGAGGAGAGTGCGGACCACACATGAATGCAGAATGTTAGCGAAAAAGATTCAAAGGGCAGGCTATTTTTGGTCCACCATGGAGGCCGATTGTCTCAACTTCGTTAGGAAATGCGCCAAGTGTCAGGAATACGCCAATTTACGACATCAGCCATCTTCCTATCTCACTACAATGACATCCCCTTGGCCATTCTCAGTCTGGGGAATAGACATAATTGGGAAGATACATCCCACGGGCACTGGAGGACATGAGTATGTATTGGTAGCCGTTGATTACTTTACCAAATGGGTAGAGGCTGCCTCCTATGCAAAGCTCACCTCGAAACATGTGGCTAAGTTCATCCTAAACAATATCATTTGTAGATACGGGGTGCCACACGAGATCATCAGTGATAATGGGAGCCATTTCAGGAAGGAGGTTGAAGCATTGTTAGCTAAATATAAGATCAAACATCACAAGTCCTCGCCCTACAGGCCCCAAACTAATGGAGCGGTAGAGGCGACCAACAAAACCCTCGCAGGAATCATTAAGAAGATGGCAGTAACATACAAGGATTGGCCTGATAAGCTTCCTTTCGCCTTATGGGGATATAGAACTTCAATTCGAACAGGAACGGGAGCAAGTCCTTTCGCCTTGGTCTACGGAATGGAAGCAGTGCTTCCAGTTGAGCTCGCCATACCATCACTCCGCATACTTGCTGAAAGTCAACTACCAGAAGCTGAATGGGCTAGGGCCAGATATGAAGAGCTGACGCTTGTTGACGAGAGAAGGCTTAGGGCCTTACACAACGTGCACTTGTATCAGGCTCGCATAGCTAGAGCTTTCAACAGGAAGGTTAAAGACCGGGCTCTTCGAGAAGGAGATTTAGTGCTTAAGGAAATGAGGGCACCCATTCAGGATCCAAGGGGTAAATTTGCGCCAAATTGGAAAGGGCCTTATGTCATCAGAAAAATATTGCCGGGGGGAGCAGCCCGTTTAGTCACTACAGAAGGAGAAGAATTAATACGGCCCACCAACCTGGATCAGTTGAAGAGGTTTTATGCATAACAGGGTCGATCGAATCGGCCAAGCAACTAGAAGGTCAATTTCTAGACACTTGGTCATACCCAGGCGGGTTTGGGGCCTCACAATGGGCCACATCCAGGATGAAACCCAGGCGGGTTTGGACCTCACAATGGGCCGCATTCAGAAGGAAACCCAGACGGGTTTGGGCCTCAGATTTGAGAAAGCAACAACTCAAACGGGTTTGGGCCGCGTACTGGGTTTCAGTTTCACAAATTGTGCAAAAGGAAGACTTCGTTGTAAATAGAAATGACTATTATTGCTATTTATAAAGGAGAAATTCATTACAATACTTGGTCTTTCGAATAAGTAGTGCAATTACTCTAATTGTAACTAACAAAGGTTCAGCTAAAATATTATCAAAAAATATATATATATATATATATATATATAAATTGGCGCGCAGCTTCAGGCCTGTTTCATTTTCTTCTTATCGGCAGACTTTGGTCCAACCCCAGTCTCTTTAGTGCCACTAGTCCCTCCCTCAGTGTTCTTAGGACGGTACCTCTTCTTCACATTCTCCTGAGCAACCGCGGAGGCTTTTCCTTTTTCAACAGATGTATCAGTGCCTTTCGGTATAGGAGCCCGAGGCTCTCTCATCACAACCCCGGGAAGTGACGGGCCAAGCCTGTTTTTCACATCAGTTTTAGGGCCCAATCGATCTTTCACAGTGCTCCTGGGACCCAAGCGCTGCAATACATCAGCCTTAGGGCCCAGCCTATCTCTTGCGACTTTCTTGCCTAGTTTCCTCGGCCCTCCTCGTTACCACTACGACCGTCAACCAGTCTTGATAACCAGGAACAGCCATTTCAGACACATGCGCTTTCGAGGGAGCACGAATAGTGGGTCGTTTCTCCCAATATTTCAACCAAGATTCTACAACACTCTTCTTGAGATGAAGTAACTTCGGAGCATCATGAGTTTTGTCGGGAATACGTTGCCTCAACCCCGTTTGTCTCATGCCCCGCTCTGGGAAGTAGAATGTCAAGTGTGTCAAGCTTGCAACGCATACATAGGGGTTTCTTTGATCGCAAGTAATATACTCTGGAATGTGCCAATTTTCAATCCACCACTTTACCACGATCTCTTCAGGTTTCTTTAGCAGCTTGACCCATTCAGTTACTGATCGACGCCCGGGATACTTCCTCTTGCGCTGACAAAAATTCGCCAGCGCTGTCGCAGATTCCGCCTTTTCGACCAGGCTAAGGTGCTCCATTAACCAAACCTGTGCCGCAAAGTAGTGTAATCAGTTTGCAAACCCAGACGGGTTTGCTGTTGTGCAGGTAAAAAAAAAAAAAAAAAAAAAAAACGGGTTTACCTGCAGAACCAAGGGGCTGCCTCGGTAATCGTGCTCCGGGTCCGAGTCATCTAGACACATCAACGTTTCTCCCAGAATCACCGGCACAGGATTGTAACCACGAGCCATATCCTTCACCACGTGGATCAGATTCGCGGGACCCGTCCTTCTGCCGTCGTGGTAGAAGCAGAATTCCCCCAGCATGCATAGCACCAGGGCCCTCACACGTACCACTGGCCCGTACTCTAAGGTTTCAGGGGCTTGGAAGTATTCCACTATGGTTTGGAAGTGCACCTTATCCCCTATTATCGCACTCCCAATTACTCTAGAGGGAAGGCATAGCAGCTCTTTATATTCCTTCCTCGCATCAGTAGCCAATGGAGGCGCTACTGATGGAGCATAATGATTCGCCCCAAGGATAGAAGACCATTCTTCAGGCAACGGAACCAATTCCCGCATGTTAAATCTAAACACGTGGAGTTCCTTATCCCAGAAGGTTTCAGCAGCACGCAGGAAATCCCAATCTATCTTCACTTGCCTCAAACTTAGCAGAGACGTTAGCTTATACCTCCCCAATTCTCTCTTTTCCTCTTTGGACAAGGTACTTATCCACGTGCCCAACTTCTTTTCGAAAGCCACGAGGTCGAAAGGACGGCTTTGATATGGGTTTAGGCAGAGAAACCCAGACGGGTTTGGCACTGAGTTTACGGTGGGAAGAAAAAAAAAACAGCGGCGCCCAGACGGTTTGTGATGGTGTGTGTTGAAGACATTGGGGGAACGTACATTTATAGCAAAACCCAGACGGGTTTGTTTGCCCTAAACGCCCCAAATACGGCAATGAACCCAGACGGGTTTTTGGGCCTCCGTTGCCCCGCTTCTCGACCCAGTTTCTGCAGGTGGAACTCCTATTGGGCTTGAAAGTCAGACGGGTTTAGACCAGCTTTTGGATTCGATCACGAAGCCATTTCAATTCTATTTTGGTCATAATGCGGGTCCACAAGATGGTTATATGTCTTCGCCGGCCCCGAAACTGTAGTTCGAACTTACTTGTAGCATTTAATTCTCGTTTTTTTTATTTTGGTTTTTTTTTTCGTTTGGGGAAGTGGGAGCAATCCCACCATGTAGATTGCATATCGCATTGCACATTATTGTTACATTATGCATAAGGGAATCCCACCATGTAGATTGCATATCGCATTGCACATTATTGTTACATTATGCATAAGGGAACATGAAAATGAAAAAAAAGTGCATTACGTAGCACCATCATTGCATAAGCATCACATCAGTAGTTCGCACTAGTACATAAAAAAAATAATAAAAAAAGCATTATTCCATCATTGCATTGCATTGTCCTAAGTGCATAATAAAGAGTCATACATAGCATTACATAGGTTCGTTGCGTAAAGACCCTGCATGTGCATCATTCTCAATCCTCATCATGCCAGACCTCCGTATCGCCACCGCCACTGGCGCTATTAGCCCCATGGGCTCCGCTTCCACCAGCTCCAAAGTAAGTGTCCCACTGGTAGTAGGAGGAGTCTACCACCTCTGTATCGCCACCTGAGCCAGATAGGTGCAACACTTGATCTTGCTGCATTAAGCCAAGAGTGTTCTGGAACCTGCCACTCTTGATTACCTCCAGGCCACCCCTGTGGAGTAGGCCAAGAAGATCTTACTACGGGCTCTGGGACAGACCATCCCGACCATTCCTGAGTTTGTGTTCCCCATCCAGACGTTCGAGGCAGCTCCAAACCTCCTTGAGGAGGAGTAACGGGTACAACGGGTTGGGACGGAAGCACTGATGAGGCGTCATCTGCGAGGGCACGGTTATACCCCACAGATGCACCCGAATCACTGCAAAGCACCACGGTAGGATCGACCGCCGCAAAGGAAGTGCCATAACCTAAATCCACAGTCGGTGCAGGAGACGCAGGAACGTACTCAGGCATTCCATAAGGGTACTGAGGCAAAGGATGAGAGGATTGACGCATAGACCCCGAATGATGAGATTCTGGAGGGGTACCCAAATGCAGCGAAATGCCTTCTTGCTCGCTGCACACAGCTCCACCAACAGCGCTAGACTCGGAGCCTGTCTCCACCACAAAACTGGGGGTACCACGACGAGAGCCGCGGCTCCGACGAGAACTCCCATGATCATGAGACCTCACCTGATGTTCGTGCTCACCTAAAGACATGGAGGATATGCTGTTCTCCACAGACCGCTGAAAGTCGTGGCCAAAACCTGTGTCTCCGTAGTGAGAACTGGTTGAATGACTATCTTCGAGTAAAATACCTTTCCCACGGTCATCATGAGCCGGCATGCCCGTGCTCCGCCTACTCCTCTCCCCGTGCCTTCGGAGAGCAGCTTCGCCCCCATAAGATCGCCTCGCGTCGGCCATGAAGGAAGAATGTCGAGGAGGGTCCATCTGCTCCAACCGGCCGCGAGGCACGTGCGCATCTGAATAGCGAGGAGGATCCACAGGATGAGACTGTGCATCATCATCCACGTTTGCGTCCCCAACCACAGAACCCGCAAGGTCTTTCTCACGAGCCCACTTGAGTGTGAAGTAATTTTTGAGGAAGCCTTTTGCTTGTTTCCATCGCCATTGTACAGAATGAGGAAAAATTGGTCAAAGTTTGAGCAAGTTACAAGTAAGCAAAGAAAAAGGGAAATCACCTACCGGCTTTCCCAGGATCTTCTCTAGTTCCGGTTTGATATCCTCACTGGTCGCCCTCGGGTAGCATGGCCGTGTCCCTGCATTGCTCTGACTCTTCTCGTCATCCTCGCAATAGGGCCCCAACTACAATAAGTAAAGAAATGGTCATATTAGGCGATAGTAGAAGGAACATGAAAAGAGCAAATGGAGGTCTCCTTCCCCACCTTTCTAAAGGCCAGGCGGTCCCGATATTGTTCCCATTCCTCCCAAAATTGGGCGGGCGATGCCATTAATGCATGATTAGTGTACCAGGAACCCCCCTTAGCTGCTGCAAACGCCTCGGCGTGCAAGGCTCGCGGATCATGCATGGTCTCGGGGGGTTCTGATGGTATTATCCACATTTCATGGCCCAGGGTTTGCCTTGTAAGTCTCTCACCAAGACTCCAGACCCAACCGGACGGACTCTCCATCACCAAGCGCAAGCTGCTATCCCTATGCGCCGCATTTCGTGAGGGAATAAAGTCTTGCGGAATCTCGAAGCCAACCCAGGCATTCCAATTGACATCATCCTGCACAAGTAAAGGAAACATAAGCACCAAAGAAATGCAAGAGAGATTATATGAAAGATGTGAACTCAACCTCTTCAAGGTGATCCAAGATGCGGCGCAACTCATCTAAGCTCCCAAATGGTTTTTTCTTGTGCTCAAGGTAGTTTTTGTGCCACCGTTCTGCGGCCGGCACTGCCTTGACGTGTCGAGTAGGGATAGTGAATCCCTTAATGTACTCATACCCCCATACCTACAAATACGTCAATACCGAGACTCACGATCTAAAAAAGGAGAAATGCACATAGAAGAGAAGTGTCTCGAAGATTACCTCGAGCACCTTCCACATACTCGGACCGCTCATCTCCCGCGGACTCTCCGGTGCAAAGAATGGGTCCACATCAGCGCCAGGCCGAACACCAATGCGAAGCCAACGTATGAAGTTAGCATATGCAGCCTTTGCCCAGTTTCGATGAATGACTTGTTCTAAATCAAGGAGATTCTTCATCCAAGTCAGATAAACATCATCCCCTCGATTGGCAAACATCGTGGCAGAGATAAAATATGCCAAGAAAATGAAACGACGCTGAAACTCATCCATATGAGTGAAGTCGACAGAAGTGATGACATCCTCGAAGGAACCATAAGAAAGCTTCATCTTCCGACCAAACCGGCGCCGTTCAAGCACAGGCTCTAGTAATTCCATCACCTGATCCGGTACAACAGGGTCAAATTCGATATCTTGACCACCCCAGCGTAGCCCGGTAATCATCACAAAGTCGACGGGGGATATGGCCATTTCTCCTACAGGGAGGTGGAAAGTGTTGGTGGAGTCCCAGAATCTCTCTGCAAGCGCGCGTCCCATCATCCGTGGTGTACTAGGTTCCCAGGACTTGACACATTTCCAGAAGAGGTCGAATCCCGACTCTTCTAAAAGTGCAAGCGCCCAATTATCTTCCGCAAAATGCTCCACCACCTTGATCGGTTTCCGCATATTGCCACCAGTTCTGAGGGAATCCTCCTGAGGATCCACCATGGAAAAATTCAAAAAGGAGGCAAGTCACTACAGCAACTATCAAGTGATCCCTAGTTTAGCAAAAGCTAAATTGAACTTCCACTAAATTGGGGGCTAAAAAAGAGGATCACTCAGCCCAACGCGAACGGTTTGGGGGCTTCTCTTTTCTCGGCCCAAAGCTAAATTGGGGGCTTCTCTTTTCTCGGCCCAACGCTAAATTGGGGGCCTCTCTTTTCTCGGCCCGAAGCCAAACCCAGGCGGGTTTTGGGCCTGTTTGGATTTTTTTTTTTTTGGTTTTTCTTTCGACCGAAAAAAGGGGTTTGGGCCACCTCTTTTCTTCCTAACCCAGACGGGTTTGGGCCAAAAAGGAATTGGTTTTGGGCCACCCCCTTTCGTCCTAACCCATACGGGTTTGCGCCGAAAAGGGTTCGAGTTTAACTTTTCTTCACCTAGCCCAACCCAAACGGGTTTGGGCCACCCTTTTTCTATCTGCCCAACTAAAACGGACCAAGTCACGCGTGTCTTTTCTAAAATCGGCCTATCATCCTCAGTTCTCTAAGGCCCGATTTGAACAATACGGGTAATCGACACAAATTACTTCATTATTTTTAGCTAAATAAACAAGCTAGAATTAAACATTTCTACTTGCAAATTTATGCTATAATTAAGAGCAGAGTCAGGAAGAAGACATTACCCGGACATGTGAATGCTTGTGCCATACGTGGTTCCACGGTTCGGGCACCAGTATCGACGGTTCCCAACCCGGCCTAGGAGTCCATGCTCGCTGGGAAGACATTTCATGTGCCTAGTTTGTCGCATGGGGTTGAACGGGCGGGTCTCTAACTTTCCTAACCATTATTTCCTAACTAGTGAATAAATGGGTTTTGAACAAGGAAAGGAGGTTGGAAGGAGGAGGTGCATGATTAAGGGTGTGAAGAGGCTCCTTTTATAGGAAGAGTGGTTGCATGCACACCACACAAGTGGCCAACCGGCGGGCCCCCGCATTAGAATCATGGAAGGCATGCATTGGCCGAATATCTATCCTAAAATCCCATGAAGCTTATCCTAAAATCCTATGAAAAAAAAAAGAAAAAAAAAAGCGGAACCCAGACGGGTTTGCAGGCCATTTCAGGGCCAAAATCGTCGCAGCCCGAAATGAGCCCAAATTCGTCGCTGCAATTCAGGCCCAATGCAATTCGAGCACCAACCCAGACGGGTTTGCAGTCCATTGCAGCCTGAAATAAGCCCAAGCTCGTCAGGCCTTGAAATAGGCCATCGCAGCATAAACCCAGACGGGTTTACAGCCTGAAATAGGCCCAAAATTCAGGCCCAATGCAATTCGAGCATTTCCCATGAAGCAATGGCCAACTCAAGCCCATTTCCAAGAGCTAAAGCACGACTGACAGGTAAATTTTCTGACTCGCTCTGATTTTCCGATAAACTGATGCCCTCCTTCTCTTTTTTGCAGACCAATGCACAAAATACGTCGGTCGTCAGGCGGTTACAAAAAGACGAACTCATCTTCAGCGGCCGTCATCGGGCCCTCACAATGCGATGACACCCTTTTCAGCACACAGACACAAGTCCCGCACTTCACGGCGAAATGAAGTGCGTGACCTTGATCTACCTCACGGCTAAATGAAGTGGATCACCTCATCATCACGGCATGCTTCACGGCGAAATGAAGCACGTCACCTCGATCCACCTCACGGCGAAATGAAATGGATCAACTCATCATCACAGCATGCTTCACGGCGAAATGAAGCACGTCACCTCGATCCACCTCACGGCGAAATGAAGTGGATCAACTCATCATCACGGCATGCTTCACGGCGAAATGAAGCACGTCACCTCGATCCACCTCACGGCGAAATGAAGTGGATCACCTCGTCATCCTGGCATGCGTCACGGCGAAATGAAGCATGCCTCCTAGATCCGCCTCACGGCGAAATGAAGCGGATCGACTCCGACCGGCTTTACGGAAGAAACTAAGCAGGTCAACCCACACAGACACAGGTCTTGCACTCCACGGCGAAATGAAGTGCATGACCTTGATCTACCTCACGGCGAAATGAGACGGATCACTTTGGTCAGCTTTACGGAAGAAACTAAGCAGGCCAACCAACATCGACGCAGGACCAAGCTTCCAAGCGTCAACCAGCTTCAGAACAGGCTTCTGATTCATATCCAAGATCATCAAGACTACTTTGATCATCGTTTTACTCAAACTCGATCAAAGAGGGGGCTATCTGTAGACACCGGATTTTGTATCGGTATTAGTTTTAGTTATTTGTAAAAAATAAGCTAGCCGAGTAATTTAGTGGCATGCAAACCCATTTCTTTTCTAACCCGGAAGCAAGCAAAACTGGCCAATAGAAAACCAGCCCAAACCCGTCTGGGTTGGGCCCACGTTACTTCCGCCTCCAGCCAAACCCGTCTGATGTTCATCCAGTTTTCATTCCATCCTCCAGCCCAAACCCGTCTGGGTTTATTGATTCTGCGGCTATAAACTATAACCCTAAACGTACCCCTAATCCCCTCATTCCACTATAAATTAAACCCTAATCCCTCTCATTTTGACACACGACATTATGCTAGAGTATTGACACTAGCATATTCTCTCTACCTTTTCTCTCCCTTTGCATGCTACTTCACTAAAGGTTAGAATGATTATCATTAATGTAAACCAAGTAATGTAACCTATCGAATTCACGTTTCTTTTGTATTTTCAATTCCATATTTTTGCATGACATTAATGTTAAACTTGTGAGATTCATAATTAATTCCCCCCCCCCTTTTAACTTTTTCCGCTTTGATTTAATTCTAGTAGAGTCTATTCGGTTGAATAGGCGGATTTGACAATTTTAATTGTCAAATTCGTAACCTTACCCCCGAATCTATCTTTGGATTCGTAGACCGGAGTCCGTGTCAAATGGTTTGTTGTTTTTCTCCTAAAATTTCAACTGGCGACTCTATATTCATACTTCGGTATGTTCTTTTTTATTTCTGTGGTGCGTTTTTTTTTTAATTTCTTTTCACCTTCTTTTTACTGTTTCTTTCGTTTAATTTGCGGATAGCGCGAAAGACAACCCGGTTCGGTCCAATCCATGAACCTGCAGGGTTCTTGTCTTCTTTTCACCTTCTTTTTACTGTTTCTTTCGTTTAATTCGCCGATAGCGCAAAAGGTAACCCGGTTTGGTTCAATCCATGAACCCAGGCGGGTTTACTGCCTTTTTTTCACTTTCTTTTTGCTTCGCTATTTCTTCGGTCCAATCTGCAGATAGCACCTGAGTTAACCCGGCTCGGTTCAATTCATGAACCCAGACGAGTTTATCACCTTCTTTTTCAAATCTTTCCTTTAGCCTTTTTTTGGGGTCAGACAGCAGCGAAACCCGGTTCGGTTCAAGCGATGAACCCAGACGGGTTTTCTTGTTTTCCATTTCCTTTTATATCTCTTTCTTTCTTTTTTCTTAAAAAGGGTGAATCTCGGGATTATGACGCATAGATCGAATTAATCTATCAGCGAAAATATTCTTAAAAGTTCAACCTTATTTAATGTTAAGCAATCCTAGCCGACTCCCAATCACTTTTAAGTAGCGCCGCGAAAAAGGTTATCAATTTTTCGGGGTCTACAGCAGCCCATTCAGCCCTGATAACCCTCCTACCCGGTTCAAACCTCTCGTACATCCAACGGCGATGTGGGGGCCCGTCCATAATGTACGTGAATCTATTATTCAAGCCCACCATGAATTTAATTAATAATCAAAAATAAATTATTCAAGCCGAGCATGAATTTAATTAAGCTATGTCACTAGGCAAGAGGATCATGTTATTATCCAAGGAGAGTGTGTTTGTTAACTGTTAATCTATGGCTGAAAAAGACTTTCATGAGTCGTACCGACTCTCCATTATTCGTTTGGTTCCTAAAAAGCAGCGTATTTTTCTTAAGCAAACTTGCACGAGGGCTATCTGATGCTCAGGAGTAAGAACATCTACGATTGATACAATGGATGCGTGTTTATATTGCGCAGATTGAGGGGTAGCAAGATAAGGTGGGGTTGAAAGAGAAGCTCTTCGTAAAAGGTCTAATAGAAATGCATGGTGTTGGATTTCTATATATTAGACCTTTTACTATATAGAAATCCAACACCATGCGTTTCTATTAGACCTTTTACGAAGAGCTTCTCTTTCAACCCCACCATGTCTTGCTACCCCTCAATCAAGCAATATAAACACGCATCTCCATTGTATCGAATCGTAGATGTTTCTTACTCCAGAAACTCAGATAGCCTCGCAAGTTCACTTAAGAAAATTACGCTGCTTTTTAGGAACCAAACGAATAATGGAGAGTCGACACGCCTCATGCAAGTCCCTTTCAGCCATAGATTATCAGATCACGAAACACATACTCACTAACAGGATCCAAACTCAACCTCTTTTTATGACATATATATATAAATTCCCCTACTTACTACCTAAATTACCATCATAAATAACCTATTCACTAAGTATGTAGCTACTCTTGGTTGAAAGACTTACGTAAGTAAATATGATGTACGTGACATAATTATTTACATAATTTATGTCTTCGTTTGGAGTTATGAATAATTAAGTTAGCACTTAGGTTGGATTAGCAGCAAATTTCCGCGCGCAACCAACTTTAAACGCTAACTCACTTACTAATAACAACCAAAATCATCCAAACTCAACCTCCTTTTATGACAACTAATTCTTATAAACTTATTAACAAAACTAAACAATTATAAATAGTTTTATAATTAAATTTAATACGTACGTAATAATAGTTTATATATAATAATGTTTTTAATATTATTAACTTATTAACTAAACAAATTGAATTATAAATTCAACCAAAATTGAATAATAGTTTATATACAAACTAAATATGTATTCCTAACTAATTGTATATATATTTCTAACTAATTAAATAGTTTTTAAATTTCCTAAAAACCATCCTAAAATATAACATATTTTTTACTCAATCAAAACACATTATAATTTCCCACAAATTTAGAACATACAAAACATTCAAAATTCATATATATTACATACTAACGTTTATATAATGCTCAAAGTTAAACAAATTTTACATGCATTAATATATATATTCTTTTGGAACAATAAATATAATAATGCATATTTTAATTTACTTCAAAACATATAAAACTCAACATTATACTCAACCTAAACATATTTACTTATATACTTCACAACATTATAAATTAAAACTAAAACTTAAACTTAAACATAACATACACACAATCAATTAAACTCAAACTAAAACATACAAACAATACATCACGAGCCCTAATTTCACAAATAAAATTCGAATACAACATCCAAAATATATTACAATTCATACAAATTAACTAAAACTGCTCAATTTCTCAACTTATACTCACTCAATCAACCAAATTAGATCTAAAATTATGCTCAACAAAAAATAAACTCTACAAATATTCAAATTTTTCGTTTTTCATCATATTTTAATCAAATTCTTACAATTTTTCAAACTTTTCACAACAATAAGTAAATTATAACAGATCTGAAACAAAAATTACCTATTGTTTTGATTGAACGAGGGTGTGTCTCCTTCTTCGTCTTCTCCTTCTTCTCGCTTCTTTCTCCTTCTTCTCGTCGATGGCGCCGCAGACAATGACTGAATGAAATTTTTTTTACCAATTTAAACCTAATCGGCGTCTGTTGGGCCTCAAACAGACGCCATTTTTGGCCCTAAATAGGGTTTCGGCAGTCGAGGTCTCAGAGTTGCAGGCTAGGGTTTTTTTTTTGTATTTGCCAATTTAGGCGTCTCTTTTGGCCTGGAACAGACGCCGAAAAGTAACGGCGTCTGTTTCAGGCCAAAAGAGACGCCTAAGTTCAAACGTTCGGCGTCTCTTTTGGCCTGGAACAGACGCCGAAACGCCGAAAAGTAACGGCGTCTGCTCCAGGCCAAAAGAGACACCTAACTTCAAACGTTCGACATCTCTTTACAGCAAAGAGACACCATTCTTTGTTTAATTTTTTTTTTAAAATTTACTTCGTAGATTTGGCGTCTGACTTTTTATCAGACGCCAAATCACAGACGTTTTTCGACCCTTATTCTACTAGTGTCAAGACGTCTCATTGATGCAACCAATGACAGAAAATTCAAGTTCTTTCCCAGATGCAGGGGGCTTGCTCTCACACACCTCGTTTTCACATATGATTTAATGCTATTTAGTGCGGCAGATCCTTATACTGTCAAAAAACTCATGGACACTCTAGCTTCAGCATTTTAAGAGCACTTCGGGGCTCACTGTGCCAACGTCACAAAATCAACCATCGTTATTAATGGTATTCCTAGAAATATTAAAGACAGAATCCTGCAGATTACAAGATTTGAGGAAGGGGGTCTTCCTTTTCAATACCTGGGTATGCCAATAACGGACAGGAAATCAGGAAAACTTGATTGTCAGAAACTTGTTGAGAAAATAACCTCTAGAATCAAAAGTTGGAGAATAAGTAACATCTCGTATGCAAGTCCGGTGGTACACAATTATGTTATTATGGGAACCTTCTCATACTAGGCTTCAATGATGATCATTCCCCAACAAGTCATCACACAAATCACCCGCATCTATAGACATTTCCTATGGGGAGCTGATGAAACACGTGCAAAAATCCCCCTATTAGCTGGAATGCAATCTGTAAGCCCAAATCTCAGGGTGGTCTTGGCATAAAAGACCTAAGGATATGGAACAATGCATTGGTGGCAAAGCAGGTCATAGTAGTCGCGGACAATAGGGAAAGCCTCTTGGTCAAATGGATTCATGAGAGGTATATTAAATACACAAACTGGTGGGAGTAGCAACCAAAGGGTGACCCGTGTTTGTACTTCAAGAAGTTGTGTACCATCAAGGACAAAATCAGAGATGCTACTTCTCTCCATAGCCAGTGCACATTGAAGAAAGGATATAGATGGTTCAATGGTAATGCCGAAAAATGGCCCTGGGCAAGACTTGTATGGAACAAACTAAACACTCCCAGACACTCGTTCTGTGCTATTGGCTGATGATGCATAGAAAACTACAAGTCAAGACTAGGGTGCACATTCCTAACCTCCCTCTGACATGTCTCCTCTACCATCAACAAGATGAAACTGTAGATCACATAATGTATAACTGCTCCTACGCCACTACTGTAAGAGGCCAAATCAACTCATGGATCATTCTCCTCTTTCTAAACATTCTATTTCTTTTGATAATATGTGGCTTTACAATCCTTTTAGCGTTTTGTCCAAAGACAACCATACAGTTAATCATCACATCTTTGCTCGTACTATTTCAAATATTCCTGAAAATAATACCCATCTTGATAATGTTACTAACAATATTGACCATGATATTGTTCTTAATCATGACAATGATGTTAATAAAGACTACACTCCTCATTATGCTCCATAGTTCTTAAAATCCCGATCCTAATCTACGACCCTACGATTTTATGATAAAAAATTCTCGATACGATTCTACTATCTATACACGATCCTACACGGGTTAATTTCGATCCTAACTACCCCATGTATTCGAGTTAGGATCCCAATTTTAATAACCTTGTCATGCTCCTGATAACTATGAATCATCTTTTTCTGATTATTCTAGTCATATGATTCAATCTAGCATTGTTTCAGAGGATGTTCTTGTTTGGAAATCTACAAGAACCAGACAACCTCCTGCTTGACTTCAAGATTATGATTTACCTTCCAAGAAATATCATGCATCAAGTCCCTTTTTTATCCTCTAAATCCTAAAGTTTCACTTCGATAGTGAAACAAACTTTATTCACCTCTACTTATTTTTCTCATTTATCTCAATCATATGTAACATCTTTAGTTGCAATTTTACACACTCCTACGCCTACATCTTTTACTCAATCCCAACAACATCCAGAAAGGATCGAGGCTATGGATAAAGAACTAACAACTTTAGAAGCTAATGGCACGTGGACTCTCGCTACTTTACCACCTGAAAAGAAGACACTTACCTCAAAATGAGTGTACAAAGTCAAATTCAAACAAGTTGGAACAATAGAAAGATGTAAAGCAAGACTTGTTATTCGAGGTTTTTTACAAGTCAAAGATAAAGATTACAAACACACTTTCTCATTAGTTGCTAAATTTGGCACAGTTAGAGTGTTTATTGCCTTGGCAACTACAAGAGCTTGGGACCTACATCAGTAGACATCAACAATGCGTTCCTTCATGGATAAATTGATGAGGAAGACTACACGATCCCTCCCTAAAGATATCATAAGGCTGGTCCTAGCCAAGTGTGCAAGTTGGTCCGATCCTTATATGTGCTGAAACGAACCTCCAGAGAGAATCGATTTTAGAGTTAACCAAATTGCTTTTATCCCAAGGATATACACCATCTCATTTTGATTATTCTTTATTTTCCAAGATATATTAGTATATATTGATGACCTTCTCATCACATGAGATGATACTCAAGGAATTATCAATATCAAGCAAGCTCTACACTCCAAGTTCACAATCAAGGATCTAGGCATTGCAAGATAATTTCTTGGTTTGGAAATTGCAAGATCTTCTCAAGGGTCCTTTCTAAATCAGAGAAAATTTTTGTCTGACATGTTCATTGATTCTAGATTGTCTGCTTCTAAGCCAACAAAATTTCCTCTTCCTCGAGGTTTATAGATCTCTCTTAACACATGTAGTCCACTTTCTGATCCCACTCCCTTCAGAGTATAGATACATCATTGGAAGGCTTTTCTATCTCACTCTCACTAGGCTTGACATCAGCTATGTTGTTCAGCACATGAGCCAATTCTTGCAAGCACCAATTAATCTTCATCACAATGCGGCCATACATGTTCTTAAGTATTTGAAGGGCACTATCAACCAAGGTCTTTTTTATCCTATCAACAACTCCCTCCAAGTCACTGCTTATACAGATGCAAACTGGGGCAATTTTTAATTCACAACAAGGTCCTTAGCAAGCTATTGTATTTTTATTTGAGATTCACTTATTTCATCGAAAACAAAGAATGAAAAGACTGTTTCAACATCATCAGCAGAGGCTAAATATCGTGCAATGTCAGCAACAACTTCAGAAATCGAGTGGATTTCCCAAATTTTGGCAGATTTTCACATCACTCAAAAAGGACCTATTACACTTGTCTGTGATAATAAACCTGCTCAACAGATTGCTTCCAATCCAGTTTTCCACGAAAGAACAAAACACATATGTATAGACTGCCATTACACCAGGGATAAGATGCAAGAAGGTCTCATTCACATAGCTCATGTATCTACCAACAATCAACTAGCTAACATTATGACAAAACTTCTAGGTAGGGATGGCAATGGGCAGGGTCTGGGGCGGGTCCAGCTGGACCCGGACCTGAACCTGTCAAATTTTTTGGACCCAGACCCGCCCTGAGACCCGATGGGTCCCAAAAACTTGGACCTGGACCCGGACTCGTCGGGTCCGTGGGTCCACGGGTCCATAGCGGGTCCTTATTGGGTCCAACACTCTTATATATTTTTTTACTAGATTTATCAATTTTTCGGGCTAATTTTATATGTACTCAATTGTATAATAATGACTATTCTATTTAAATATACAAATTCAACACAATAAAAACATCTAAATCATTCTACAAGGCTATGAGCAAAATTCAACATAAAAACATCATAAAAATCATCCACACATCAACTCTAAGAATGCAACTATACCACTTAAAATGCACAAAAAGAAATTCATGAAATTCATGATTATCGCACTATACAACTCTAAGAATACAAATATACTAGGATTTTCATTTAATATATAAATATAAATATATATATATATATATATATATATATATATATATATATATATATATATATATATATGTATATATATATAGGGAAATTGGATTCTAATAATCCCTACTTTTGCAAATTGGATGGCAATAATCCCTACTTTCAATTTATTCTGGTAGTCCAAAAAAAAAATTGTATTGTAGTGGGACAAAATTGAGAGTATACCCTTAATATCATAGATTTTGTGTTGCATTTGATTCAAAACTTTGTATAACACTTTACCACGATTTTTAATGAATTTACAGCATTTCTCCCAATTCTTTTTTCCAATTTTTTTCTATTTTTTATGATTTTTTCAATTTTATTCCTTTTAAAAAATCATAATAATTGCTCGGAATCTCAAAAAAATAATTTAAAAAACGTTTTAGTAACTACACTTCATTACCTATCTGGGGGAAGGAACTAAAAAAACAAAAACAATATGGGGCATGCATGAAAAATATAAAAAGAATGGGGTGATGGATTTTGTACCACTACAATACAATTTTAATTTTTTTTTGGACCACCAGAATACAAATTGAAAGTAGAAATTATTGTCATCCAATTTGCAAAAGTAGGGATTATTAGAATCCAATTTCCCTATATATATATATATATATATATATATATATATATATATATATGTATGTATGTATATATATATAAAATTTGAGGGGTCCATGGGTAGGGTCCACGGGTCCGTGCCTAGACCCGGACCCAAACCCGTCAATTTTGTATTGGACCCAGACCCGACTCATTGCCATCTTACTTCTAGGAGAGTATCAACACAATATATTGTCTTCAAGGTTAGGTTTGGTCAAAATTCCTCCCAATCCACCTTGAGGGGGGATGTGAACTATACCTTAATTTGTTAGTTAGTTAAGGTGGTTGTTACATATTGTTCTCTCTTTTCTTTTATATTAATTTTTTCTTCCCTTTTCCTATATTTTTTACATATAGGCTTGTATTCATTCAAAATTCATTCGTACACATAATAACAATCTTCTATGACTTAACTCTCCAATCTCTTCCACAATAGCTGAGATTTAACATATATACTATGAAAAAAGGAAGACACATAGCGAATCTCATATACTAAAATTCATTCAATCTGAGTTCTAAACTCATTCCTAGACAAACCAATAATCATAGGACTTATCTTTGGACAACCCAAACTAAATGAAGGTTTAGATGTGAAATTTCACAATGAGTACACGCAATGGGCTCCTTCCATTCTTGAATCGTAAAGGTTTGAGGTGTGAGTAGACTGGAGCGGGTGACATTTTATACTAATGGCAAGGGATGTAAAATAAAACAAAAACTTGAGTGTAATTTTGGAACAAGGAGGTTCAAATCCTACAATCTGAATGAAATCTATAGACGTTAACATTTGTAACGCCTAACAAATTGTCACAGAAACGATGTTTGCTGGCAGTAAACATGATATTACCCAACGCTTGAAATCTAGTCAAGTAGCGTTTTAAAGGTTCAAAATGCAAAGCGTTATCCTAAATGCTACTGTTGAATAAGGTCTAAATGAGTGTTAATTTAAGCTTTGATCGTTCATTGCTCATAAATTAAGATGAATTACAATATGAAATACCATCGTTACAAAGATATTAGGCACCGTTCTGTTGTGCATTAACACAACTAACCACAATGCAAATTACCGCAACCTACCGCGCACAACCTACCGCAACATACCACAAAATACCATTACATTTTTACTATTTCCACCGCAACTTACCGCAATCTGCCGCAACTAACCGTAATGCAACGCAACGCATAAAAGAACGGGGCCTAAAAATTACAATAATGTTAATTTTATATTGTAACTCATTATAATTTATGAATAATCAGTGGTCAATGCTCAATCGAAA
The DNA here is from genome assembly GCA_029582165.1 of Portulaca oleracea. Lineage (NCBI taxonomy): Eukaryota > Viridiplantae > Streptophyta > Magnoliopsida > Caryophyllales > Portulacaceae > Portulaca > Portulaca oleracea. The sequence continues at coordinate 22,485,838 of CM055885.1, forward strand.
TGACACTTATTTAGGGATGAAAAGAGTATTTTTTTTAATATTTTGAAATTAGTTAAAATGCTTTTGCCTTTTGAGAATCAGTTTACCTTGATCCTTGTGGTACGGATATTTTCACATCTTGACCTTCATTTCTTAGATGAGCATATGTATATCTTTGACTTTTTATTGTAGTAATTGTTACTTTAATTAATTTTATTTATCCTATAATACTTGTCGTTTTATAATTTCAATGTAATTTTTTTCAACTGATTAATTTTTGTAATAATTATTTTGACAAATAGATAGAAAAAGTAAGAGAGATAAAGATATAATAGTAATTTAATGTTATTATTGTGAAACAAGGGAGTATATATGAATATATCTTCATCAATAAATAATCTTAGAAAGGGTGAATATATCAATTCCAAAAAGACAACGGGAGGGGGGAAAGGGTTTAGAGTGATATTTGATAAAGTTGAGGGTTATATGCATAGTTTCCAAAATTTAACAAAAATGACGTGCAACATGGATATATTTGGAATTTAAACAAATTTATGTGGATATATTCTCAGCATGATAAATCATAATTGGTGAATGAAATTGGATTGTTTTGTTTCTTTTCTTTTTGTCCCCTGTTTTCGCTCTTTTATATGTGTTATTTCCTTGGTGCAATATATCATAACTAATAAGCCACTTTTTTTTCTTTTTTTTTGCGGTTGCGCTTCCTTGTATATTTTAAAAGTTATCTAATAATTATCCTCTAAAGTAATCATTCATGGCATCCCTAGGCAGCTCTAAATCATGCTGGTGATATGCTGTAGCAGCTCTTTGGTCTCTTCAACATCAAGACTTCCATCACATGTCCCCTGAAAATCCAATCATACAAAGATTTAATTAGGTTAGAGTTAGCTTCAATTACTATATTTTGGATGGACAAAAAAAAAAGTCGCTATATTGAAAAAGCCCTTTTAATTTTAAATGGGCCATGAGTCCATCTGTCCAGGACTAACATTATTGGCCCGTTATTTTGTTGGGCCAAGAAGTCTTGGTTTTCACCAAAGCAACATGGAAAATGAACCATAAATAAATAAATAAGAGCACAAAATACAAATCAACCTCCTTGAATGGCCCCTATCATGCTACTAAAATACTCCCTTGGTCCCTATTTATCTAACACTTTGGCCCTGTTTATTTCATACTTTGAAGAAGTAAAGGAAAATCAACATAACTAATCAAGTTAGGAAGAAAAGAAATAGAATCACTCAAATAGGTAAAAATTAATTATGAATAATGGAGAATAAAAAAAATAAAAATAGTGAAAGTCAAATTGAAAATGTAATATAACTAATAATCAGGGACAAAAAATTCCTTAAATGGACAAATAAATAAGAACGAAAAGGAATATATAGAGTGAATTGATAGCGACCAACAATGTGGATTTTACTTCATTTAACCAGTAAGTTGATGATGAATTTTTTTTCCTCAAAGCCTTGGTTAAATTTTATTTTGTTACATATTATAATTTTTTTTTATCGTTTATAAGGGAATTCCCTCACGCCTCTACGGAATTAAACTTGTGTTCTTTTTGGAAAATGTGGTTGTATCATGAAAATTTCTGTATATATGTAACTTAAAGAGGTCAATTTATTAACCTAACCAATAAATGTTGTAACAAATTGACAAATTTAGCAATAGTAATGAATTTTGCAATAACATTATGAAGAAATTTGACAGTAAAATTATATATATATAAGAATTGTTCGGTTCAAAGAAAATCAGCTAGGATAAGTTATAGATATTGTTACCTCTAAGCAAGAAGTGAGCATAGCTGCTCCTCTGGAGGTGGTAAGACTGGTATCATTAAACTGAAACCCAAGATTGTTTAGAGCCTCAACAACTTTAGTGAGTACCCCCGACCTGTTTGGATACACCACTTTCATCCACAGCTTCTTGTCATCTAGGGGTATCACCTTCACCTCTGACTAAATAAATGATAATATACATTCAATCATAAACGTACAGAATAATACGCAAAAAGCTTGTTTTATCAAAGAATAAGCTAGCTTAATGGGGTACCTCTATACCCCAGTTGTTCATTTCTTGAGAAGCAGTACTGAGCTTTTCATCATCTCTAATTGGTTTCATCATGTTGTCATCGTTTCCATGATGAATCTCATCCAGTTCAAGAAGCTCTTCGCTAAGCTCCTCTACCCGTCTCCTGAGCTCCTCAATGTAGGTTATCGCGTCCTTTATGATGTTGGCTTTTGTCATCTAAACCCACATTAATCAATATAATCAACGTGTTATGATGGTCAATCATTAGGTAATTAGTCTTTCAATTAGTTAACAGCAAATTCAATTCAACAGTTATGTAATGAATTAAGAAGACATGCATTTGTAATGATAGGGACTAATGCTCGGAGCTGAAGAAGCCTGTCGTTGAGTTTAGCTCGGCGTCTCCTCTCAGCATTTAAGTTCTTAGATTTGAAGGTAGAATCGTCGTTGTTGGAAGAGGCAGTGCTCTTCTTTCTCTTCCTAAGAAATCCTCCTCCCCTGCTGGCCATGGCCTTTTCTTCTTCCATGCTCAACTCATCAAGATCAGAGTTGTATGCATATTGATCCATTTTAATTTACCCCACAGCGAAGCTCACCCTCTTAATTACACCTTTCTCTTTTCCTTTCTATTGGGGGTTTTGTGGGGTTTAACCTCCCTTGTTTGCCGTATATTTATATATAATGCTTCCTTTTTTTTTCCTATTTAGGGTTGGATGACCAAATTATACCATGTTTCATAGACCATTTAACATTGTGGTCTAATAAAGAAGACACATCATATTCATCAATTTGTAATTGATACAGCTGAGGTAGAATTAAAAGATATATTAATGAAAATTCAAACCATATACGTAAATAGTGAAATATTAGAGGAGTGGTTTCTCTAAACCTACTACCAAATATAAATAATTAATGCAAATTAAAAAATATATTATTTAAAAAAATTTTGCTTCTACCACAATTTGAGTCCTAGCGGCAAGCATGGAAAGTAAAAATGGTTACCACTTGAATACTAATCAACTTTTTGATATTATCATTGTTACATATATATAAAAAAAATTTCCTAAGGGCTTCCAAAGTGAAATTATTATTAGAATAATGTAATATAAGAGCGTTAATGGTCAATGAATAAATGATAAATTTTTTTTTATTTGATAAATATTGTTTCGAACACATTTCCTGATATATATATATATATATATATATATATATATATATATATATATATATAGAATAATGTAATATAAGAGCGTTAATGGTCAATGAATAAATGATAAATTTTTTTTTATTTGATAAATATTGTTTCGAACACATTTCCTGATATATATATATATATATATATATATATATATATATATATATATATATATATATATATATGGTATCAATTCATTTTAATTTTTTCCTAATTAATTATTACATAAACAGAAACTTATATATATATATATATATATATATATATATATATATATATATATATATATATATATATGTAGTTGACAAATTTTTAGAGTTACGTTGCATGTTTGACAAATTTAAAAGTTCAATGGGAAAACTGACAAAATTGAAATTTATTTGACATAGAAATGATTCAACTCAATGTTAATTTGAAGGCAATTTAGTCATTTCAGGAAAATAATTAATTTTAGAAAGAAAATTGAGATTAAATCATTCTTATTTTGGAATTGTAGAAAAAAAAAAATCATCTCCCTTTAAAACTTTATTATTTCTAAACTAAACATTGTTGTCCACTGCCGAGAGCGTACCAATTGTACACTATAAAACAATCAAAAGTTAGTTTTTTTCATTATAATAAGTTTTAGAAGCTTCACCCTTCTGTCAGTTCATCATTCTCAAAATATAACTTCATCTATTTGTCTATAGAAGTCTTTGACAATTAGTTTAACTCGATCATGAATAACAAACATAATTGAAATTAACATTCAACCTAATTCATAACAACAAAATTATAAGTTAGACTTATTTCTCTTGCATACTTCTAAAATATGAATTATTTCATTCCAATTTTCCTTTTAAACAGGAAAACTTCACTGAAAGTTGGTGGTTGGTAACACTTTTGGAAAAGCTAATGTTATTCTATTATACATTGATTATCTTCATAAAGTGGAGGTCAATATATCATATTTATAAAATAAAAAAAAAAAAAAACTGATCGAAGATACACACATAAGATAATAATTACAATGAGATTTAAGTGTGAATGTCAGAATTTGTATCCTTTTCCCTTTTCTTTTTTTATTTGGAATGAAAAAAATATATATGAAATTATGGATTATGGGCTAGGACACACAGTGGTTGAGGGAGCACCAGATAAGAAGATGGTTAGAGGGGGAATATTGAGGGTAAGAGTTGGTTAAGTATTTTTAGTGTAAGGTGAGGGGATGAGTTTGGCATGAGAGAGAGAGAGAGAGAGAGAGAGATAGAGAGAGAGAGTTGGTAGCATGGCATGCTTACTATGCTTGGCAATGTGATACTGATAGTGATAATCTCAGCATGTACTAACAGAATTCTCACTGGCAATAACTAAAACAAACAGTACAAGTAAAGATCTTGGACTCCTCCTGCCTTATTTTTATCCCTTGCAAAATCTTTTACTGTACTTGAAATCAATGATTGAGGACTCTGCTATGTTATCATATCACTGATCAGCTAGTGCCCAGTGGACATGTGCTCAATGTTCATCCTCCTGTCTATAACAAATTTGATAATTTTGTTTGTTGTTTATTTTGTGTAAATAATATAGGGAAAAAACATATAAAAGGACAAAATTGTGAGTCTATAAGACTATAACATTGTTTAAAGTTTCAACACTTTATTCATTGTCTGATTACAGATTCAAATTAAAAAAAGGATGCCGGTAACAATTAAACCTTCAATTACTTTACGGATTCCTGCTAATTTGAGACCAAAAGAGAGAATTATTCCAAGATGTCAATATAATAGTATTTTGGTGCATTCAACATGAATGATCGTCTGAACTTCCTTAATTTACTAATGACCTAGCTAGTCGATCAAAGTGTATCCTTAATTTCCAAAAAAATAATTTGGAGGTACCTATCTTTTTATGAAAATGATTTTTTAGGACCCCATATCTTGAAAACTAATTTTGAAGTCTCTTTCTTTATGTGCTAATAATTATCAGGACCTATTATTTTAATAGAAACCTATTAAAAGGGGTAGTAATTTTTTATATTTATATAAAAGGGTTTAAAATAAGGACCTTTTATGCAAAATAGGATTTTTTAAGATTTTTATTAAAACATGTTAAAATAAACACTCTTAACTCTTTATGATAACTTTAATGGTATTAGTTATCACAATTAACTACGTACTTATACCTTAAAAATTGTACTTGCTTATGATAACTTCAACAGTTTGACTGTCAAACACAACTACGTTAAGATATCAGTCAAAATTCTAGTTAAGTTTAATTTTTTTTCCTAAGCATGGTGAGCCTACAACCACATAAAATACAATTTTTGAGGTATTAGTAGAAGATTGTGATAACTAATACCATTAAAACTATCATAAAGAGTTAAGAGTATTTATTTTTAACCTGTTTTAATAAAAATCTCAAAAAAATCATATTTTTGCATAAAAGGTCCTTGTTTTAAACCCTTTTCTACAAATATAAAAAGTTATACCCCTTTTGATAAGTTTTTATAAAATAGTGGGTCCTGATAATTATTAACACATAAAGAAAGGGACTTCAAAATTAGTTTTCAAAATATGAGGTTCTATAAATCATTTTCACAAAAAGATAGGTACCTCTAAGTCATTTTTTGCTTAATTTCTAAGCTAATTATTCATTTGGAGTAGCTCTACTATAAGAGCAAGAATAAAATTTTCAAAGTCTACGTGTGCAAGTGTGAAGTGTGACTGTGACCTTTAATTTGAGAGAAATTTCAAGCTAAGTTTTGAATACTTAAGAATAAAGACACAAGGTCGAATAATAATGTCAAACATTAAAGCAAAACAAAATGAAGGTGATGTATTTTACTTAGGGTTTTTTGTATTTTGGACACTAGCTTTTACCTAAATTCATTAATTGGACCATACTATTACAACATTGCTTATATAGACCCTATGATTTAGGATTTGAATAACAATGGCCCAAATTGAGGCTTCATCGGCCGAAAGTAGCCCCCATTGGATTTTGCATTGAAAGTTATTGGTTTAATATTTGGGTTTCTTCTGATGATATCCCTCATGTGTGTTGACACCAAATTTCGTATCAACATTTTTAGTTAAATTATTTAAAATTAACTAATTCAAAATAACTTTTAACATGTATCCTCCATCTCCACAAATATACCCCATTTCCATCCATTAGTAAGTCTCTCACATAAAATTCATTATTTTCCATTACAAAAAATGAGACATTGGGTGACACTTTTTTTCGACACCCTATGTATATTTTTCGACACCCTTGCGCTAGGACGACAAAATCAATTTCGTCGTTAACTTGGAAGCCCTATTGTAGGATGACGAAATTATAAAGCGGTGCCATATTCTGGAAATTAGACGACAAATAATTTCGTGGTCCTAAAGCCACAACCGTCACCCTCTAATGAACTAGAGCTGTAAATAGCGCCCACGTATTTAGTGCGACGAGAGTTCGACGTCCTATTTCTACTTTTCGAAGCCCTGTCAGCCACTAAGAGCCGCAGAATTTGCCCCGCCATTCGTCTTTCTTATAGGATGACGCAAAATTGCGTCGTTCTTAAGCTTTTGAAAACCTGTTTAAGTCGATCTTTTTATGCCTGCTTATGTAGGTCGTTTTGAGAGCCTGCTTATGCAATATGAATATACAATAATAAGTAAACCAACAACTATGCTTTCTATTAGTTAATAGTATAACAGCTTTTACAAAGTTAAAATATCCAACCTAAAATAGGGATGGCAACGGAGCGGATCGGGGACGAGGGAGTATATCCAGTCCCCATCCCTGCTCCCAAAACTCGTCCCCATATCCGTCTCGGAGAATGATTCTTGCCCCATCCCCATCCCCGCAGATTTCTCATCCCCAACGGAGATTTTTTAAAGCTATCCAAAATCTAACCAAATTTTAATTGGACCCGGTTTTTAACACGTTCAAAGTACAACGTATTTAACTTGCTGAAGCAATAATACATCAAAATCAAACAATAATACATCAACAAGTGTTATTCGGGAAAAAATACAATAATACATTCTCCTCAAGTGTGAATCAGAGGAGCATACATCCTCCTCAAGTTTAATGACAAGCATAAAGTAAACTAAAAAAATTTAAAAAGCATAAACACAGACAAAATTCAAAAATTACTACGTTATCCTTGCTATTAATATATATATATATATATTGAACTAGAATAAAAGTTATTTGGTAATTTTAAAATTTTCGGGGACGTGGATTCGGGGATAGAGACGGGGAATTTTCCCCCGCGGGGAAAATGGAGACGGTGATGGGGAAAATTTTGTCCCCATCCCCGCCCGTCTCGAATGATTTTGAAAAATCGTCATCCCCATGGGGTGGGGATTTTCCCCATTGCTATCCCTAACCTAAAACAAATGATAAAACAAGCTGACATATTTTTTGGTACAAGGTACAAAAACTGCCCCCAAACTATACATTGAACATACATGCAATATATACATATATAGACAAAATAACTTCACATGTCTTGCAATTGTTTTTTCAATTAATATGTGCAAAAGATATCATTCACGTCGGTAACGTTTTGCAATCCTTGCTTCCATGTCAACCATTGTCACAGTCAAAATAGTAACGGTCACCTAAATGTCTGCAAAAGTAAGATCCATGTCAAAATATGACAACATATGTCTTTGTAACAACAAATTTTCGAGTCTAAAATTATTAAGACAAGAAAAATGGACAAATAAAATTTTTATTAATTTCAAAGAATTTGGGTACAATCTCTATCATATTTGTTACACGATGAACAAATGAAAATAATCATCTGATTCGATCTCTGTAGTCTTGTTTAATTCTAGCTAGAGAGTCTTCTTGAGAGTTGGATTTTTTTCTATCCCCTTAATGAGATTGAGTAGAGTCTTATTTATAGAGGAGAAACTCCATGTCTTGGGTGACTTATTACCCTTCTTGGGCCATTGACCAAGCCTTGGGTTTGGATTGACTTGATAGTCCATTTGACTTTGACTTTGTAGTTACTCAGGTCTTGACTTCATAGTCGATTCGACTCTGACTTGGCAGGTCGTCCGAGCTTTGACTTGGGAGTCAACTTGAGCCAATTTCCCTTAAAATATATTAAATTAATTAATTTGGACCGATCAAAATAATCAACTTAAAATTTATTTTATAATTTGAAGTTATTTTTTTAGTGTTTACAAATTGCCCCTTCAAGTAGTTCGTGTACACCGTCATGTGTTTAAGCACGACTGACGTCTTGACATATTTTTTTTTCAATTGTTCTATCGAACTTCTGACTTGATATGTCGCTTTGTTGATCGGATTTACAAGGCTATAGGCTTCTATAATCGTGCCACTAAATACATAATATAGAAGGTAGATATGAAAAAGAGAAATGATAAATGTCTTGGACAAGACACTTGTTAAGTGTCTTGTAATGCTACTATAAACACAAATTTCGAGTCTGAAATAAATAAAGATAGGAAATTGAGAAACAAATTAATTTGTATTAATATTTGAATGTATGCGGGTATAATCTCTGTATTAAATACAATAAGGTAGTTCTCTGATTCGATCTCCTGAAACTTGGGTGAGCCGAGGGCGTGAGCGCTTGATCTCGATCTCGAACACAGGTTTAGCTAAAGAATTCTTGCAGTAGTTCTTGAGCTGAAGGTCTTGAGCGTTGATCCCCTTAGTGCTTGGTAGCTGGAGTCTGCTCGAAGTTTAACCGTAACCGTCAAGGTTGATCTTGGTTGTAGTTCTCCGGTTCTTGGATGCGATGGCTAGTGCTTAATCTCGATCGATGAACAGACGAGGAAGAAGACGATCGCAGCTTTGATGTGAAGGGCGTTGAACTAGCCGACGTTGGTCCTTTGTGCTTCGTGGCGGAGCGTCGTAGTTCGATCTTCTGAAGGCTTTGCAGGTCTTGCTGAAGAACTCTGAAGTAGTTCTTGATCTTGACGCAGTAGAGGCTTGAAGACTCGGTCTTGAGCTTTTGCAAACTTCGATCCTTGGCGCTTAGTAGTTGGAGACTGCTGGCATTTTGATCTTTTGAAGCCTCTGGAGTGCAGAATGCCAAATCTCACGTAGGGTGAAGCGATGTGTTAAAAATGAGGGAGAAGACCCCTATTTATAGGCTCTGGAGGCCTATGATTTCTTAGGGTTTGAGTCGGCTCTGGGCTTGGGACCAAATTAATTGATTATTCCTTTAACTTTAAATAAAGAAATAATTAATATTTTCTGCATCATCTTTGACACGGTCAGGATGCATTTCCATTTAAAACTCAATTAAATGGACCGCCGCAATTAATTTAACACATGGCGAATGATAATTGACCGAATAAATTTAATTTATTTTCCACGTGTCATTTTTTAATCGGTCAACAAATTTTTGCCTCTTACAGATGCCCCCTTCGAGAGTCAACCGCAGACACAAACTCAAAGTGTTTAAAGCGGTTGGGTCTCGAATATTAATGACAATAATTTTTTTATCACAACGTTTTGGTTTAGATTAGCGCTGGCAAAATTTCGTCCGACCCGAATTACCCGAACCCGAATTTTTGTCGGCGCTAGTTTGGATAAAATTTCAAAAAAAAAAATCAGTTGGAGTTGGAGATGGGGATGAAGTTGGAGTTAGAATTGGAGTTGGAGCTGAACTTCAATTCGGCGCTAGAGTTGGCGATGGAGTATGAGACCTATCGGTCAACTATAAATTGGCATTATTCTTCATCCATAACTACTCAATTTGTCATTTATTGATATCCTTTTCTTGCTCTAAGAATAGTTGTTGAGCTTTATCACAACCTTGAACTCATTGCCTTCTCACGGTATACTACAGGAACATGCTTTCGTGCTTTGATCGTTCCTTATTGCCAACATCCTGCACATCAACAAAGTCATGATAATTTTGATTTCATACTCTGTTCCTTCATGATCCCCCCCCTTTTTTTTGCTTGCGTCATGATTGGGATTCCTGATCTAGTCGTCTCTTTACTCTCAACAAATGTATCACCCTAGTTTTTTTTTCGGTTCACATATCCATCAAGATTCTGATGATCATCAGGTCATGACCTTGATCTTGAGTCTGGGATGAACCGTGCTCTTGCGGTGACGTTGCTCATGCGCATGATCTTAATCATACATCTCCTTTTTTTTAACTCTTGATATTACCATGATCTTGATTACGATCTAGATTTAATCACGATCTTGAATTTTTAGGCAACAGAGATCGAGAGTTTGTGTGTTGATAATGATGATGACACCGATAATACTCTTGATTTTGAGCCTTGGGTCCCTGTGATCTTGATGCTCCTGATAATCATGATGATTTTGATTATGGGGGGATCATCTTCATCGCAATCTTGCTCTGTTTATTCTCTTAGAATCTGAATCATATTTCCTCTGTTTTGCTGAGAAAGGGTTGTAGTGTATATATGTCATCAATGGCAATTAATTAATTCTTTTCCCTTTTCCTTGGAAAAGAATGAAGAAAAAAGGGGGGGAAAATGCACATCAGGCCACAAACCATTACTCCCTTTTGTTAATTTCTATTTTTTTTCCAATTTGTGAGGGGGGCCCACCATGCTCAACAAATCATCACATTTGTGAAAAATTTTAGTCACGTCTTCTGATTTCTCTTTTATTTCGACTTTTTTTTTTCTTTTTTTTCTTTTGTTGAATTTTTTTTTCATTTTTTTTACTTTCTAATATGTATATTTTTCTAACATTTGTCCCTTTTTTTTGTCACTTTTTTGGTGTAGGGAATTGCTATGATCTGCCTGAAATTGCTCTTCGTCCTCGCTAGTATCTTGCCCACTCCTCAGCGTGCTGTCATAGGGTAGTCATAGACTACTCTCTTCAGGACTGTCTGGGTCGACTGTGTCGTCATATCCACTTTAGCGAGATACTCCTCGGGGACGTTCTGATTTATTAGACATTTTTTAGGTGTCTCTTTTCAGAACTGACCTGGGTCGACGGAAGTCATCATCGGGTTTACTCCTCGGGGACGTTATGATGTATTAGACATCTTTGAGGTGTCTCTTTTCAGAACTGGCCTGGGTCGACGGAAGTCATCATCGGGTTTACTCCTCGGGGACGTTCTGATGTATTAGACATCTTTGAGGTGTCTCTTTTCAGAAATGGTCTGGGTCGACGGAGTCATGGCTTCATCACAAGTTGAGTACTCCTCAGTGATGTTCTGACGTAGAGTGGTCACAGACTTACTCTCTTCAGAACTGCCTGGGTCGACTAAGCCATCACCGGGCCTCAAGTGCAATACTCCTCAACTTACTGGCGTAGAGTTGTCTTAGACAACTCTCTCAAAAACGACAGTAGAGTTTGGGTCGACAGAGACGTTGCTTCGCCACATATGGAATACTCCTCAACGTACTGACGTAGAGTGGTCACAAACTTACTCTCTTCAGGACTGCCTGGGTCGACTAAGTCATCGCCGAGACTCAAGTGGAATACTCCTCAACTTACTGGCGTAGAGTTGTCCTAGACAACTCTCTCAAAAACGACAGTAGAGTTTGGGTAGACGGATCATCGATTGACAGAATGGACGTCGCCAGCTGGTTTGCCCCCAATATTGATTTGAATGAGATATTGACGTTGCTAACTTGAAAGAGTCTACCGCTTAGCCAAAAAAAGTGCGCCACAAATTTGAAGGATCCACGTTGGTGCAGAATTCAACTAACACGACTAGAATGCCCCCACATCGCCTGCTTGAAGGAAGTTTTCGACCAACCTGAGTATTTTATTGATGGTGCTGACTTGAAGCAAACCACTGACATGATGAACTTGGCAAGCTAGAGTGCGGCTTGAAAGCCTACAATCTTAATAACTTGGAAGTCAGTCTATTTCTTGTACTTTTGACTTGAGAGTCTTCATTGTGGTGACGTAGAAGTCTTTAAAATTTGATTATGACGACTTGGTAGTCTTGAATTTGGCTGACTTGGAAGTCTTCAATTTTTGATGACTTGGAAGTCGGTGGGTTTGATGACTTAAGAGTCTTGAAGTTTGTTAACTTAAAAGTCTTTAGATTTGCTGACTTGGGAGTCGTATGCATTATTGTCATGGAAATCTCGAACTTTATTGACTTGGGAGTCGTGATTTTTTCCTTGACTTGTGAGTCCTTGTATTTTATTGATCTGAATTTGGTTGACTTGTAAGTCTTTCATTTTATCGACTTGGGAGTCAGGAGACTTGTTGATGCGAGATTTAACTAACTTGGAAGTCTTTGTCTTGTTGTTGACTTGGCAGTCAAGAGACCTGGTGACTAAAAAGTCTTGAAATTTATTGATTTGAAAGTCTTGAATTTTTTTTGCTGACTTAGAAGTCTTTAATTTTTGTTGACTTGGAAGTTGGTGAATTTGGTAACTTCAGAGTCTTGAAATTTGTTGACTTGAAAGTCTTTTATCTGATTGACTTGGGAGTCCTTGACTTGAAAGTCTTCAATTTCGACTTGGGAATCTTTAACTTTGGTGACCTGCGATGGATTTTTTTTTTCTTGGGTATGATTGTATTTGGGTCTAGACCCAAATTGCCTACGTACCTTAAGGGATAGGATAACCATAAGGATCAAGCCAAACGTAGTTCAAATTTAAAGATGGAGAAATGAAAATTTAATTTATTGATTTAGCCGTACACAGTTTATACTCTTGCAGGCCAGGAGTATTACAATGATGAAACTGAAATGAACTGAAAATGAAATCTTTTTTTTTTTTTGGTGAACAGTTTAGGCTCTTGCTCAGGAGCTACATCTTCATTTTCCTAGATTTTGACTTCGGCAGAAGAAAATGTCTCCTCTTGCTCAAGTTCTTCGTCATCATTGTTTTTGCTTTGATGACCGGTGAAAATCATAGTGCGTCTCTTCACTCTAAGGGATCCTTCAGTCTTGACCTCCAACGTTGAACAACACTTCATGCGAGATGGGATGGAGCTTTGAACTTCATTAATGACCCCAAGGCAGCTGAGCGCAGAGCTCTTTTCCTAGCTAGGCTGTGAACCTGTCACCTATGCAATTTGTTTGATTCTTGAAAATACAGACGACTTTGATTTCGAACCATTCTTGATCTTGCTGAAGACCGAGGCTTTGCACTCTCCTCGATACCCTATCCGCTCAAAGACAGAAGTTTGTCTGTGGGAAGCAGACCGTCCCAACCTATCGAACACGGAGAGCTTTGACTTAGGTTGATGCTTCATTCCTTCGTTATCAACTTCTTCGATCTCGAAGCATGAGACCATGTTCACAGCTGCAACATTGTTAACTTCTCCGAAATGGGTACTTCTTTTCTTGAAGCTCCTTCAGTGTAGGGCGCTTCCTTTCAGCATCTATCGAAGAAGTGACTTTGTCCCCTGTGGGCTTAGGTTTAGCAGAGATTCTCACTGGTTCACACATTGAAATAGCCATGGACTCCTCTGTTGAAGTATTCGGCGACTTGCAATTCCTTTTATACCCACTAGCACCGTTCCTTGATTCGGATGAAGATGAATTCCTTCCCTGTCGACTTGCTTTGGTCATCTCCATATCATGTGCCTTGGTCACCAACTCCTGAAAGGTTTTAGGCTTGACCATCTTGAGAACGTAGAGTAAGTCCCAGTGCATACCTTGAGCGCACATATCGATAGCTGATGCTTCGGTGAGGCGATCCTTGCATTCAAGACTATGAGCCCTCCAACAATGGATGTAGTCAAGGACTTGCTCGCCCTCCCACTGTTTTGTGTTTGTCAGTTCTGTCATACTAACGACCCGTTGAGCGCAATAGAATCTGTTGAGAAACTCTTGCTCCATTTCCTCCCAGCTGTTGATAGATTTAGGCTCTAAGTTCGTATACCAGTTGAATGCGACCCCTTTCAAAGAACGGACGAATTGTTTCACTAGCCGATCTCCTTCCGTGCCGGCATTGCTACAAGTTTCGATGAAGTGAGCGATGTGCTGCTTAGGATTACCCTTCCCATCAAATTGATTGAACTTTGGGGGTTGATATCCTTGCGGCATTCGAAGGGCGTTGATCCTCTTCGTGTACGGCTTCGTGTACAAGTGAGTCCTGTTTGATCTCTCTTCGAGTTGAGCCCGTACTGCATTTGCCACCAAGTTTTGAATCTGCTCTATAGGGTGATTCTGAAACTGAGTTACTCTTCTTGTCTTCCCCATCGCCATCACCATTCGAAGACTCTTTGTCAGATTCTTCTTTGTCTGAATCTTCGTCGGAGTCTTGATACGGACGCTTCTCTATTCTCTTCATCAGTTTTGCGATCTGCTCACTTTGTTCGCTGATCTTCTTGTCTTTCTCTTCACTTTCCCTGGCGAGCCTGTTTAACATAGCCTCAAGTTCAGCTATCTTTCCTTCCATGTTGACGGCCTTCACGTCGCTTGAATCAAATGTCGAATTTGACTTCTTGGAGAAACAGATGAGAGGCAGGGATGTCCCTACGGGCATGCCAAATTTGTAAACACAAATTTCGAGTCTGAAATAAATAATGACAGGAAATTGAGAAACAAATTAATTTGTATTAATATTTAAATGTATGCGGGTACAACCTCTGTATTAAATACAATAAGGTAGTTCTCTGATTCGATCTCCTGAAACTTGGGTGAGCCGAGGGCGTGAGCGCTTGATCTCGATCTCGAACATAGGTTTAGCTGAAGAATTCTTGCAGTAGTTCTTGAGCTGAAGGTCTTGAGCGTTGATCCCCTTAGTGCTTGGTAGCTGGAGTCTGCTCGAAGTTTAACCGTCCGAAGGTTGACTGCTGGTTGTAGTTCTCCTGGTTCTTGGATGCGATGGCTAGTGCTTAATCTCGATCGATGAACCAGACGAGGAAGACGACTGCAGTCTTTGATGTGAAGGACAGAAGCTGTTGAACTAGCTGACGTTGGTCCTTTGTGCTTCGTAGCTGGAGAGCGTCTGTAGTTCGATCTTCTGAAGGCTTTGCAGGTCTTGCTGAAGAACTCTGAAGTAGTTCTTGATCTTGACGCAGTAGAGGCTTGAAGACTCGGTCTTGAGCTTTTGCAAACTTCGATCCTTGGCGCTTGGTAGTTGGAGAATGCTGGCATTTTGATCTTTTGAAGCCTCTGGAGTGCAGAATGCCAAATGCCGCCGGGGTAGACTGCAGTGTGTTAAAAATGAGGGAGAAGACCCCTATTTATAGGCTCTGGAGGCCTATGATTTCTTAGGGTTTGAGTCGGCTCTGGGCTTGGGACCAAATTAATTGATTATTCCTTTAACTTTAAATAAAGAAATAATTAATATTTTCTGCATCATCTTTGACACGTGTCATGATATTATTGGTCAGGATGCATTTCCATTTAAAACTCAATTAAATGGACCGCCGCAATTAATTTAACACATGGCGAATGATAATTGACCGAATAAATTTAATTTATTTTCCACGTGTCATTTTTAATCAGTCGACAAATTTTTGCCTCTTACAGCTACAAAACCTATATATTTGTAAATTAAATTGCAAAAAAATGACATGATTGACTTCTACAACTATAATAATATATATAAATGTTATAAAATCACATTTTTATCTATATTTTTTAAAATTTATGAAAATGCGTCCAAAATATGCCCAACGGATGGGGTTCATTCATTAGGGTGTCAATTTTAATTGTTGGCGTTGCCAACATATTCCAAGCTTCTTATAATTGATAATTAATAGTATTTGTCAAAAAAATTGAGGTTAAAAATGATAATAAATATTGATTTTCTAAGAGAAAAGACATTTAAGAAGTGTATTGGGACAAAACACTTATCATCACCCATATTAGGGTATTTGTGTGTGATCACCGTTCCAGTACAAGAAAATTGCCTAACAAGTACATACTTGGTTTCCAATATCATATTCCATTAATGTGTTAGTAGAGCTTCTCATGGATTTGATACCATGTCATGATTGGAAAATATCAATCAATGCCATAAAATTTGGGAATTAATTATTGCCAATAGATCGTGGATGATTTTCAACATTAACAGTAAAAGATCTTCACATTTCTTGCGGGGTGGGATTATAATCATCCTAATATTCATCTGCCTAATATATAAGCACGTAATTAATTCGCCTTACTGATCATCACCCCAAACGGTCTTTGAAGCTATGATGGCTGAAGCCATACTTTTTTCTAAGTGTCCAGGGTTTTGGGTTTGATGGTAACCCATCCCCTTTCTTTTTTTTATTTGATCGGCTTCAACCTCCTCTTCAATGATGCCTTGTCTTTAACTATCAGAGGTCATTTTTCTTTGTTTTTTCTTTTTTTTTTTTTTTGGGGGGGGGGGGGGGAAGATAGCATCGGTGCAATGGTTCCATAGTCAAACATCAGTGCTTGGCAGTAGTCATGATGGATAATTTGTAGAAACCTTAGGATACATGAGAGAGAAACGTTACGAGTATTTTCTTTACCCATTAATATAGGTCTAAAATAATTTTGCATGATACTAGCTTATACTACTTCAATCCTTTTTTATTTGTCAAATATTTTAATTTTTCTATCTTTTTTATTTGTCAAATTAGCTAAATTTTATAATTTTAATATAATATAACACCCATTTTAACCCTTTTTCAAGGATATTTTCAAACATCACAATGCATATATTTTTGCTCCATTTCCTATAATTTTTGACATTATGAAAGTAATTTTGAAGACAAATAATTAGGGAAGGAGATATAGTAACATGGAGAAGGGCAGTTTTTTGGATTGGGAAATTCGAGCATAATAACGATAAGAAAGAAGGAATCTTGACTTTTGATAATAACATTGGTTCACTTACTCCCAAATCGGGATTTACAAGTTCTAGAAATGAAGGCAAAGGAACCCCTCATTTAAGACAATCGAAGGTTTGTCTGTAATGTTATCGGGGATTGAGACTCATTAATTGCTCATACGACATGATTAGATAATGTTGCTGCTTCTATGCAAATTAATTGTAATTAAACTTTGATTTTGAACTACCAAACCCTAATTTTTGAAATTTATTTGTCTACGTACGTTGATTTTCACAGTTTGTTATTCCGATGAAAACATGCATGTAAAGTTGTTTGCGATTATCCACGTAGCTTGTTTTTTGGATTTCTGTACGTGCTTCTCGGTCTGGTGGGTTTGTGTGTGTGTGTGTGTGGTGGGGGGTTCAACTGGTCACACTGTTGTGCTTGCCAAATTGTTTCAGGAATTCAACTTTGTACATGAAATAAAATGACATTATACCTTCGAACAACGTAGCTATCTGTCAAGATATATTAAAGCAGCAACTTGGAAAAACTACAATTATATACTGCAATTACTTTCTTATATATACTGTCAGTACTTTTCAGGATGGAATATAGTACTATAAATATTTTCGAATAAGTTTCTACCCAGAGAATACATTTTGGAGTAAAATGGCCAAGTTGGGTTGAATAAACAAATGCCAAATTGCCAAAATGTGATTGATGATCACTTTGTTGCACGAAAATTAGATTATATTCACGCGAGTGTGATACGTTTAAACTCTAAGCGTATAATTTCATTATTTGATCATAAACGTATTTATAATTTAAATCCATAATTTATACATGACTATATAATATACATATATATATATATATTATGTTATGAGTTTATAACTTTCATTTTTATGAGTATGTGTATGTACACTAATTAATTTTGTAAGTAAGCTCATAGATTTATATATACGAAAATTGGATTCTAATAATCTATATTTTTACAAATTATATAGCAATAATCCGTACTTATATTTTGAATTCTAATGATCTAAAAAGAATAAAAATAAAATAAGGGAAAAAATATTTAGTCTTATATGACCAAAAATTCGTATTATTTAGTTTTATATGGCCAAATAAGATGCATTGTGACAGATTAGATGCATTGTGAGCCATTAGGAAAAACAAATGCCAAATTTTCATAATTAATAAACCTTTTATCGGTCAAATTAGATGCATTGTGAGCCATTAGGCAAAAAAAATATTTTTATCAATCAAATTTGAGTAGTAAAGTATACAAGTGATGAATTTAGATAGGATTTGTTGGGTTGGCTTAGGTAGCTAGTTGTTCAGGTTGGATTAATCAAACTTTTGTAAGTTGTAACCCTATCCATTCTGAATGATACTGGCTTGCTAAGCCCTAAATGCGGAGTCATAGCCGCATCTATCGTATATGCAGTCAGCACAAAATGTGGGTCGCAAAATTCTTTCGAAGCCATATGCTTTTTGAGAAGTTAAATAAACAAAAGTAAGAAAAAAAAGGGAGAAACTAAAAAATAAAAGAAAATCCTACCTATAAATCCCATTTTCGCTTTTCCCAACAGCACATATTAATCAGTCCAAGAAGGTTCTAATTGTAATAACTAATAAGTAATTAACTTTGGCTAATCTTGGGTTACTAAACTCCTTTACTTTGCTTAATCCTAGACCTCATTAGAGTGAACCTTCATCTAAACTTGAGCCTCTATGATCATCCTGGTTTGGAAACTTTTCTGACCAAAAGTGCAAATTGAACTTCCTTTGCCTTTGATTACCATCTTTTTAAGTGAGATTTCGTAATTTTATTCCTTCAAAAAGATTGGACGGCTTTTTAAATAAGAAAATTGAAAAATGTATCGAAGCATTAAACTAGTAACCATATATATGTATCATGGGACTAGACATTGTATAATGTCTTGGTTTTAATGAAATTAATACTTTTTATGATTTCAGCCACCAAGTTTTTTGATACTAGGTACTATTAATTATCAATTATAATAAACTTGGAATGTATTTCCTACGCTAACAATTATAAATGATTCCCCCCTTTTCGAATAAAGGGAAGCCTACTGGTTAGGCACATTTTAACACTGTTTTGTAAATTTAAAAAATTATAAATAAAAATATAATTTTACGTAACTTATGTCTAGTATTATTGTTATAGAAGTCAATTATATCATTTTTTAAATTTAATATGAACATATATAGATATTATATTAAGGTAATACACTCAAGAGATATCTTAGCACAAGACTTATATCGTTTTTATGAGACATATACTAGTATGGTGCGACATTTAGAGTAATTAGTTAAATTACATAATATAATTGTTTCTGAAAATTAAAACATTTTTTGCAAAATATATGAACTTAAAATGAAAAAGGGGTTAAATTAAAGGGCACCAAAGAAAGAAAAGTAGCTTGTTAATAACCAAAGAAATCTATTATCCAGGCACTGTGGAAAAGGTTTCTTACAAGGTTAATGCCTAATCTAAGAATATAAACAACATATGACATCTCCAATCATGAAAACTAAAAAAGAAAAAAGGGTTTAATTTATTTATGAACAAAGTTTGGGCAAGTGTTTAACATTGCTTATACAACAAACTTGAGGGGTACTTCTAACATTTGCTTCATTTTGAGATTCCAATTTGGAAAACATCTTCTCCAATTCAATATCAGTCCACCCTATTTGTTGAAGATGAGCTCTTATCTTCTCATTGGTTGACAACTTCTTGATAATGACAACTTCTTCCCTTTGTTTAAATTCCTTTGCTTCGCATCCAAAACTGTTAAACCCTTTGAAATTGCATGCATCCTTTATTGATTTAGCACGCTTTAGCTTTGGATTCTGATGAATCAAGGCTTTCACAATTGATACTAATGGGAAACTTGTATTCCGTGAAAGCCGGTTTAGCACTTGTGGTGAGAGCTTTTCGTAATTCAATATAGAACATATTTTCATCTTTTTCTCTTCAACTAGTCTTGGATGAACCTGTCACCAAAATTATATTGCACTATTGAGTATGCATGATTTCATAAACATGGTAGAATCATGCATGCATGGGAGAAATATTCTTGAAAAAAACATTGGGAAAATTTTTCCCACCCTCCATTAAGAAATTTTTTTTATTGAGTTTTAGTGTAAAATATAGTGAACCCCATGTAAGATTTTCTTATTCATTAAAGGTAGCCAAACACAAGAAAATATGATCAATTTGAAAAGTTGAACATTTTCCCCCGAAAGTTTACAAATCAATAGTAAACTGACTTGTAAAATGATCCATCCCCATATATAATTAGTCTACTTGGCCCTACTCAACCCTAATCAAATATTGACCCAATTTCCATGAATGATTATTCTTTTTTGTATAATGCAAAAGGAAGCATAAAACAATATGGTTAAATTACCTCAAGATAGATTTCTATTGCTTGATAGATCTTGTCGTAAGTGTCTCTAGCTGAATCAGGGATGACCATGGCAAGAGCAGCAAATTTGGAGGGTTTTACTCGAGCATCCGGTGCGATTTCACTAGCATAGAGATCAACCAATCTGGCTACCTTTTTCAACCTATATGAACACAACTTATAACTAATATTCCCCTCGAGCAGGAAATTCTTTAAGAACCTAAGCACAAGATTCACATTGTACTTGGTCGAGTTCTTTCCATGGCCAGGTGAAGGAAGAAGCAAGTCATCTAAGTCAGCTTGATCCAACTGCGAACCGATCAATAACTCTAGTTGAATCTTACTTGATTTCCTAAGCTTCAAATTAGAGGCTATTCTCAGCGTATCAAACAACCTTTTGATAGAAATACTCCTCTTATCTAAGAGGGAAAGTAGGGTGATGACCCTTTGGATGATTCTAGCCCTAGTAACTTTGGACGCATCTAAAACTCTCTCCCTCTGGTAGTAAAACAAGAACTTGCTTATAATGGCATGATCAAACTTCTCCTTAACCATCTTCCTTACTATCACCTCGATTGCATCAACGCCGAGCTCAGAAAGCTCCTCAAACCACCAAAACCTTTGAAAATTGCTAGTTTTGGTACTTAGAGTAGTAGTACTCTTAGAATCACACGAGGATCTAAAGCTAGAAGTTTTAGAAGAGATGGAAGAAGGGGTTGCTAAGGAAGGTGAGGCAAGTCTATCTATGACTTGGTCGACCATTGTTTGGATACAAGAAATAGGGTTAACACCACAAATCAACAAACCCTGGCCATGTTTAAGGGTTTCTAAGAGCTCTGACCAAGTCCAATAATCCATCCCCTCAAGAAACCTCTCTGTTGCTGATATTAAGTTTGGCCTTCCCAACACATTCTTATGCATTTCCATGAACTTGGCAGCTAGGTTAAGAAAGACAACATTTGAATGGGTTATCTCAATGGTGCCATTCTTGTAACAAAATCTTGTAATTAGCTCAAACCCTGCTGGTCCTCCTGGGAAGTCCTGAAATATTACCTTCATTTTATTCTTACCATTTTCGCCCCCGTTGGCAAATAAACTGCTCAACTTACCACAATAAGATCCTAAGATTTTCTGCAACACCCAGATTATATATTTCACGTTACACTTACATAATCATCTTTGAAAATTAAAGCATTTAAACTTGCGATGTATATGAAATTACAATGGGAAAAAAAGGGTAGAGTAAAGGTCCTCCAGAAAGAAAAATACCTGGTTAACCCAGAAGTTTTGTTGGCCATTGACATCTACTTCAAGGTCAGTGGAAACATCCATGGAGGGGAAAGACAGAACAACTTTTGGTATGTCTAGAATGTTAGTTAGTTTGAGAGAAGGTATATGTCATAAAAGTTGGCAATGTGAAGGAGGACAGAGAGAATAGAATGGTAAAGAGAAACTTCCTTAGCACTGATAAAAATGGGTCAAAAGAGAAGCAGCAAAGACATTGATAAAACAAAAGGTGGGGGGAGAGGCAATTAGAAATAGGAGATAACATTTTTTTTTTCTTTTTCTTCTGATAAAATTCCCATTAAATAATATGAAAAGTTGACTCTTTCTGACAAAGACAACCATGTCCAGACAAATCTACCCTCATTTCCATTTTTCTAGATCCTTTTAGGTGCAAAAGTTACAATTATTTTTTAGATTTTCTTATGCAACTTTTTTTAAGTACTCATTTTCTTGGGATATTGTCATATTCAAGTAGTAGCTGATTGCTAATATGACCTACTTTGTCTTGCTGCATAATAGAATGATAATTGATAAGGCTGCATTACACTATTTTGACGTGCATTTTACATATTTCATTTTCTTTTTTTGATAGAAACATATTTCATTTGTTCAATTAATAGCGTGGAAGAAAATAGTAGGTAGATGTTGATAGTTGATTAATCATAACAAAAATTAAATATATATATAGCTTTAAAAAATATCCTCAGAAATACTATAGTTGATTAGGAACAAAAATTTAACGTCAATATATCCTAAATTTTAGAATTGAAATCAAATAATAATTAGATAATCAAACTTTGTGATTATGTATTACCAATACAATAACAAATAAATTTGGATCAAGTTATGCTTTGAAAACACTCTTATACATAAAGAGTAGATTGTCTATATCTAAATCTACTCAAAAATCACATTAATAGTACTTTGCTAATATCTATTTTAATATTGTGTGGTACATCCTTTGAAGGATTATCCAAGTTCTTCCATATGGTAATTTTTCATGAAAATATGTGTATGAATCTAATCTAGGCCTTCTGATTAGGGGGTCATTAATACATTATCATATTCATCTGATATATATAAAAAAATTCATAATTTTTTTCTCAAATTATACTAAATTATTTTTTTTTGTGTTACCGGTGACCGTGGCCACCCTTGACTTAACCCCAGATTCACCGGTGTGCATAAAATTAAAGTAGCTAGTTGATCGATTAGCATCACATTTGCCTTGCTTCTTTTGAGCGGGAAAAAGTGTGGTTTCACTAGTATTAAAAAAAAGAAAATGCACTTGTAGCTTTTGGCGCCAATTGTGGTAAGTGGGTTTGAAAAAGACAATTAAAGGAGATAACTAACTAACCCTCCAACTTTCAACATACGATCAAAAGTCGGATTTTCACTTGAACAATGGGGAAAAGTCATTAACCAACGTCTGCCAATAAAATTGAATTATATTAAACAATTGCAATTAGAATAAAATGGAGTAGCACTCCACCCATTCATTTTAGGTACGTAATAAATCTTATCTTATGTAAGAAAGCCTTACAATAAATTTGTGTATAATTTGTGGTGAATTTTGAAAATAAAATAAGAGTGATTAACAATTTATTTAAGTCGACATAAATAAAAATCATTTCTTCATTAACTATTAGTCACATTGGTATTTGATAATGGTGAAGATAAATTGAATAACAATAATAGACAATTGCAACCGCAAATCACCCATCCATTACTTTGCCATTGTAGTCTACCATGGAGTTCACATATTGATATATAGCTCCCTAAAATTGTTAATAAAATAGGACACCTGTGTAGAAATTAAAATGGTAACTGCTCATTAATGATATAGTTGTTTACTCGATAAAAGGAGCTGATTTTGCAACTAAAATTACCAAGCCATGAAATAAAATATTATCCCAAACACAATGAATGTTATTTAAGATTAAGAAATTGAACCCCCCCCCCCCCCCTTCCATCTATGAATTTCTGAGACTGAATTATAGAATTAGTTTATTAGTAACTCCTAGCTGAAGCACAAAATCCGTTAATCTGAGATATGATACGTACTGATTTATTTATTTTTTTACTCCTAACTCGACCCCTACCCATCTGGTGTCAAATTTGATATTAGAGCACCAAGTTACTGTTAGGAAAACTGGGATTGAGTAAGGGTTTGAGGCATGATTTGATCACTATTTTTAAGATAAGATTTTGGGGCCCCTCATGCAAATTCGTGTCTCCAGGATACAACAAAGAATCCTGGATTGATGCATTTATAATCAATCCCCATGTTCATCCTTATGACTAGATAAAGATGACAACATCATACAGTTGGATTGGATAGGATTGACAATTGTAAATTGTATTAGCTGTCTAACAGTACTAACTGTCAACTGTATGATAATTTACAAAGTGGACCTCTCACAAAGGGGCTTTACATGAATTAAAATAAATTCAACTTAAATTAAAATTTGAATAATTCAATGACGACACGCAGGCTGTATTTCACATGACCCGATACGTAGATCGGTAAAATCGACAATCTGTGTCAATACAAAAAACACATGCAAAGTAATATTGCAATAATTATATCAAATATAACACATGCTTAAATAACAAATTATGGAGGCATATTTAATTACAATATAGCCACGTACATAAGGAAACAAATACTAAACAAAGTTTCCTATTAAACAGTTTGCATGATTGACAGAATGTAACAAAATTCAAAATTTTATCTTAATTACCTAAACAAATTAAGATTTTAGGTAATACCTTTGCATACAAGTTACTTAATTTTCCTAAAATTAAGTGTTCCAAAAGATATATCTATTGAAAATTGCAAGTTTCCTAAACTTTACAAATTTTATAAGATTTTATAAGATTTTATGTATGATATCTGATTTAGTAAAAAGAGGATTTGTTAATTAATTTCTGAAATTAATTCCAACATAAAATTTCTCAACCTACTGAAACACTACTTATATGTACGATATCTAATTTAAATGCACGCAACCATCGACACTAATGGCAACACAATGTAACCAACTTCAAAGCTTACCAACATAAAATCTCTCATATCATAGAGTTATCTTATTAATAACGTACTATGAAAATTTCCAGAATTTTATCAAATTTACACAAATTTATAAAATTAAGAGAATTAAACAAATTTAATTCGTTGTTTTACTGGAAAACTAAAATAGAACAGTCTGATAAGTTTGAAATTTAAATTTTACAATTTTCTCACACAGTAGAGTCACCTAGTGAGCTACTGTGAATTTTTCATAATTGTACAAATTTCGAAAAATTTGAGAAAATTAAGAGGAATAAACAATTATATTCCGCTGAAGATCTAAAAATTCACAGCAGCTTATACGTACGCATATTGTCTGTACCATATCCAGACTCACTTATTTTTGTTCAAGTAAAGCATGAATGTTACTTAGTATGGATATTGATGTTTTTTTCATGTTTTAATCACATAAATGTAGTCCTGCACTATTACATGTATGTCAAAGTGCATTATTTATTGGGTTTTGAATGCTAATATACTGAGCTTTTGGGCTATTGGACAATAATGCACTGAACTTTAAGCTTGGACAATAATACACTGTACTTTAGGGGGTTTTGAACAATAATGCACTCAGTATGATTTCGACAGTGGCTAATTTGGTGACAATCCTTCGTAGCAGGTGGATAAGATGAATTAGTCCAAAAATATTTATATTTATAATATGTTAGCTAATCTATACATAAGCAAAGAGAATCAACTTCGAAGAGAGTAAAATAAACATAAAATCACATTTGTTTAAACGTGCTTTTGCTAGGAGATTGTTGTTGTAGTTGTATGAAATCATCTTTGCTTGTGTATATTAGCTGACAAGTCATAAATTTAGATATTATTTAGCCTATTCATCTTCTCGGTCTGCCATGTAAGATCGTCACCAAGTCAGCCACCGTCGAAATTGTTTCGGATGCATTATAACACTCCTCAAAGTTTAATGCATTATTGTCCTAGGTCAAAGTTCAATGCATTATTGTCCAATACCCCAAAAGTTCAGTATATTAACGTTCAAAAATCCTTATTTATTTCAAAATCTAGCAAGTGTCAACTGGTTAACCCCGTTTGGACCTCCTGATCAATCAGAGTATATGCATATGAAAGCTAAATCCGATGATCACAATTAAGGGACTACTTAGATAATAAAATCATGCAATATGTTTTAAAATTAGATTCTCTTCTCTCTTTATACAAAATGAATTGAAGTGCACAAAATAAAATGAATTGCTTAAATAATTTTTATTGCATAAGGGTATGCATTGAGTTTCGATTCATTTGCGAAATATATTTTTGTATCTTGTTTCAGGTAGTGCTCCTAAGGATATTAAACCATGTTCTGATAAGAAGTCAAGAAAGAATTAAGAACGTGAAGTTCACTTGGTTTTTTTAAAGTCAGTAGCTGCTTTGATGAGGCTTGTCCTTTTATTGGGGTGAAATATCTATTAATTATGAAAGTGAATGCAATCTCTCATGATGGTTATGTAAACTAAGGTTTATTATGTGTAGACGTCGAATTTCGTCAGTAATTTAGCATCGAAAAGTGTAAATTTATTGTAATTATTATACTTTTTTATTTCTTGGTGTTTTGTAATTTTTAAGGGTCAAAGAAATGTCGATGCAAACCGAGCCTTCAAGCCAAAGTTTAATTTGATGCCCGCAAAACAATTCAGCCCAAAATGTGCATAAAATTGTCCGGACAACATGCAGGCCACGCAGCCTATCCGTTGGGAGTCCGGATCCATTTTCCTCTATCCGGGTCAAATGTTGACCTAGAAAATGAGCAGTTGGGCACCTCAAGCCACACGGCTTCAATTCCACAGAAGCCCATTTCTCTCATTTTACCCTACTTTTCACTCTTGCTATCACTATAAATACTCTACTTAGCATCCAGGTAAAGGGGAATAGAATGTTCGACAATTTCTCGGTCTATCCCTGACATGTCCTCGTAAGACCAAGCGAAAACATCAATGAATTCTCTCAGAAGCTTGGCATATTTTGATTGTTCTTCTTGGATTAAGGACTTCCCAATTTTTAGCTCTTGAGGTTCTCACAAGTTCCTACATTCATGCTTATTGTTTCCTCCATTATTGGTGTGTGATTTTCATGTTCTTCAACAAATTTTATTAATTCCTTCGAGTCCTTTGGCTCAACATCATCATTGGCACAACAGTTCAGGGGTTGGGGGTAAGAAGAGGAGTAAGCAAACTTGTTCATCTTATTGAATTCAGAAGCAAGTACCTCAAAAGCAGACTCGGAAACAACCCTAACATACTTAAATGAAAGTTCAAGACCAGACTTAACAAAAGGAAAACTAAGACCAGACTTAACAAAAGGAAAACTAAGACCAGACTCAGCAAAAGGAAAGTTAGGACCAGACTCAGCAAAAGGAAAAGCTAGGACCAGCATTCTTGTCTTGAAGGGGAGGGCGAACTCTCTTCTTTGTCTTCTCCCAGTAGACCATAAGTTGTTTACCTTTACCCTTTTTAGAAGATTGGGGTAAAATTCTTCTAGGTACATGGCGAGGCTCCCTAATAGTCAAGGGAAGCAAAGCAGGACCTCTAACGGAGGTCTTGGTTGAAGCTTTAGCTTGCCTCGATTTTCTGATTTCCTCATGTCCCGGATGTGCGAATCCTAATCTATCGAATACAGAAAGTTGACACTTTTTGTCTTCCTCCTTTAACCTCTTCCTCTCTTCTGGGTTCGTCTCTATTATCCATTGTTTATAAAACGGAGTCACATCGATGGAAAAGACCTCTTCTTTGCTCAAAGGAGCCCTTAGAGCAAGAAGACTCCCCCAGTAACGAACCTAACTGCTAGTTAAATTTTCGCTAATCGAGAGAAAATCAAGGCTTTTGCAGTAGGCATCGGGAATAGCTTGCATATGTGCCATATGCCTCATTACCCTAACTGGATGGTAATAGGTCACATGGGTTAAGCTAGGAAAACGCACATGAGCAAATCCATGCTTGGGGCAAACATAGTGGGACACCATCCACCAATGCACCCACCATTCCATCGGGGGTCCTTTCTTCAGACGTTTTACCCACGAACTGACTAATTCCTTCCCATCATAAAATGTTTTTCGTTGGCAGAAGCGATGGACTTGCTTGTCGATTTCGGACTAAGGCTTAGCAATTTGTCTTAAATGTTCCATCAGCCAGACCTAAAAAAAAAAGTTTGGAGAAAAATATAAGAAAAAAAGGTGACCTGAAAGGAAAAGTCAAACTTTTACCAAATAGGTACCAAAAATAATAATAAAGAAAAATAAAAACAAAAATAAATAAAAGGAGACGAAAATCGCGCAGAACAGATGCAGGCCACACGGCATGCACTATCAGGCAAAATTCAGATTATGCCTAGAACAGCTGTCGCGGTTGGTGGAATTAACAGCCATGCCACGCGGCATGCTCTGTGTCCGAAGGGTAATTTTGAAGTCGTACCTGCAGTAACAAGGGGTTGTCGTGCCAATTTGCTTCCGGGTTTTCAACATCTAACCCCATGAACATTTCATCAATAACCATGGGGATGAGATTTCTACCACTCCTCATGCCCTCCAACACATTAACCAAGAAAAGCGGAGCGGTGTCGAATCTTCCATGATAAAACACAAATTTGCCAAGTACAAAAAGCAGTTGCCCTAGTCCTAATTTCAGGGCCTAGTTTCTGGGGCTTGGAAGTGCTCAACTAAAGCCAACAACTGAACCCTATCACATATTAAGATGCCACCAAGAGTCTTTTCAGAAAATTTCAACACTCTAGCAAATTTTTTAGGCAAATTCTCAAAAAGGGTCGGTGATGCAGGGGGTGCTAATAGATCTTTACCTAAGATAGCACTCCATTCTTCGACAAAAGGGAACAGTTCAACCTCCCCGAAGCGGAAAACATGAAATTTGGGTCCCATAAATATGCAGCCGCATGCAGAAAATCCAAATATATACGCATTTGTTTCAAACTAAGAAGGATTGAAAAATTATACCTTTCGAGTTCTCTTTTTTTTTTTTTTCTTTTCACATAACATTCATCCACGCGCTCAGTTTTTTATTTTTTAATGTCATACTTGGAGGATGAAGACTGAAAGAACCCTAGAGGGGGTTGAATAGGGTTATCAGAACTTTCTGCACATACACTTGAGATAAACTTTCTGCGCTCAGTTTTTTTTTTAATATTCATAGGCATAAGTTATTTCCTAATTAAATATTTAAACGAACCTACCCGGCCCGAGCTTGAGTTAAGCCTCCTTAGGCTCGAGTTCGGCTCAGTAGATAATCCAAGCCGAGCTAAACTTTGGTCAACCCGAGTTTGAGCCTAACTTTTACCAAGTCGAATTAGAGCGGCTTGCAAGCCGGCTCAGTTCAGTTACAGCCTTAGCCATGATACCTTTATAAATGAAATTGTGACTTTTTTTTTTAGTCTTGATAGACATTTTTCTACTCCGACCATATTATTATTGTTCTTCTTTACAACATGGCTGCACAATAATTTCGCTCTATTCTATTTATTTATTTTCACTTTTTCTTTTTTTTTATACTCAATAATTATAAATTTTGTTAACATACATATGTTATTAATTGTCCTTTTATCATATGAAACAAGAAAAGGCAACGGTAACTTGCGTCATTTGAAGTAGGGTATCATATTTTTGTTGCATACACATTATAAATAATCGATAAACATTCACCATAACACAATATAAAGTTGGTTGAAACGTCAACAACACACCATAACATAGAAATGAAAAAAGGTTTTACACCAGTACACCTTAGTTACGACTTCCACCAGTATCGCTTAGTTGTTGAGTACATAACCGTCGTAATCTATCCCTCAGTTGTTGAGCAATCCTTTGGTCTTCAAGTAGGCCACAGTTTCATCGTAAGCATCCTCGATCTTATACTTGAACTGGAATCCCTCCTTAATGAGCTTCTCTGATGACATCATGGATTTGGCATTTGCGGGAAACTCTCCAAAGCTGGAAAATCATACAAATGAACATAACTAATTAGCCATCTGTACAATTGTTAAATTGGATCGATGAACCTTTGGCTTGAATTTGTGAAGTTGGAAAGATTACTCAGTTGGGACATTGTACTCAGGGTATCTCTTGCTTAGAAACCGGGCAAGCTCAGGAACACTGGAATTAAGAGCACAGCAGATGTAACGTCCTGAGGCTGATTCTTTCTCGGCCAAAAAGATATGTGCTCGACACACATCCTCTACGTGAGTGATCGAGATCGAACCAGATAGCATCTGCATACCCTTGAGTCCTTTTATAAGAAACTCATTTCCTGTACATTTGCCATACTTAGATAATGTAAAATTAGCTTAATTATGGATAATGAACTTGCTTGCAGGATTGGACCTTCATTTAATGGACCAGTTAATTATGGGATACTAAGTCACCAAAACAAATCAAACAAACTCATACCCCAGTTCTCCCCTATGTAAGCATAGCCAAAATACAGCTCAGATTACCAATGCCGAGCTATTATTAAACTGCCCTATCATTTTGGTGAACATTATATAAGGGTGTGTCTAGGAAAATGGAAGTAAGACAGATTCACCTTGAACTAAACACATTGGATGGAAGTAAGACTAACTGTCCTATACACGTTCTAAACCTCTCAAAATCATTGTCCTACTGATGGAAGTAAGACAAACCCCTTGAAAGAAACACATAATCACCCAATTTCCTGCCAATATATATTTACATTTTGTCGATTACGTTACAGAAGAAATCAACATATTACTTGATAATGGCACAACCCTAATCAAATACGTCCCAACCGTAGCCAACGGTTCACGAAATCAGATTTACAATGTTACCTGTCAGCAAACAGGTAGCAAGGCAGACGCTGCTGGGGACATCAGGGGTAAGAGAAGGACCGATGATCAAGCTAGGGACCACAGTGATCAGATCAAAGTTATTTTCTTGAGCAAATTTCCACGCGCTTCTCTCAGCAAGTGTCTTAGAAGCAGGGTAACCCTGTCAGAAACATGCACGACATACAAGTTGAAGATCAACACTTGCAGAAATGTGATTATATAGGATTGATCCAGAAAAGATGTTATGAATTCAAGTATTATATACCCAAGTGGGTGGCTTTTCAGAGTATAGGAAATCAACATCAGTCCAATCCTCTTCTGTCAACACGAGCCCAGTCTCAGTTCGAGTGTTGATGGATACAGCAGCCGCAGAAGAAGTCATAACCACCCGTTTCACAGACTTGGCCTTTGCGCATGCACTCAACACGTTGGTTACTCCTTGGACTGCTGGCTTTATCATGTCATTCTGCATTTTAAACATGTTAATTCTACTTTGTTAAATGAAAATTATAATTTCAATATACTAATTTGATTCATTTTTTCCTGCTAAAGTGTACCTCAGGGTCCTGAGAGGCAAAGTTGACAGGGGTAGCGACAATGAAGACAAGGTCACAACCTTGTACGGCAAGATCAAAGCTTCCTTCATCAGTCAGATCAGCTTTGAAGATTTTCAGGTCTCCCAAATCTTGCAGAGCACTCAGATGAGTGATCTTCTGCTCATTATCTGTATTCATTAATGAGTAATTACTGATAAATACTTGAGGAACTCAGTTTAAGACAAATTACGCTGACAAATGACACGACGTATCAACCCGTATGGGATTCTAATATCAAGCATAATATTCCTACAACAGAATCTTAATTCAGTTCTAACTTTGAATCCGTCCAAAAATTGAATGGCTGGTGCTACTGTCCACAGGTCTGAAAACAACGTGAACATATCTAAATAAGTCACACACCCATCCGTACAAGTCACTTTCGTAAAGTTTAAGGTCTTCGTATGATACTATTCTATACAAATACAATATAAATTACCCATTATGTCATTTCTGCTGGCGAATGCTCGTGTGAATATAGAGACACCCAATGGTATATATAAATATCTCTTCATAGTTTTGCATAGATGTTTTCTAAAAATGTTGAGTCACTGGTCACAGTTTTGGGCCATTCATTAATACACATACGTACAGAAACAAAAACCCGTGAAGAGAATATTACCAGGGTCTCTAACAGTAGTGTTAACAGCATAGCCTTTCTGGAGTAATAATTTGACAAGCAAAGAGGCCACAAATCCGGTGCCGCCAACCACACACGCTCTGTTCATTGTCATCTTCGTCTTTTCAAGAAGCTCTTGTTGCTTATCGGATGCCATTCTTTATGTTTTAAGTAGAAACTTAACGTACGTTATTGAAAATTGCAATTACATCTGATAAAGGAGCACATAGATATAACAGTGGAGATTAGAAAGGGTGGTAAAGGGAATTTTGAAGCTGAATTTTAGGTGGTCACCAAACAATAGTAATAATGTGATGAAGAAGGTAAGCACGTGAATGGCCCTCTGGCTACAAAATTACCCTACCAAATCAACCAATCTGTCAGTCATTTTCATGTTCTTTAATTTGCTTTTGCGTTCGTTTTGTTGCCGTTTCGAAATCTTACTCATTTTCTTGTGTTGATATATATACATACATATATATATATATGAAAATTGGATTCAAAAAATCGCTACTTTCACCAATTGTATAGCCATAATCCTTACTTTCATTTTGGATTATGGTGGTCCAAAAAAAATAAAATTGGATTGTAGTGGTACCAAATACACCTCCAAGTTCTTTTTATTGTTTTCATTCTTACCCAATATGGTTTTTGTTTTTTCATTCCTGCCCCGGAAAGATAATGAAGTGTAGTTACTAAAATAATTTTTAAATTATTTTTTTGATACTCCGAGCAGTTATTATGATTTTTTAAAAAGAATAAAAGTGAAAAAATCATAAAAAATCGAAAAAACATTTAAAAAAATTGAGAGAAACGCTGTAAATTCATTAAAAATCATGGTAAAATGTTATACTAATTTTTGAATTAAACGCAACACAAAAACTATGATATTCAAGGCATACTCTCGATGATCTCCCACTACAAATTTTTTTTACCACTGGAATCCAAATTAATAGTATGATTATTGTTGTTCAATCGTGAAATTAGGGATTATTATAATCCAGTTCTCATATATATATATATATATATATATATATATATATATATATATATATATATATATATATATATATATATATATAAACGGATCAGGTAGGAAGGGAAGATCCCAGCCTCCAAATCAAATCCTACGGGCCATATTCAAGCGTCACACTTGTGGAGAAAAAACTGAAACCCACCGTCATTTTTACAAAAACGACTAGTAGTTTTGTAAAAAAAAAAAAGAAATATAGGAAAGAATCAGTTTGTTACACAGGAATTAGGGAGATTGATTATTTGCATTAAAAATACAAAAGTCTTTTCCAAAAATAGGAGATATCAATCAGAAAGTTTTTTTTGGCAGCCATTGCATTAGAGTTATCTCAGAAGGATTTTTTGGCAGCCATTGCAGCAGAGCTTTCACGTAAGCAACACCATAACACACCGCCATACGTAGCAGCTGGTCTCGAGGTTTGGTTACTGGGAAGCCATTGTAGTAGAGTGTTTTGTACGCATCTTGCATCAGTGCCAATGGCGGATAGGTACGTTTTATACTTTTGTGTTGTATAATCATAACAGACATAGCCGCATGCATCAACGTGGTATATATCGACCATGAATAGAGGGCCACAGTTGTTGCAGGCAGAGCAACACGATTTAATTGTCATCATTCTTTCACAACTGACCACAGTCACATCGTGTTCAACCACAGTCAATAGTGTGTTAGGAACGCCAACATTCGAAATAAGGTTTTTTAAGTGCTTGCAAATAAGGTTTGTAAAATGCATGCAAGTTGAATCCACATAGCCTGTTTAGAACATATATGTTGCATACACTCAATCTCTTTAGTGCATATATGTCGAGGTATACCTTTTTGCATTGTATTAATGTTGGATAGCATGGTATTGACGCTTATAACATGGTAGTTCATGCACTATTCGCTTGCATTGTAGTATCATATTGGAGGAACAGTTGACCAAAGTACTAACACCATATTGGCCATAGTGTATATTATTGGTGTGGGGGGGGGGAGAGAGGGGAAGGTCGTAGGTCACGTGTTCACGTGTTGAAACTATGGAGACATTCTTGCATCAATGTGTCATCGATGGGGAATAGAGGGCCACAGTTGTTGCAAGCGGAGCCACATGATTTAATTATCATCATTCTGTCATAACCGCCCACAATCAGATTGTGTTCGGCCACATTCAAATAGTGTGTTAGAAATGCCAGCATTCACAATAGGGATTTTTAAGTGCATACAAGTCGAATCCACATAGCTTGTTTAGTGCATACATGTCGCATACACTCAATTTCTGTAGTGAATATATTTCGAGGTAGACCTTTTTACATTGTATTGATGTTGGATAGCATGGTATTGACGCTCATAACATGGTATTTCATTCATTATTCGATTGCATTGTAGTATCACAATGGAGAACCAGTTGACCATAGTACTAATACCATATTGGTCACAATGTATATTAGTGGGGGAAGGGGTGGGGAAAGGTCGTTAGCTCACGTTGAACCACAGTGATCAAATGAGAATATAGTAAGACGTCGATTGTGAAGACGTTTTTACTGCGCATATAATCTCGACGGTTGTCCACACTAAACATCTATGTGGTTGTAATTTGGTGCATGTAACCGCTCACACCCACGGCAGGAGTCTTGTGCGACTGTGGGACACTGTGGGGGACATGGTAGTGTCTACGTGAGTAAGATAGAATCAATATTTTTATAGCCGTGGTATATATGTCGATTGTCTCTGTAATGGTTATGTAATCTCAAATTGATCACATTCGAAGACCGTGTGACATTATATGTTTTTCTTATTGTCCTTTTTTTTGTTGCAGCGGAGTAGAGACTACCCAGCCAACATACGTAACGCCACCACTGTCCACGTGGTTGATGGGTCCAGTTTGACAATATGTTGGCCAAGGTGCGACGACGAATCAATTGTTCCCCGAGAGGGGATGTAGTTCAGTTCACTGAGCGATGCAAAACATTTTTACGAGAGCTAACCAATCGCTGTCGGGTTCAGTGTTCGCAGCAGCACGCACACCACGGAGAAGACCAAAAGGGCTAGAGAATGGAAACATAATTAAGATTGAAGGCATCGGCTAGGAGGTGCAGTGCATGTGATCAGAACGCAACCCATAACAATAGGAACTGTTCTTATCGGTATTAGTACCACGTCGTTTGTTAGTGACATGTAAACATAACATTGAATATTGTTAGGTGTTGTTTTTATTTGTTAGTTTAGATTTTTCATGGCAAACATATTGGACTATGTTCAGATATATTGTTAGTTCTGATCTATTAGTTTTGATTTGTACGAGCAAAATGTGTACCTATGTGTGCCCAGGTTCAGCTATGATTGTTGCAACCGCCCACATTTACATCATCAATGGTAAAGAATGCGAGTATGTTTGACTGGTGACCGATATGACCACATTGTATCGGTAATGTGGTCACTAACTATTACTTCTTATGAATGGTGCAACAGTTGTCACATTACGATTGTTGGTATACAAATAAAAGGATGGTTTATTCACACAATTATCATGACTGCAACTAAATTTGGTGACCACAATCAACATTGCAACACATGTTGGTGAACAATATGACCACACGATGTGGTTAATGTGGTCAAAAACTATAACCACACTGTATGGGTAATGTGATAACCAACGGACACCACCTATGAATGGTATAAAAGTTGCTACCTTATCATCGTTGGTTTACAAATAATAAGATGATTTAGTTACAAAACCACCAAGATTGCAACTAAATTTGGTGACCACAATCAACACCACTACTACATTTTGGTAGACATTATGACCACACATTGTGGCTACTGTGGTCAACAAATTATGACTACCATGTGTGTGTAATGTAGTAATTAACTGACACCAATTATGAATGGTCCAAAACTTACCACACTATGATTGTTGGTATACAAATAAAAAGATGAGTTATTCACACAATCACCAATATTGCAACTAAATTTGGTGACCACAATCAACATCACTACAACATGTTGGTGGACACTATGTCCACTTATCGTGGGTACTGTGGTAAAAAATAGATAACATTTAAGAATCATGTTGCAATTACTCGTATATTCAACACGTATACCATACATATCAACAAATGATATTTTTACACTATCAACATGAGTACAACATATTTGGTGCCACTATGGCGATAATTTATGGATAAACTAGTCTATACCAAACTTGTAGGACTAATGCAATGGTGAATTGATCACACTATGATTCTCGATATACATATCTTAAGATGGGTTATCCAAATGGTCAACAACACTACATATACATTTGGTGAGCAATGTGACCACAGTGCTATGATATTCTGACCACACCTATTTCAAACGTGACATCCACGCATATCATTGTGATAAAATGGAAAATATCAAAAGATAGTTTATCCACACAATCAACAAGACTTTAATCAA
This sequence comes from Portulaca oleracea, assembly GCA_029582165.1. Taxonomy (NCBI): domain Eukaryota; kingdom Viridiplantae; phylum Streptophyta; class Magnoliopsida; order Caryophyllales; family Portulacaceae; genus Portulaca; species Portulaca oleracea. The sequence goes on from CM055885.1 coordinate 22,522,026, forward strand.
ATTTGATGGCCATTATGACAACACTACTCTGTTATTCTTACCACACTTGCTTTAAACGTGACATCCACGCATATCATTGTGACAAAATGGAAAATCGACCTACCCCTTCATATTTTATCCAACAATTCACAACTCTATCCCCCCCCCCCCCGGGCAACTCCCCCAAATCCCCCACCTACTTAAAGGATTTCTTAATGACATGAAAGTGTACACTTAAACATGGGGTGTGGTCGACTAGTATTGATCACACTGCTATTCAATTTCGCCACACATAACCATAGAACACCCCGAATCAACAAGAATTTAATCAAATTTGGTTACCAATGTGACCACACTATTCGGCTATTCTGACAACACTTGCTTCAACATGACTTCTGCACATGTCACCTTATCAAATGGAACATCAACCTACCCCATTCATATTTCAACCCACAATTCACCCCCCCTCCCCCCACCAAGTTAAAAGGATTTCTCAAAAACATGAAAGCGTGCACTTGAACATGGGGCGTGACCAATTGATATTGACCATACTACTATTCAATTTGGCTACACATCACACATCAATACAGAACACCTCGAATCACGGTTTAATACATTTGACCACGCATTTACATAACTGCAAATTTAACATAAGGAGGTTCACTTACACATTTGCTATTGCTCCCGGAATGTTGGCGCGGGCGTCTACCCTTGAGCCCTCACCGCCATCCATTGCTTCTATTATGATAATAAAATTGTTTCATAATTATAAATTTATGACCCATTGTAGCATGTATAGTTGCAAAGCATACAAAATTTCTGGAAATTGGTACAAACCTTGAAAAATTCAAACCCTAATTTAAATAAGAGTTTGGTTAACCGAACAATTACCCTGCCTTCGCTAGAGATAGTGCTCACCAATTACGAACAGTGGGGTGAAACCCTTTGTTCTACCGTCAAATTCCGCCGTCAAATGGGAGTGCTCGTTAGAGTCTTCGTGATGCCGCCGATCCTCTACAGCGCCAGTTCTTTCACAGTAGTCAATGTGAAGTTGGAACAAATAAGAAATTGGTTGAAGAATGAAATAACGTAAAAAAAATCATTTAATCCCCCCAAATCACGCCAGGGGATCAATTCTATTTCCTTTTCTGCTGAACAACACACACGTGTGGTGGTTTTAGGGGGGAGCATTAGTGGTTTTTATTTCATCCATCGGATCGAGATCTAACGCGCCAAATCACTCCTTCCTACCTTCCTACCTAAATTTTTTTCCTATCGGATTCGTTCCCTAAATATATAAATAAATAAATATATATATATATATATATATTTATTTATATTTATATATACACACACACACACACACACACACACACACACACACACACACACACACACACACACACACACACACACACACACACACACACACACACACACCAAATAGTGGTGGATCCGGTGGCGAAGTGGATTCGAAGTCCGGGAAGTCAAGATAAAACTAATAAAAAATTTTATTTTGACACCCCTAAATAAAGCATATTCATATTTGGTTAAAGAAATTTCTCCACTTGAAACTGTCAAACAACTAAAAAAATATAAATTCAAAACTTCCGTTAAAGCATATTTATATTTGATTGTTAGAAACCAATAATTAACCGTAACGTAATCACCATCTCAACACAATATTTTAATTTGTAACCAATCAATCATAACAATAATCTGGATAATTTGAATTATGAATATTTGGACAAAATAAAATCAAGAACCATAATCATTCCATTCATATATTATGATTTCATTACTAAATTAGCAAATTTTACTAACTATTCAATACAAATTCAACCAAAATTTATAAATTAAACATAATAATACCGCAATTCAAGTATTGCTTTGATTTAGAGAATTTAGTAAGTTGTGTGGTAGAGAATCAATGTAAATTGTGGAGGCATGATGGTAGGTAAGTCGGCCAACGAGATCGGTAGCCAACAGTTACGATGGCTGTTAGGCCGGAAGTGGGGTGGGCTTAAACAGCAGCAGTCACCAATAGAGAAACGGTCTCGACAGCAGCTGATGCATTGAATAATTTGGGCAACAGTAGTTAAAATAGGGTTAAAAACAAAAAACAAATGGCGAGGGTTAGGGAGTAAACCATTCAGCTACTTCAAATCTTATTGTACTACTTGAGCAATAGTTATTATATATCTTTAAACATCAACTAGCTTTAAACTAAATTTTTTTCCCAAAAAAAGCTAGGGGTCAACTGACACCCTTTGACCTTTACTAGCTTCGCCCCTAAGTGGATCCAGAAACTTATCTCTATTAGGTCTAATTTTAGTTAACCACATTCGCAATATTTTCTTTTCAGGGCACAAACCATTACCAGCTCTATTTTGATTGTAAAAATTAGATTCATCTTAATCTATTTTCAAAAAAAAATATTTAAAGCGCGAAATTTCATCTTTGTTGTCTTAGAATTGATATTCATATAGTAGTATAAAGAATTAAGGCAAATTCTAGATAGTAATTTAGAAAAATAAATCCAATCAACATATTGTAAAAATATTATAAATGAAATGAATTATTATATTTGTATATATTACCTGGAATAAATACTTGGAAAAAAAGTGAAAAACTAAGGTTAATAAATATATAGGGTTGAAACTTTTAACCTTTATTGATAGTAATTTACAAGAACCAACTAGCGACAATTATCTTTTATAAGGTCCATTTAATATATGTGTGTGTAGGCCTACCTACGCGCCTTTTATTTAATATATAACAAATTTTTTATGTGTATACTTTTACCTAATATATAACAAATTTTTGTAAATTTCAGTGGGGTCCATGGACCCCATTCTTACCTATGTTGCTCCGCCACTGAACCCAAACTACCTAAATATTTAATGTTAATTAAAAAAAATACACTAATAGGAAATATTTCACTTGTTTCGTGACTTGAACTTTAGTGACAGGTATAGAAAAGGGTTTTTGGCTCAAAATAACCCGAAGTCGGAGGTCATTGGTTGAAAATAATCCAAACTCACTTTTTGGCCGAAAATAATCCAGACTTTTAACCTATTTACTTGGACTAAACCGAAATCGATTTTCGGCGTCAGAATTTTGACTGGGTAGCCGGAGCACGTGTTTCTTTAATTGATTTTGGTTTTTAATTTATGCTAACTGGGGTCTACATAAGCTGGCCGGTCAACATTCTGACGTCGGAAATCGATTTCGGTTTACTCCGAGTAAATAGGTTTTGGATTATTTTCAGCCAAAAAGTGAGTTTGGATTATTTTCACCCAATGACCTCCGACTTTGAATTATTTTGAGTCAAAAACCCCATAGAAAATGAAGCGGTTGTCACTTGACTGTCTCTATACTATCACTATTGTTACACATAAAAATATCATCTTATAAACAATTTTCAAAGTAGATTTATTATGATTTGTTTTATATAATACATACCATACAAAGGCTAATGATAGATGAATAAATGATTATATAATTTAATCCTAAAAAAAATATTAAGTAAATTAATAAAAAAAATGCATTGTGCACTGTACAACTAATAAAAAAATTAGTTGATGTTTATAACTAAACTAATAGTCTAGTGTTCGGTAGTTAGATTACATAACATGTTCAAAAAGTTAATCCTTTCATGTTCAGAACATTACAAATCCATATTAAACATTAAAAAAATGTTTAAAAAAAGCTAGAAATTAGATGTGCCCTTTCCCACTACTAATACCAAGATTTATGCATTTTATTCTATTGGTATCACTTATACCAGGATTTACGCATTTGTTTCTATTGGAATCAAAAGTTCGATCTAAAACCACTTATTATGAATCAAATCTAGATTAAACGAAGGGTGTGTTTGGTTGGGATGAAAATCATTTTCTGGAAAATGATTTCCCTAGAGACCAGGATGTGGTATCTTGCAGGGTTATGACCCAAGAGATCAGGGGGTGCCCTAATATAGTTGTGTGATTGATAACTGAATTGCGGGTGATAACCCAGAGACCAAGATTTGACATCCTGCAGGGTTATGGGGCAAGAGATCATGGGGTGCCCTTATAGAGTTTTTGTGATGGATAAGTGAATGGCGAGGGATAACCCAGAGACTAGGATTCGGTATCCTATAAGGTTGTGGACCAAGAGATCAAGGGGTGCCCTGATATAGTTTGATATATGAGTGATATATTGTATTAAGGGTTTTGGCATCTCGTCCGCATAATAAAATATGAATCGGTTGGGTTGAGGAAAACAGTTTATACTTCGGTAAAGGGTTAAAAGGTTTGTGAAATGAATTAACTTGTTCCCTCTCCCTTAAATGAATTGAAATAAACTTTAACTTGTTTTGCTTAGGGGTAGACATTATTGAGTATTCCCCCTCATGTTTGTAAATGTTTTGTTTCAGGTGAAGATTTATATGCTGGGGACGGGAATTAGCAGTGAGGATTGGCATGTTTAGTTATATTCGTTATGTTGTGTTCCAATTTCAGAAAGACTTGAAGTTAGTAATGTTGAGTATTTGATTTCAGGATTTAAGTTTGTTTAGTTTGGTTAAAGTTGTCGAATAGTTGTAGTTTTTCCTTCTTGCCTTGTATTCATTCGGGGATACGACAATGAAGCCCAAATAAAGTTTGAGATTTCCACTGTTAACGTTAGTCAACGTTAGTTTTTGATCTTTAAATATGTAATTGAATTTCCAGGGTGTTACAGATAATGACTGCCTAAGATCCAAGTGGTGGTCGTCAGGATCAGCAATCATATGTTCATATTTTGAGAGTTCAAATTTTATTATCCTAAACATGCGATTGTAGGTGAACCTGGTGAATCGAGCATGAAAGACATAATAAAACTATAAAAACATGCTAAGAATCGTTCAAAGCATAAAATAAAACCCTTAGTGCGGCCTCCTAGACTTAATTAAACAAATTAAATTAAGATAAGCTAGTCTTCAAAGCTTTAAGAATTCAAACTTGAATGATTCAAGGATTCTCCATATTAGCTCTTCAAGAACACCTTCTTGAACACTTTCAAGAACTCCTTAAAACATTGCAACATATATGAGAGCTCCCACTCGAACCAACATTCATGTTGCATTGGGCTTCCATGCAACTTTATGTTGTCACATTACAAGATTTACAAGGGGAGCCTCATCAAATGAGATTACATTGGCTTTAAAAACAAATTACAACTTTAATATATTCAAAATCGACGGCACGCAGGTAGTATTTCATCCAACCCGACACGCATGCAAGTATAAACCAGACTAGCTGAGGTCATACTAAGAGTGCATGCGATCAAGCAATTATATTTTGGCATCATTGCAACATGACATATCAACATATGTCAAAACTTGCTTCAATAATAATTACAGATGACATCCATCTTAAAATATATCATCAAAAATCAAGGAATTTTCCAACACAAAATTCAGCATCAGCCAACATCCCAACAAAAGTAAAAAATTACTCACGCAAACTCAACAAAAATCCAATTTTATCAAGTTTATATCTCCAACCCAAAACAATTTTAGGCGAGACAAGAAACTCATGTCCTTGAAATTCCAAATTTCAAGGCTAGACACATATTCATTGCTCTTAATTTCCAAAATCGAGCAAATTTACTCACCAGATTCCAAATCCATGTTGAGGAGCATTATGTAGAGATTCAGCTGGAACCACCCAGCCACCAACTCCATAAAACGATCTGTTTATGCCCAACTGAACGATTGATGGTTGATTTCTCAAATCACCTCTTCCCATAATGCAGTACTTGAATGGAATCACCTAGTTCAATGTCGCGGGTTAAATCTAATTTAACCGGGAAGTTATAGAAAACGATATTTCAAGTCTAAATACTTTAGACTTGAACCTCGAATTCCTTAGGTTTGATGTTTAAATAAAACATGATGGCACTAGTTGTGAGTTTGGCATCACATGCCACACACATCAAACTATGCCCAACCTCATTGTTTCCATTACGATCACGAGAGTCATAGCGTCTCCTTGTCAAACAAGGGGTGAAGGCTCAAAAGAAAACCTATGGTTATGGCAACAATTGCCACGACCAAGGTTTTCCCCATCTCATACCGAAAACCCACATGTGATTGTAAAGGGGAAAAACAAAACAAATATCTAATCCTAACATCCAATTAATCAAAGTCAAGGTTCAATCAAAACAAGATCATTACAAATAATAATCAAGGTAAACCATCATGGCATGTCAAACCAATAGTTAATCTAATATGCTTACATCCTAATAGATTATATCTACCAAGATTATAATATAAAAGGGCATAAACAAGCATTGTACCAAGCTATCTAAACATGATTCAACATTTGAAACATATATTAGAAATAGGAAAAACATAAGCATGCTACTGAGGCTTTGATACCACTGATGGGTTAGGTAACCAGTCCTAACTAGGTAACATGAAAAGGTGAACTCAATCTAATCGGGATCAACCCGATTACGGGCAGAAAAAAAAATCCTAACTATTAGGATTTCCTCATAATCTACACTAAACTAACCTAAAAAGAAATAACATAATTAAAAAGATAGCAGGGGATTAGTATTACCTTGAATCTCTAAAAATAACAACCTCAGCCAGCTTTGAGCTCTTGAACGCTCCGATCTTCAAGAGGGAGACCGAGTAGAAGATTCCAAAATGGAACCCTCCAGAAAAGGTCCACACAGCACCTTACGGCACGGCTGTTAGACCGGTTGACCCCGATCAAATCGTGGTCAAAGAATATGTTGATTGTATCCTATACAGTATGCCCTTCCTTCCTTAGATAGGATTCCCGAGAATCACCTCATGACTCCTAAACCGGAAGCTTTCAAAGGAAAGTTTTCCCGGTATCCCTTAAATCTCAAAAGTAGAGACTAGTCTTTACAACGGTCACTCTGGAGGGAACCCCTTTATAGGGGAGAGGGAGGGAGAGTGATGGCTCAACCCCCGATGTGTGACGCACCCTCTAGGCATAACCACGAATGGTGGTGACCTCACCACGGACTGTGATGAGTAGCGAATTCTTGTCGTGGGGTACTAGCTTGCCTGACCCTGTGGGACCAATTGGCACGGTTGAATAGTTCAATCACTGATCAATAGATCTTCTAGCAAAGACGTTAATTAACGTGCCACGTAGCTTGAATACTCAGTTGTATTTGAACATTGTCGAGGTACTCTCAACAATACTAACTTACACTAAAATTCCCAGACAGTTGGACCGCTCAAAACTAAGCCATTTTTAAAAATGTTCATGGGCCATGAGCGGTGACCTCCTAAAAATTTAAGCAGAACAACCACCAGCTAGTTACCAAACACCTCCTAAAAAATGTTACTAAGAATTTAGTCAAAATGTTTATATGCAAAAGGCTATTTTTTTCCATGAAATTAATAGAAAATGGATCAAAGGGTGAGGGTAGGAAGTTGACAGTGACGACTGCGCTGACTAGGTGGGGAAGACGAAGAGACATAATTAAGGAGGAAGAAGATTAAACAAATGGTCGGGAAATTATTCCTGAATTTATCAGTCTCCTGTGAAAAAAAAAAAGAAAAAATGATAAGAAATGCTAAATAGTTTTTTGTCGCTCAAGTGAGGCCTAATTTTAGGCAGGTATTTTTTCCATGGTGGGCCTTGGGCCCATCTGATACTAATTTACAGTAAGGTTGTGAGACAGTTGAGCACCTCAAAACTAAGTCATTTTTAAAAAAATGTTTATCAGCCTTGAGCAATGGCCCCCTATCCCTAGGGCCCAACCCTGACAATACTCATGGTAAAAGCCTAATAAAAACTGTTCTTATTCAAGTACAATCAAAAGTTACAATCTTTTTTATAAAGGAAATTGGATTCTAATAACACGAACTTTTGGTCATATAAGAACATGTCTGACTTTCGATTTGGTGATTAATATCACAATTTTGCCTTATTCTGCGCATAATGCGCAGCTGAGTTAAGTTGAACTTAACTCGGTGGCGGATGATGTGGCGGCGGAAGCAAGTCCCAGACAACTTTATTTTGCCACGTCAGCCTCTTTCTTTCTCTCTCTCTCCTCTCTTTCTTTCTCTTCCTCTTCGTCATTCCCAGATAGCTTTCTCACTCTTCCTCCTCCTCCTTCTTCGTCTTCTTCTTCTTCTTCCTCCTCTCATCACCATTAACCCAACCCAGATTCCAAGAGAAAAACGAACCCAGAACCATCAAAAACAACGCCCCATCGACCCCAGATTCCAAAACTCAATTCCAAGCAAAACTCAAAAAAAAAAACTCAAACTCTCATCTGGATGATACAATAGAGTTTCCGGGTTGTCAAAATCTGATCGATAGATCGAATTTGGATGAAGCAAATGCCTCATCTAGACAACGCCCCATCGACCCCAGGAAAGTTCAAGATGGGGGTGACTGGATTTTTCTGGGTTTAAGAAGGATGAATTTGGCTGGGAGTGTGAGTAGGAGCGAGTCGGGGGACGAAGGAGCCATCCTGGATCTTGAACCTAACAGTGAAGAGTTTGGAAGTGCTTCTTCCGGGACTGAGACTGGGACTGGGAGAGAAACTTGTAACCTTCTCCGTATCGATGTCTTGTTGTCTCTTGGTTGATCTTCTACGCTTGAACTTGGGAGGTGCTGATCGGAGAATGGAGATGGGGGACTGAGGCTTCAAGGTGGGTTTCTTGGGAGGAGGAGAAGAAGGGTCGGTGTGTTTGGAGGGAGGCAGACTAAGCTCCAATTCGAAGAATGAATCGTCATCGTCATTTTGGTCGTTGTCCGGACGGGATACGGCTGAGTCGGTAAAGGTGGTTCCGGTGGCCACTTTGGCTGTGTTCCATTTCCAGAATTTTAGCAGAGCTAATGCCTCCATCTGAGTTAATAAAAGGGGAAAAAATAAAAGGTGTGAGTTGGCATTTTTTTAAGTCAACAGATGACATGGTTAATCTTAAATCGGTGGCGTATTATTAGGGACAACAGGGGATCAAAGTTCATATTATTAATCACCAAATCGAAAATTCGTATTATCAAGTTTTATATGACCAAAAATTTGTATTATTAGAATTCAATTTTCCTTTTTATTTGCTTTTGCCTCACTATTTTCGTATGCATATTTCCGATGTGGGAAAAGCACTGCCCAGAACCTGGACATTGAACAACTCATACGTGAATTTCTCATTTCTTAATTCTTACTTTCTTACCGCTAGGTTCACATCAACTGTCTGGCATAATTTTATGCATTAATATACAATCATATCCTGAACACTAAACCATTAGGTTGACAATCATATACAATTGTAATTTCTTAATTCTTAGTTTCTTACTATTAGGTTCACATCAACTGTCTGTAATATATTTTTTTTAATAATCGAAAAAATATACAATCATATCCAATTTTAAAATGCACCAGCATGCAGTATATATTTTGTCTCTTTCAACTTGAGTGTCAAAAATTCACCGAACAAACTGCTTTTGTTCTATTACTGAATTAATGGAGTCATTTGGACAGCGCATTAAGGAACCCAACAACTTCGAAAGGATAATTCAGGCAAATTTTAGAACAGTTGTGAAACGTTTGCTTATGAAACTAATTGACATACATAATTGAACAACCTGGTTAATATAAGCAGCCGATCCAAAACTGTAGAATTCTTTCAAACATGTGGTCTAACTTCTAAGAGAATGATTTTCACTTACAAATTACAACAAAGAAAGGAAGCAAAGCTGTTGGATTCAACAAATAGAGGTCCTCAACACTAGAACCATTGGATTCCATCTTCCCCGCCAAGGAACCGAATCCTAATCTTCTCCGGACATTCAGCCCCTGGTTTTCACCTGTTGAAGTAGTAAGAATACCCAACACACTCTGGTCTAAGCTCCTACTGCTTGAGAACCCATGTCTTAGAATGCAGCACAAGTTGCATCCCTGCATTGAGCAAAGGCTAGAACACCCATATTGGCCTAAGGGGCAAACAAGGGTTGTCCCATAGAATCGAAGGAGCTCGTTGCCATCAGCTAAGCAACGTGGATGTGGATACCTCTTGGAGTCCTGCTCTGGCCTCTGTGCTCGTATTTTGACCATTTCACGATATTGTTCAAATTCCGCTACCTTTGTTTCTGGGTTGTAGACCTTCAGGATGGTTTCAATGTGGGCACAGTTGTCTGAGCTCCTCCAACCTGCCTTGAAGATTATCTCTATGATTTTTCTTGAGGGGTCACCTTCTTCAACTTCCCGCACTGCACAACAATTGACGATCAACAGAGAGGTCATACTCACACCCGGATGAAATTGCTCTAGCAGTACAAGTACAATCGTGATGCATTCAAAGGTCTTGAGCACACAATTAATTAAGGGAAACAGCCAAAAGCAGTAATATATCAATTGAGCACACAATTAATTAAGTCTCCTGAGACTTTCTTTAAAAGCAGCAAGAATTGTTTAATTTATATTTTATAACTTTTGGAAAGCAAATTCATAAGCCCGTATTTTATTGAATACATTTTATTAAGCGAATAGGTTTGGTTCTCCCTCCGCCCCTATTTAATTGTCACATTAATTATAGAATTACGTAAGTTGGTAAAAGTTAATTATTGAGAAATTAATTATTGAGTTATGGAGAATGTAGATGTGAAATGGGTAAAAGTTACATTGGAAATGCAAAATGACAAATAATTAGGGACAAAAAAAGCTAATTAAATGGACAAATAAATAGGGATGGATTGAATATTTATTACTCCCTCCGTCCCAAATTAATTGATACTTTGACAAAATTTTGACTGTCAATTACTCACATATCACAATGAGCTACAATATAAAATTAACGTCATTAGAAATATATTTTACTAAAACTTACAATGGAGGTAATTTCATATTGTAACTCATTATAATTTGTAAATAATTAACTGTCAAAATTTACTCAAAGTGTCAATTAATTAGGGACGGAGGGAGTAGACAAGTTTCATGTAAACCCGCTTGAAATCGATGCAAAACACTAGCATTACCATATTTCAGGGCAAACGGTAAAGTTTAGATTCTAATCAGGTAAACAAACTGGATACAGCATTAATATCACTAATGAAATTATGAAAAAGATTTTTACCTGCATGCTGATGGAGATGATGTTGTTCAACTCCGTCCCTTGTTGATAATAGCTCACTGTATTTCTGACAAAATGTTTGCCTGTAATTCCCTCCGAAACTGCTGCCCCGCACCAACACCTGCTGCTGTAACGAAGAAGATCCAGGAATCAAGGTGGATGAGGACCCGCCTCCAGTCCTCGACAAAGAATGAGCCCCACCACTGGAATTCTGTGCTGCCCTCGATCCCAGGGACCAAAAAGGTGACAAGCCACCATGAACAAGATCATGATCCTTTGCAAGATTGGGATCAGAAGACGCGCATCTGACAATGCGGTTCAATGGACTCAGCAAATCATTGCTTCTCATAGATAATGGGCTACAATTGGGGGACCTTTTGCTCCCATTGCTCACCTCATTAGGCCTGCATTCACGCAAGGATGACGATGACACTATATTTCTGGTTCTGTCTCTGGGTTTTGGCTCTTGCACATCTCGTTTGTTGTTGCAATGACATGATCTTTTCACTGCTGTCCATATTTCTGACATCTTCTCTCCTTTTCTCTCTGTTTTTTCTTCTTTTTTTTTCCGGGTGCCTCACTCATTTTCTTTTTGTTTATGAGAATTTATGCAAAAAATGATTTGGGGGAAATGGAAGGATCAAAGGGGATGGTATGGAAAGTAAATGAATAATTTCTTCATATACTAAAATTGTCCATCCCAATCCATCCTGGTTATGAGCAGAGAATTGAATTGGACAGTTAACAATTTGAGTAAGTTTATTCTCTTCCATTATTCAAATGTGTCTCTATATTTACTACCAGGACAAATTGCTGGTAAACTGCACACATAACTGGGTATCGACTTGTCACTTGACGGAAACTACACCGGTTTTAACACTAACTTGAACTAGCACCAGAAACCGGACGTCTCATGACAGCACAGGAATTTTAACCACAAAAACTAAAATAAACCAGTCAAAACATGTACACTTTCTGTGAAGTTTGAGTACAAATATAATTTCCCATCAGTAAAGTTCATTCCATAGGTGTTCAATATAATTTCCATAGTAAAGCAATTATGAGTGCTCAGGTTGCAAATTCCAGCAGATGATAACTGAGAAAAGGTGGGGAGAAGAGCCAAAAAAAGAGGGGAGTCTGTCAGACAACCGTGAGACCATCTCAGACCCTACAAGAAGGGCTGAGAACGATCCTCTACAGCTCTGATAGCTTTGCAGCAACCAGGAGCCATTAATCACGCTCTGATAACACGGTCACAATTCATCCACCAGACTTTGTTTCCTGTCTCCTTAGAACTCAAGGATACAGAGGTACGAGCCTATAGAACAGATCCTGTTCAAGTAAGGTCGTGCCTAAAGTTTTGAAGTCGTATATTTTATATTTGAGCTTCTTTACTAGGAGTTCTGATGTGGGACTTAAGAGGATTTCAGTGCAAACTGTGACAACAGCTTCAAATATTTAGTTATAACTGGGTTGGGCTATTTCAGTTCTTATATTCAGGCCCATACGGAAATAAGTTGCTCTAAGCCCAAGAAATCTGCAAATGACTCTGCTTTCTTTCTTTTTTGTGGTTCCAGACTGGTGGTGTCCCCCTCACGTTTATCAAAGGGTCAGCCGCACATTTCAGCCTAACGATCAAGCAAGGATTATGACATACACAGTCTGAGGAGCTCAGCTAAGCAACAAGGATGCTTCTTGAGGTATTGTTTCAGCCTCTAAGCTTTGATTTTTGAGCATTTGGTTGAAAGGGGATCAAGAGGAGAGAGATATTATGAAAAGCAATTTCAATATCTGGTGTCTGTTAATACTTCTGCCAATATTTAGGGATGGCAACGGATTAGAGGTGGGTCGGAGATGGGTGGGTACTTGTACCTCTGCTCCCAATAATAATTGGAGGTGGAGGTCCACCTTCAAATCCGATTAATTTGTAAAGGTAATCAGATTATTATCAGATGTCCAATTAGTTCGTATGCTATTTATTTTTGTAAATTTTTCTGTACTTTCTTTGACGACATTTTTGTTATAACATATAGTAATTTAATATATCATACTTGTAAAAAATAAAACAACCTAAAAAGTCTTTTACAACATAATACAACATAAATATAACATGTCAGGAAAAGTCTTCCAAACATCAAATATTGATAAAACGACCCTGATTTTCCTTCAAAACACTAAGCCTCATATTCTCTAACTCAATTCTCAAATTCGATGATTTTCCAAATTTTTTTATATATTTATTGTTCTAGTCGGATTTAATCAGATCGGGGGGTGGTCACCTCCATATCCGCTCCAATTAATCAGAGTCGGACTTTTAATCGGATACGGATTCAAATTTCTTTTTGTCGGATTCGAATCAAATTTGATTCGTATTTGGATTTGATTGCCATACCTAGCTGATATTCAACCGTTTTGTTGTAGAAAATTTGCGCTGAAATCATAATCTGGTAATTCCACAATCAGGGCGACTTGATTTAATTCCTACATTTGTTGATGCTAATGCTAGGCACATCGTTATCTCCATTGTGCTCCCATTGGTGCTTAAAAGTACAACACAAGCACCACAGCTTGCACCCACTACCCAGTGATGGTGGTTTGGGGTTTGGGAAGTATGGCCCCTTGAAATGAATAATCTCATTCTTTATTTTTATGCACCAATCAAGCTGAATGTCCTGATTCAACTTATCGAGTCCAAACATGCATTATAGGTTTGAATCAATAATAAACACTTGAAAGATATGGAAAACAGTGATCATGCAAGCTTGAAAAGAGATGGAACTGTGTTCTTTCATCATAGGTTCTAAACAGAGATTGACACGACATACATGACAAAATATCCAGAACAGACCAAAGATAGTTTGTTACAAAATGAGGTTGCATTTGCAAATACCAGACGACTACACCAACACACTGTTCTCTCAAGGCACCACTTCAGAAAAGAAAGTATGAAGAACTAAGAACAGACATATGGTTTTTACCAGCACTGCGCCCACGAAGGCACTCGACATCCATCACTTGGGAGTGATCCACAAAAAGATTCACCTGAAAAGTATTACGCATGAGCAAAAACATGAATATAAACGTTCAACTTATTGAGCAGATCATAACGGAAATTGAACTAGACAAAATGGGGATGCCAAAGGAGAACAATCAAGTACTACCTTTGGACCATACTGTCTGATGAACCACTCTGATGTTTTGGCATCAGATGCTTCAAACATGGTCTTCTCAACTCCTAGCCTCCCAATAATCTTGGCAATCACATCCGATCGCAGTGATTCTGCATGCTTGCATATATCGTCAGCATCGATCATTATCATATCTGCCCCAGCCTCTAAGCATCTTTCTGCCCTTCGGATCAACAGATCAACATCTTCAACAAAATCTACACATCAAGAAATAGAGAATTTAGTTATAGGCTTATAGCCATCAAATGGACAAATGCCACCCCAGAGGCCCAGACTGTGGATCGCCTCAGACTCGAGATCATTTGCAATGTTGCCTTAAATTAGTGTAAGTTATGCCTCCAGATGGTGATTGTAAATGAAACCATGGGGACAGAAATCATAAATATGGCTTGCTTAGGAACAGAAACCATAAATATTAAAGGTAATATTTGAGTAGCTAACCCTAAATTTGAAGCAATATAAACTTAGAAATTCAATATAATGCCACTGCAAACCAAAGGGTTTGTTATCAACTCATACCACGGCTTGTATGTTTGCCATAAATCTAACAGCCAGAGGAAAAAGAAATGTTTAGTCCACTGGTGGCATGCTTTTTGTTGAAAGTCTGGGGGGCGCATTACCCGAACCAATACATAAATCTTAAAAAACAAAACTAATTAGACTACAGCATATCCGAAATGGCTATGCCCTAGGACAGGAACTTTAAGCTTTGCCTTCACTATGTATGTTGAATGTCAAAATATTGGACCTTCAGAAACTTTATAAGGTTGTAAACCACAGACACATATTATAAGTGATTGGTCAACCATCTATCCTTTTGAGAACATTATTTCTTTTGAACATTGGTTCAGCACATTGAAGGCATACTGACACAAAAAAGAATGTTTACATACCATAAGACCGAGGCCTAGGCACCACGTATGACCCAAATGCTCTGTCTCCAGACAAAGCCAAATCATCCTTGTCAAATTTAACTGCAAATTGGGGTTTGACCTTCAATCCTGCACTCTTAATCATTCGGATATATCTTAGTAATGTTTCTTCAGGAATCTCAAGCGAGCCTGCATCCAGCTCAATAGTGTCAAACCCCAAGCGCTTGCACTCCTGAAAAAGAACCAGAACAGATTTAAGGGACATGTTAAACAAAACATAATCAAACAACCAAGCAGTCCTGCATTACCTGTATGTACTCCTTAACTACAGATGGACCCTTGCGAAGCCAATGTTCACCCCAATCACCAGTGCTGACATATATGTCATGCCTGCGTGCCATGTCAGTCATGTTTTTAATGTAACTCTGTGACATTAAACTATGAGATCCCCCAGAGAACTTCAGACCATCAACAAATTGTCCCATAGATTCAAATATATCCTGCAAAACATAAGAAAAAACAACACTGAACTAAGATCAGTTCAGCCCAGTGCATATTGAACTTTCGAAATGGTATCCTAAAAAACCCTGTTACCAGAATACACCCACATTACTCTATCAGCCACCGCGGGGAATTGACTGCGAAGGATCAAGGGCAAAAGTCTGCTAATCCAGTAAAGAAAGAGGAAGTTGATATGGCTATATGTCATTTGTCGTGCATATGAAATACTTCTTCATAATCATTGCTCCAACCCTTAACATTTTTCTATCAGTCAAGACTTAAGATTGAGATACACCTATTGTTCTAACGCATCAAATGTCAACTTTCCCTTCCTGTCAGAAGATCAGTTGGGTTATGTAACTTTACATCGTATCCCTGACATCTGCACAGACAAGTAGATCTAGAAAAATTAGCAGGTCCAACCTAACCCATCCCGAACCCAAAATTACTCAACCCGTTGGCTGAAGGCAACAAAAATTGATGCTTTTGTACCTTTCTCATGTATTTTTACTATCATATCTTTATATTTCTATACTTTATTTTTCCTAACAGTAATTATTATCCACCAAACCAAACAATATAGAGAGACATAGGGGTTATATACTCCTTTACCTTATCCTTCCGAATAATAGTTACAGAGAAGAAACCAAAAATATATTCAAGCAATGAAGGGAGCAAAGAGTAGAAAAGGATTGAAAGACGAGTTTTACTATGAACTACTTTAAATAGTGGTGTTGGGATGATCAGTAGTAGTTTTATTCATGCAATTAAGATTTGGAGGAAATATGGCAGGGAGACATGTATTGGTAAGATAGGTAGAGATCATTCAATAAATTTTTTCAAGTTCTCAAAAAAATGGTGTGATTTGTCTTGTGCGCTCATCGAGCTCGATATGTCTTGCCAATGCCTTTGCAATTTACGAATAGTTGATTGTTTGTTTGGGATTTCACAATATTGTCGTCTGATATTTACAATAAAATGGCCAAAAGTAATCCAAATTAATAAACAGCAATTATTTTGGATGGTAATTCTTCACCATTATACCACAGACATAAGTTAATTACATATTATTTTTCTAAATTAAGTCTAAATATTTTTTATTTCATCATCGTTATAATGTAATGGTATATTGAAGTATATATTGAACAAATTGGAGTATATCGAGATAATTTCATTTTCTTAGAAACAAAGGAAAAAAGTCGTGGCCAAGACCCGACAACCTGACCCAAACTGCCGGCAACCAAAATACACACAATTCACATTTATCCAAATCCAAAATACACTCTACTCGTATTTACCCATAGCCGAAATTCCCTGGATCTATATTTAACGTAGCCGCCAGAATTTCACCCAACTTGACATGTCAGGCGAATAAATTTCAAGCACTGGACAAACTTTAATTATTGGCAGAAACTTTGAAAACTGACTTCACATTCACTTTATAAGCAGGACCGGGTCCAAAACTTGCTGATCAGTACCTCTTCTAAATGAGAAATGTTTTGAGTCAGATTCTGGTACTGAGTACTCACCCAATTTAACTTCCAAATCACATATTCTTCGAGTACAAAAACCATTATTGGACCTTCAACTATCAGCTTAAACTTTTGGTTGAGATTGATTCACACAAATCAGGTTATACATACAACTAAAATCTATATCAAAGGTATTCAGGAATTAAAATGTAAATAGACAGGCATTTAATTGGAGCCATTGATATCACAGTTCTTTCTTGACAATGCTCCCAATGGTGTGGCTCATTTGAAACATACTACAATAACTGACAGTGGAGTCTGGAGAGAGTGCTAATCTAATCCCCATAAAAGTCAGATGAGGTCACCTTGGTCGTGAACATTGCACTTACACTGCTTTACAACTGCGAACATGAATTGGACAGTATGATACTCTCAAAGCACCACTGTTAAAATTAGTCAATCTAAACCACAATCACTTCATTCACATTATATTATATATGTTCAAACTTCAAATGAAAATTTGTGTTGATCGTGCATCTTTTGGTGTTTGTAAGCTGCACCTTTTTCACTATCCATAACTCATGCCAAAGGCCCCATGCATCAATGAGATACTAGCATGAATCGTTGTATCTTATAGTATAACTCAAGTCAGAAACTACATTTTCCTGTCACGATGTGGGACTGGGACTAGTGGCAGAATCAGACAAATCTTCATAACAACAAAATCAAATCATGTCAACCTCGTACGCTTTTCAAGGTTTCGTCACGAGTCGGCCACATAAATTATCACATGGTCTATGACAAAAACCCAACGCTAATCACAAAGGGGCTCAAATGATTCAATTGGAAGCCTCAAATTAGTTTCAAACAAGTTATCTAGCTTCTATGACTACAATTTATTATGTTGAACCACAATAATCAAACAACTGTACAAGTCATTTCCAAGCGTAACAGAATTGATCACTAAAAAAACCTAGCAAATTAAAACTGAGATACAGAGCATGCAACATTCAAGAGAGAGAGAGAGAGAGAGAGAGAGAGAGAGAGAGGGAGACCTGAAGAACATTTTGGGAGAAGAGAGAGTAATGAGGGCCGCGAATTTCGGTGAGGCCAAATGAACGAGGCTTGTCAGGTCGATCCTCATCCTCGAAGAAGGACTTCCACCTGTAGGCAGCCATTGATTGGATTCTGATTCTTCGCCCTTGTTGAATTCTGCACACAACAAAGGCAGAGGGAGCGACAGAAATTGGGGAAAGATGGAGGGGATAGGAAGAAAAACAGAAGTATAGCCGGAAGAATTAAAATAGGATGATCATTCATTCATTGATTCATTTATATTTATGTGAAAGTAGAAGAGGCAGCAGCTAATATTAGTGAGGAGCCGTTGAGTTGAGGTGGTTCTAGAATGAGCTCAAACCTCCCTCCCCCCCCCCCCCCCCCTTGTGTACCTGTCATTCTCTCCTTCCCGGCTCTAACTGACATATTTTTATTTTTTTTACTTTTCTTTTTCCTTTGTCTTTTGGGTTATTGTGTATGTTGGACATCAAGGGTTGGGTTGAGTCAGCCCAGTAATGCAAACTGTCTTGGGTTATTGACCTGATGGGATGGCCCAAAAAAACAAGTTAACTATGAAACATTAGGAAGACAATGATGTTTAGGGGTTGAAATTTGGTAGATATGGATGGACATGGTTCATATCCACATTTTATTTATGGATTACAGGACCCTACTCAAACCCGACTAATGTCTCTTGATACCAACATGGGTATCACCCACATGCGTAATACTCACTTAGGTGTTATGTATTTGCACAATCATCCAAGTATTCAATTAACTATTTTTATTTTGCATTCTAATGTTTTAGAAAATAAATTTATATTTGAAGCTCAAAATTCATATCTGAACCTTTTTTTTAATATATCCTATCATATTATAAAGTTTCAATTTAAATCGTTAAAATTGAATTTTACTTTAAACTTTCTGTTAGTTTTAGTGGCAACTAATTTATATATATGGCGTGATATATGTCATCATATTAAAATATTTGGAACTCAAAATTTATATTTGAATTTTTTTTAATCTATCCTATCATATTATACAGTTTCGATCAAGACTGTTGAAATTGAATTTTTCTTTTAAATTTCATTCAAATTTAATGGTAGAAACATCGACATCAATGACTGTATATGTTATAAATGAAAATATTTGGAGTTCAAATTTATATTTGAGTTTTTTTATTTCATCCTATCATATCAGAAAGTTTCGATTAAAACTATTAAAATTGAATTTTGCTTTAAAGTTTTAGTTAGTTTTAGCGACTAAAAATGTTTATATATGTCACGATATATGTTATCAAATAAAAATATTTGGAGCTCAAAATTTACTTTTGAACTTTCTTTAATCTATCCTATCATATTATGAAGTCACGATAAATATTATCAGATAAAAAATTTAGGAAGTCAAAATTCATATTTGATCCTTTTTTAATCAATAGTACTGTATTACAAAGTTTCATATTAAATCATTAAAATTGAACTTTGCCTTAAATTTCAGTACTTACACACAATGCAACTCGATATCAAATTCTCACATGATTAAGACATCAATGTGTATATGGGTACCCATGGATAATAGATACCCACACCAAATTATGGGTAATCTATACCCACCCTCCCTACCCACTACCCATCCCTAATGGGTTTTACCCACCCATTATGGGTGCGTACCTAACATATGGGTATCAATTCTCATCCCTAATGATGTTTTAAATTGTAAAGTATGTGCGGACCAAAAAGGTTGATGTAAATGTCCTCAGTCTACAGTAGTTGATAAAAGTTAAGTGTGAACAGTTACAATATTGATGTTACATCTATGTCAGAAAGGTATGATTATCTAAAAGGTCAGAGAAAATTGTACAATCTGTCTGAGTGGTTTTGAGGTGAGTTGCAAGAGGTTCCCAACATGACACGAGTTTGATTCTACAAATAAGACAAGTATGGTGCGACTTTAGAAGCTGTGACAGAAACTGTTAGGATTGTGAAGTTCGTTTTAGAATTAGGTGTTGTTTCTAGCCTTGCGAGAGGAATGGAAATTTGTTGATAGGAGTCATCACTCAAGCAAAGGAACTAAAGCTCACTACGAATCCACACATGAGTTCTGGAGATATCACCCCATACGAAAGGTCGTTAGTGGAGATGATATAAAAATCTGCAAGGTTCATTGCAAGTATTATGGAATAAACCCCTATTGCATTTAGAGCATGATAGTCATGCATGGGCAATATATATTAACCATATTCCGGAATGTGAACAAGTCAAGTTTACATGAATTGCTCATGAATTATGACCTTGTTGATTCATCAATAAGAATAAGATTCAAACTTTACATTAATTGTGGTTTAGAATTATGTAAATGTCCAAAAAGGTTAACAAATTCAAAATGGGAAATTGGATGAAGTCTTATTTCTGAAACCCCATTAAGTGAACTTGATAACGCTAGTCTTGGTCGACAATCGACCTTGTTCCCAAATTGTATTATCACGTAGGGACAATGATAATATCAACACAATTAGCATGTAGGGTTGAGGTGATGATCGAGTTTCATGATCATGGTGATGTGGTGACATCATAAATCAATCACATGGGTAATATAATGTTGAGAACAACTACCGAATTGGCCCGCAGTGGGAACTCTTTAAGTTGGAAATTTCATAAGTGCTCTCGCTACTCAAAGAAAGTTCCTAAATCCTGAGTTCAATACATAGACTACATGGTCTGTTGTAACTTTAGAGGGCGTACAACGCCTTTCGTAACAGGAGACTATAAAGGCAATGTTTGGGGTACAGTTGGATCATGTGAGAATATGTATTTGACTAATATGGCATTGTCCTCCCTATTAGGGATGTACAATTGTCTCGTTGGCCACTCGGTAAGATTGGGCTGAAAATGCTTGGCCGAGCTCAGATGCATCAACAGATGATCATCTGCTTTTCAAAGTCTAACTCGGAGATCGAGGAACATTCGGGTCTTACATAAGGATGACTTTAGCTTACCTTATCTGAACTTAAGACCGTAAGTGACAAGAGAATTTAAGGAATCGAACACTTGTGGGACAAGTGAGAGATTGTTGGAAATTTCCCGACAATGTTCGATATACTTAGAGTTTAAGCAAAAATAATATAGTGATTATATGTCTTGCTAGAGATATCTGTATTCGGAAATTAAATATATTTAATTACAACTATATTATTTGGTCCTATTGGGTCACATAAGTCAATGCCCTGGAACAATGTATGTAGCCCAAAATAATAAAATATTATTTTGGAAAGTGTTAGAGATTGATTTCTTGGAGAAATCAACACAAAACGAACCGTGTTGGGTGAACACGGACCGGGTTGGGCCTCAAACGCTATTTTAAGAGAAGTTGGTTATTAGGGTTTAGGTTAACCCTTTCTCCAAACCATCCAACTCTATAAAACGGAAATCTCTCTGGGAGATTGACTTCAATCAACTGTCGGAGACTTCTAGAGAGACTCCAGGTGATTTCCTGAGATATTCTCTCTCTGACGTTTATAATTATTGTTTCCTAAAACAATTCACAAATACCGTAAACACATACGTCTTAGATTGAGATTAGTCTTGATCGGGTCGATCTAGAAATCGAGTTCTCAGAGTGATGCATGGACCTACAGTAGAGGATTTCTCCATTGGAATCTCAAAGGTCAACCTCTTCATCAACCGGATTAGCGATCAGGTATAATACTAAGCTTCTGCAATTGTATACTTTCCTGGGTGATTAATTGTTTTATAATTGTTATGAATATTCCGCCAATTAATATGTATATATTTAGGAAATATATCACCTAAAACCCAACAGCGCTCACTCTCGGTATGAGGATCCGACCAATGGAAGTCGATCTTCCAAGCCACCAACCCAAACCATCTATTGAAGCTCACGTGGATGATGCGGAATTTCTTAGAAAGTTCAAGGGTAGAAAATGCTTCAAATGTAGAGAGTATGGTCACTACCAATCTCAATGCCCTACCAAGATGGTTGAATCGCCCTAAGAAAGTGTGATGGATGCTTCGGAATCCTCTAAGCCTAATATTGACATTTAAGTTCAAAGGAAAGAGGTTTTGGCTCCTAGGCGATCCCTAGTCATAACCAAGGATCCCCCGGATGATTTTCAATGGGAAATAATCTTCCTTACCCGATGCACCATCGATGATAGAGTGTGTAAGATGATCATCGATAATGGGAGATGTACTAATGTTGCATCTACTACTTTGGTGGAGAAGCTTCAATTGCCTGTTCCAGCTCATCACCAACATTATAGCTTGCAAGGGTTTAAAAATGTTGGTCATCTTCAAGTATATCAATAAGCCTTGATATCTTTTTCCATTGGTTCTTACATAGATAGTGTTCTTGGTGATATCGTTCCCATGGATGCTTGTCATTTGCTCCTTGGAAGACCTTGACAATATGATAGGCATGCTATCCATGATGGTCATGAGAACACTTACTCCTTCTTGATGGAAAAAACAACAGATTGTGCTCACATTCCTCTCACCTGCCCAACTCCATGAAAATCAAACTGGGGTGGGAAGTGTGAAGAGAGAAAAGACGCCTCCTCCCCATGAGTAAAACATAGGATGAGAGTGCTTTGAGCGAAAGGAAGCTACATTTTACTTTACTTTTGTGAAAAGGAAATCCTAGTGAGGTTAAGAGATCCATAGCTCCTCAAAATTTTCCTATCTCCCTCCCTTGTCCCCCATCTTTACCCAAAAGTCCTCCTACGGAGCTTCACACCATGATTGCAAGCGTTGAGCCATGTTCAACCATGCCCGAACCACAACTTGGAGACGAAATGCATGTCAGCATGTCCATAACCCTACACCCTAGCTTGCTTTCTCCCGCATCAAGATCGACCAAGGAAGAGGCATCTTCTACCGTCTTTGACATTAATATCTCTTGTGATGACTACATAGTAGAAGTCAATAAAATCATGTGGGGGAAAGACAAACGGGAGAGTCAAATCGGGAATGTTCGCCTTAGCCTCGTCAAAAATTGTTATACCTTCAAGCAGAGATGAGTGGTGAGCAAATGCATGATATGGCCCTTCGATGAGATTCATTGTAAAGGGTATGTTCTTCTTATGGGCACATCTAAACCTCAGGATTTCAGGGCGAATCCTATCCAACCCGAGGTGTATGATCCATGAGGATCGCGCTATTATCGAATCTTTTTCTACTATGGACCAACCTGGAAATTTTCAAGGGCTTCGAGGTTTGTTGGTCTCAAAAGTTAAGAAAAGAAGCGGTCGATTCGGGTAATTTTCAATCTCACAAGCCCGGAAAGTGCCCACATGGAGGCTAGGAAGAATTAAGTCAAGAGGGTCACGTTCAAGCCAAGGGGCATTTTGGTAATTTCACAAGGATCAAACTCAGACCTATGGAATATCAAGGAGGAGCACGGGAGAAACTAGGACCAAAGGGGTTCAAATGGAACTAAGAAATACCAAAGAAGGAAAAAGGAAAGGGGAAGAAAGTGGGCAAAATTGGACATGAGGAAAATACATATCTTCACTCTTTTGATCATAACTCCTCCAATACAACTTCGATCACCAATTTGATGAGCTTATAGTACACATTGAGAGCTTTCCACTGATATATTATAAGCCCAAGTCAGAGTCAAAACGAAGAAGTTATGCACATTGGAAGTCGGCAGAAAACGACATAAGTTGGCAGGCGTTAGCGTCGCCTGCCCTGTTTTCTCTGCCCGACTTCTCTGGTTGAGGCGTTGGCCGCGTCTCATCTTTTTTTTTTCAGCAGGATATTCGCGACTTTTCCTTCCATATTCCTATATATTTGGACCCCCCATCATTTTAGATCAAGTTTTTCATCATTGAGTTTTAGGTTTAGCCACTTGAAGAACACTTTGTGACTTTTAAGGTATTTGAAACTCTTGTAATTAAGATTAATCCTTGGTGGATTAATTAGTCAATTTTCTTTTATTATTAATGTGAGTTGGTGTGTTTTCTTCCAATCTCTTGAGTGGAAATTTTTGAAGTTTCAAGTGTGAGTGCTAGTGGTGAATCCTTGCAATCTTCTTGAGGTTCTTAGGCTAATTGGTGAGTAATTAGTTATATCTCTTTATTATTATTATTATTATTGTTTTTTGTTGATTTTCATCATTAATCTCCCAAAAACCTCAAAAATTAGTGGTAGTTTTATGAATTCTAAATTGGGGTTTTCTCAAACTTTAAGCAGTTAGTGGATCCTTGGCCTCCCATATTTATCCATTCGAAAGACCCTTGGGATTCACTGATCAGCTCCTCTCGAACATCCACCGCTTGAGCTCGGCTCAGTTAAGCTCTTAAATATTTTAGTAGAGGTAATTTGTAATGGATTTCACTTCAAATAAGTTAAATGCTTAACTTTTTTAACTTGTGAGTTTAAGTTGCGTAAAACTTATGCCTTAATCATGCTCTATTATGCTCTTATTATAAAAATAAGTCTATTGTCTAGTTTAGTTGTATAAATATTTAGGACATGTTCTTTTGATTGTTTGTGAAGTTACACCTCGATCATGACCTCACCAACCTGCAGTTAATTGCATTGATGTGTACTAACCTGCATTTACATGCACCTGCTTGCATCTAGCTACATGCGCTTACCCAAACCCTATCTAAAAATTTATTATATTCACAAATGTTAAAATTTATAAATTTTATATTTCTATCTCAATAAGTAAAAGTTTTACATACTTTACAAAATTAGAATATTAATGAAAGTTTTTAAATCAAAAATAATTTAATATAATAACAAACATCATTGTCGTGGGAACTGGAAGTGGTTGTTCATAATGTCAAAGTTCTCCAATATATGACATTGTTCTTTTTTGCGGTTGGTTACCTTTAACTGTACTAACCATACTTTACCAACTTTACCACTCCACATGTTCTCACTTTTATCCACCTTACTAACTTTACCACCACCATACTTTATCAAACTCAACTACTTTTGCCCCACATTAACTACAGTTTACTAACTTAACCATAACCACACTTTAGCCACCACAGGGAAAAAAATGGGCGTTGGCTAATTCTGTTTATTGAAACAATCTTGGATATTCAACTCCAAACAAAGATATACGATCCCACCACCATATTTAAGATTTCAAAAAGCATATACCAACTCATGATCAAGAAATCTTCAATTTTTATTATTCTTCACTTAAAATGACAATTGAAAGGGCATATAGAATGTTAGAAAACACTTGGAAAATATTAAAAGACAGAATGCTTCAAGTGTCTAAGCAACGACAAATTCATATAATTATAGGGGGTTGTATATTACACTTCATTAGAATACCCAAAAAAGATATCAATTTTTGAAAGACTAGTTGATATTGTAATTGTTCTCAATATCATAATCTATGATACACAAAACATAGATGCAATAAATCAATTTAAGGTTCATATGTAAAATTCGTAGGTAAATGGATGGAGGTTAATATTTATCAGCAGTTATCATAACTTACCAAAATTTACATGTCGATTAATCTTTACTTACTCCAAAATCAGTGTTGTTTTATTAAAAAGTAGCACGCTTCATAATACTTACCAAAACTTATTATATGTAACTATTTATATTTGTTGCCTTGAGAATTGTGTAGTCAACTTTTAAATTTTTGATTGCAAATTTCTCAATATATATATTATGTAATGATTTATCATGTGAATCTAATATCACCATGGATGGTCAAAATACTTTCATGTATAATGTTTTTTGAAAATATATTATTAGAAAATGATGGTCAAAACCTAATATTGGAATCCATGAAAAGTTAAAAATAACATTTATTAAGGAATTGAATGTGTATCTAGTAATAATATAATAATATATTAAAAGTTGAGTATAAGCAATGTATGAGCGACACATATGCCTACGTGGTATGTTGTAAAAACACGGGCCTAACCTAATACAGTTAAGCTAACTAATGTGTTTGGTTAACAAAAATCGCACATTTCAATTCAGTTAATCGTTTGTGTTTTTGTAGGATTCGAACAGTGCAATGACTGTCACATGACAGTTTAATTCCTTATATAGATTTTTACATGTGAGGCAACCATAGTTACTCATGTTACTCTCGAATTTTTTCAATTTTTGTATGATCTTTTATCCAATTACTAACAATAAGCATTTGCACTATTATAATACTTATTTTTTGTAGAATTGACGAGCAACTAATTTGATGTATATATTGTGTCTGTTTTCCAGATTACTAGTGGCAATGCCCGTGCCTCCATTTGCCATCTCAAAATAAATCTATACATGATTTTTATTTGGAATTAGGAGGGGTTAAAAAAGCTAATTCATACAAGCAGTAGCAACCCAACCATTTTTCTTTTTCACTTCGCTGGGATAACATACTCCATTACCAACTCCCTTACCAACAAAGTTTTATAACACCGACAACGGTTGTATGTATGAGCTGTACTGAGCTACCATCCTGTGCTAAACGCCTCAAATGATGTTGTTGTCCATATGGTGTTATTGTAGTTTGCTTTGATTGGCAACTTCTGCAAAAAGTATCCTAATCATAGGCAAATTGCCATGACAAACATAGTATTAACCAGTTGAGTAAACAAGTCTAGATTAGAGCAAATTGTCATAAGAAAAATTTCATTGAAGTGCAAGTTTCAAGTCATCAACAAATTTAAAAGAAATCATCAATAAATTGAACAATAAGGGATGCAAAAGAGGGTTTTCTCATTGTCAGCTTACCCTAAGAAAGTTATTTGAGCGACTTTCATTGGGACGCAGTTTAACGCCGGTGAATCAAATCCAGTCACAATATGAGAGACCATAGAAGGCAGAACACGAACATTCTTGATTGTATTTTTTCAAGGAGAAGGAAGTGAAGAAGATGATGCTGGTGGTATACGGGATATACGAACAGGGCCAGTTGTGCCTTCATCTTTTTTTGTTGTGGAGTGTGTCTCCTTTATTTGAGTTACAATTTCTAATCTTTGTTTGGTACTCAAACGATCCTTTTAAACTGTTGGTTTCACGACTTAGCACGCGCAACCACCACCCTGTTGCTCGGACTGGGACGCGTTGTAGTGTGATTTTAAGTTTACATCGACCATGCCCTCCTGTCTATTGGATGATAGAGTTTCCATCCCTAGCAATGCTGAGGCGATCTTATGGAATAATGGTTATGTTTTCATAAGTTCAATTCTCAACATTAGATATTTAAAGACTTGTGTTTATGTCTAAATGAAATGTTGTAAGACAGAAGTAAAGTATCGCCAATGACTATAAAGGAACCATGTAATCAAAATGCACCTTCATATTGAAGCCAACATCTGCACTTGTCTCGATGAACATTACCCCGAAATCATGAGCCTTGTTATCTCCTTCCTCAACAGAGACTTGTCTATTCAAGTTCAAGATTTTGGATCAGGACAATGCTCAAGTGCCAAACAAAAGTTGGTTCCAGTTCAGTAACTCATATACCAAAGTTTCTAGTCCTGATTAGAACGAGTAACTCATATACCAAAGTTTCTAGTCCTAATTAGTACGAGTAACTCATATACCAAAGTCTCTGGTCCTAAATAGTACTAATTGTGAATGACCAACACATTATCATGCAAACATCTCTGAAAGACTATGCAAGTACTTATCATGTAGATTTACAATCAACCCACAATACAGAGCATCTAGGAAACCCATTACACCAAATATAAACACAAACTGAAAAGAAATCCCTTCGATAGATTACCATGGTTACAATCACACTTCACACTTTGCCTGTTGGAAAACATCTATCTAGGAATAACAATCTTAAGCCTAAAATAAATTGTAAAAAAAGGTCAACTTGAAAACTACTTACAAATAAAAAGCATATCCCTAGCAAGTCACTTGCTTTAAGGATGCAATAGTAGAAGTTTTTAGAAAGTTGTAAGTGCAAGCAAGCATTCATCGCAAACCAATTTTAGTCTGCATGATGACGAACATCGATTGCCACTTTTCAACATTCATCCAAGCATAACAAGTCAATCTTTAACTAGTGAAAATTGAATAAAAGAAATCAGCAACATTTAAATTTAATTATCATATTGAAACAGATATTTAGATTGCAATTTATACAGAAGGAAGTTAAAGGACAAGAAGAAACTGTGAGAAATATAACTGTAATAACTGAGGTACAGGACATAAATAAAATAATGAGACCAAAATTTTGCAATAACTGAGGTACATGGTAGAAATTTTAGAAACAATGATAACTATGCATAAAATTTAACAAAAATTGAAACTTTAGTTTCAACTGCCACAAATATATGTGTTGGATGGAATTTTTTTATTTAGAAAAAAATCTGCAAAAGAAAGTCTTCTAACTCAACATTCAATTCGTAAGAAATTAGAACTCATTAACATCTATCAAACTCAAAAAAACGCACACCATTATCCACCATATAACTCAAAAGTAGGACAACATTATGTCAGGTTTCTATATCCACCATTGTTCATGAGTAATCAAAAGTTGATCACAAAAAAAAAATCAAAAGTTGTAATAAATGATAGTAAGGGCAAGCCACTCATTTACAAAAAGGGGCAATCTCAAGATCATAACTCATGTTTGACCTCACTTAAATAAGACTTTTGTTCTTCTAACTAATAACTCCTTGCTTGTGATCATTTAGAGAATATTTCATTCTTGCATTTGCTTAGATTGACTTTCCACCCTCTCATCAAATCATTTAAACCATTTATGTCTAACTACAAAACTACAGTCCTAATTTAGTTGATTTCTATAGGTTTTGCCATTTCCTCATCAGTTATTCAGTTCAAGCATGTTACTACCATGAAAATTGATATAGTGAAATGTAGGCGAGCATAAGGAGTAACTTGGCATGTTCCCTCATATCTCAATGACAAGACAGCAAACAATTTTATCTGCTCCTCCAATAGGAAAATATCTATACATATGTCATTCCTATGGTAAATGCAATGCCTTACTATCATTAATCAATAGTAATGATGAGTAATGACAAAACCCCATAATCGAAGAAGCTTATCTTGGGTTTTCAAGACAGGATTCATACTCAAAAGGTTCTGGTAGGCTTTATATAGGCAAGTACTACATACACTTTGAAATAGATGAACATGACGAGCCTCTAGCTTCTTAATGTCAAATTCATTACATGAAAGCAACCTCACTCATTTTTACTGGAAGAGTTGGTAGCATTTCTTAAAGAGCAACTTTAAGATGAGGCTTTGCAAGCCCAGTTGAATGGATGAAGCATTTCACCAAGCACTTGATGGGCATTCAAGATAAACAGATATAATCAAAATAAACATGCTAAGTCCAGTGAAACATTTTATCAAACAAGTGGTGGCCACAAAAATGAGTGAGAGACCAATTCGGGTGTATCAAATTGTGTACCCTTAAACCTTTAACTTCAAATATTGTGGCAGTAGCAGCGACAGCGGTGACGACGTTAGCGTCAACAACAGTAGTCGTAGCGACGCACGATCAAATGAGATCTGAAACGAGAAAAATACAATATGTGTCACCTTATAATTCTGCAATACAAAAAGCTAAAAATCCTATAAAAACTTGTAATACGACATTGATAAGGAAATAACTTGCAACATCATTAATAAAAACACACATATATAGTTACAAGATTTCAAGGGTTGAACTTTTAGGTTCAATTTAAAACCATAAGAACAGAATGGGGTTTCACCTAGGAGTACGGATTGAGCAAGTCAAAGAGTTGGCTTTGTTGGATGTGTTTAACCGAGAAACTGGGTATTAGTATAATACAAAATGAGCAAAGAAAATCCCAGAATTAGATTGATTACTAAATAACTCGTGAATTGGAGAAATCATCTTGTTATAAACAATGAAAATCGGAGCAAATGGAGAAAAAGAAACATCAGAATACCTCATAATTGAAGAAAGGGGGTGGAACACAAAGTTGGAGAAGATTGCACAAAAGAGAAGAATAGAAGCGAAGAAACGAAAATCAGAAGTCTTGAACAATCTGGATTAACAAAGGACAATGCAATTGAACGCATTAGGATTTTGGAAGCTGAAGCAGACAAATAGGAGACAACTGTAATGACATGCAATGAGGAGACAAATGTAATATATGGGCTTATGACTCATGTAGACAATTTAATTCTAAGCGGCCCAATGATTTAAAGCACATCAGTGTTGTCCTTTACTATAATCCAAGTACAAACTCAAGCAGCAAAAGAACAGTACCTCACAACAAAGTCTATATCCCTTTTTACTTTACAGTAAAGGAATGTAGGGCCACATTGTTGTTGTTTTTTTTTTTTTGATAATTTGCGGTCAAGAGACCCTTTCAATCAAATCAAAGGATGAGCTTACAAAGACAGCCATACAATTGAAGTAATACAACCAACAAAGAAAACCAACTAGCACTCCCAAACCACCTTGAGAACACTCCATTGAAGAAATTGTTTCCGAATAACTATAATGCATACGACATCTGAAGAAGTCTGAGAATGTGAGGGAGCTGAGAAGAATTCATACTAAAACCTGAATTTTAGAAGAAGGACCAAGCACACCACCAAAAGACATAATACACCACCAAACCTTTTGAATGTCTAAAACAAGAGTGCCGTCCATTTTGTGGAGTAGAGAATATGCAGTGAAGTTGTCAGACTAGCAGCAACCGCCCACCCAAAACCAACAAACCACCTGAAGACACATGAAGAGGCTGAACTAGCAGAAAATCGAGGCCATCAATCAAGCAGAAACTCAACATATCTCAAAGGTGGAGTAAAGCCAGAAAAGCCAACACAAATCACAGAAGGATAAACTTTAAATTGAACCCATCCCTTCATACCTGTCTGACCCACAGTCCCATTCTAATCAGAACGGAACATTACCCTCTGTAGAAGATGATAAGAGCCTATCTGAGGTTCCTTTTCTTCTTGCACTTTCCTTAATCTTCTTCTTCTTTCCCGCTGACAACTTTTCACTAAGATATTTCCTAGGATCGGTGTTTCTTTTTGCCCTCATAAAACCACTTTTCTCTCCAAATCTGATAGTTTATGGGTCACTTAATCATTTAAATACCACTTAACGTTATTGCTATAGATCGCCTTAAGGGTGAGCAACTAATTTAATGTATATTATATGTGTTTTCTTCACAAGATTGGACTTGTTTACCATGTCTTTTAAAAAATAAACAATATTTTATGTAAGTTAACAAGCAAAGGTTGAGATATCTATATACATATATATAATGCATGACTGAATCATGAGCTTAAAGTGGTTTACATGCTAATGTTTGCTAATTGCTACTGTAATCTATAGTGAAGCAACGAAAGTTGCAAAAAGAAAAAAAAAAATTCAAATGAATGGGTGGATCTATAATCTATGTTAGGGTCAGGTGTGTCCATGGACACCCCAAGTCCATAAAAAAATTGAAATAGCCTATTACACATTGAAATGATATTGTATGTTTTAATAGTTATATTGAGTAAACATCCTAAAAAAAAAGGTCAAGAATACTAGTAATGTTGCTCAATTTAATACAACAACCCAACTATTCATAAAAAAAATACAGATTTCAACTTTTAAATGTTTTTAAGTGGACACCTCTAACTTCGATTTTTAAATTCATCACTGTCCAAATGCCTTTGTAATAATATTAGATCTTAACATACAAATTTATTATATTAATTAATTAATTTATTCTCTAGCATATTTTGCAAAATCCATGAAAAATAAATATTTTAGTCGTTCGATGCTATGATTTTAACGGGTTTTTTGCATTTTGGACCCCGACTTTTAGGGGTATTTACATTCTGAACCCTTAGTTTTCAACTTTAACTTTTTGGACCCTAAAGTTCGTAGGGTGAAAAAAAAGGACCCTAAAGTTTGTGAGGTGAAAAAAAAGCTCGTTTCCCGTTTTTCTTTTTCTTTCCATGTATTAATTTCTCTCCCGATTGGCATCAAACTTCAAGACTAAGGTTAAAACCGATATTAAAGTTATAATAAACCTCTTTTATTCATGTTGGAGTTACTTAAAACCATGTACTCAAGGGTCTAAGTAGCCTCGACACGAATAAGAGAGGTGTATTATAGCTTCAATATTAGTTTTAACCATAGTCCTAAAGTTTGACATCAATCGGGAGATAAATTCAAACATGGGAGGAAAATAAAAAATGAGACAGGGGCCTTTTTCTTCAGTCCACAAACTTTAAGGTCCTTTTTTATTCAGTCTACAAACTTTAGGGTCCAAAATGTTAAAATTGAAAACCAAGGGTTCAGAATGTAAATACCCCTAAAATTCGGGGTCCAAAATGGAAAAAACCCTGATTTTAACTCATCTAACATACACAACTAAGATAAAATATTGTGTAATTGCTTTTACTAAAATTTTAATATAATACTTAGATATAAATAAATTATATGTTCCTTAAATATTTGATAATTACGTTATTATCTATGAATTTTTCATTTGCTGAACAAAAGAACAAATAGGAAATAATGATATTAAAGCTAAAATATCATCAATACATAATAAATCTTAAATCAAATACTAAAAATTATACTTACATATCAGGGATGAAGCTACTATATAAGGAATGGAGTGGCAATTGCCCCCAGATTTAAAAAGAATATATATTAGTTAGTGCATGAAATAAAAAATTATGGTAGTAGATCAAGTGGTTTTAATGGAATTTTTATTGGCTATAGTCACATGTTCAATTCTTGAAGGATATTAAAGTACATTTTTTTAACTTTAATTTGCTACTATAAATGGACTTTATCTCTTGGCCCATGATATTTGTTCCCGCTCACATTGTAGCCTAGCTTCGTCCTTGCTTGCATCAAAAGAAAAAAAAAATACTAAAGAAGTGTTAGTTGTTGTGCAACACACGGATTAAAAGCTAGTTTATTTATTAAAAGTTACCATATCCCAATTTTACCATATCATGCATTTTATAAAAGATTTCGAGGTCCACAAAGTTTGACAAATTACACATATTAGAAAAAAAAAAAATATAGTTTGTATCACATGTATATTATATATACATAAAAGTATATGAACTTAATTGTATTTTCTCAAGTTTATACATAATTAGAAAAGATAATAATAATTGCACTTTTGTATATATAACCTATTTTCGTGAAAAATTATTTTGTATATATAACTATTTAATTAAAGTATTAACATAACGATTAGAAAGACATCGAAAAGTTCCTACTTTCCACTGACTTAATTGCACCAACCTAGTCCAACCTACATGCACCTGCATTTACCTGCACTAATATGCACCAACTTACATTTACCTGCTTTAACTTGCACTACCTACATTTATCTATAAAGTGCACTTTATTTATTTGAAAATATTAAAATAAAAAAATATTAAACTGAGCCAACCCGAGGCCGAGCCTAATATTTTTGAACCAACCCGCGCCCATAATGTACTTATGTACAGGCCCGGTGAGCTGTGAACCTGTGCAGCTGTGCTTTTTTATGACTGAGCCGAGCCCGCACCTTAGACAACAAGCTTGCCCGAAATGCATTACTTAAATGGAATATTTGAAACTTACCCTAGAGCAACACACAATACCTTAATCCAAGCTGTTCATACCCTTCTTTCCTTGCTGGCCATGCCAAGAATCTAAAACTAAGCTTGAGTAAACACAGGAACCCAAACATGGAATAAAGTCACAAATTATATTCTAACTAGTAAGTCCTAAAAGATCCCTTATTTTTTTTTATTGTGTAAATTTCACATCTTTTCTTTATCCCTTTCCTTTCTAAATGTATTCCAGATTCTTCACCCATTTATGTTATAAATATACCCTGTTGAAGAACAACTTGCCATCGGTCTCCTAGCTTCGATCAACCCAGAAGATATTGCAACCTTCAGGCCTCAATCTCCAGCAGTCGACAATGGCAAGAATGGCAAGAACGATAGGGCCTATTATTTGCGTCTTTCTCATAGTCATGGACATAACTGCTGGGATACTAAGTATTCAAGCTGATATTGATCAAAATAGGGTAATTTTTCCTTTCCTTTATCTACTTTTTACTTACTTATATCCATCGTTGATAATAGGTTGATTAGTTTGCAAACAAACTAATTAGAAATGTCCTCAATAACTATCATTTATGACATTTTTAATAATTAAATTAAGTTATACTTAAAAATTATTTATGACATAATTATTTAAGTGAGCTATTAATTTGCAAAATATCTAGCAAATATGTTATAAAATCCTAATTAGATGTTTTACTTTTAAAATTTAGACATACTTGGAGTTCTATTCTTTTCATGAATTTCATCTTTAATTATAATACATTGAAAACACTATTAATTTACATACTATTATCAATGGATCGAAAAACTTATGGTGCTTGTCAACCGTGACAACCACCAAAATGTAAACAATGTTTATCATATATGTGTTAATTTTTATCTTCATCGTTCATTTTTTTATTTAGTACATATTATAAATTAAAATATTATTTTCTTAATTAAATACATGATTCTTCAATATTATTTCAAATAGCATTTATGACTAATATAAATTGTATAGGTTCCGAATTAGCTTAGTGCAATTAAATTTATCCGAAATCGTCACTTCAGTTTAAATTCTGCTTAAGAACTTGTGTTTTATTAAATTTATAGTTTCATGATCAATTTCATTCTAGTCTAACAAACCAACTTGATTGAATTATTGTTCTGCAGGAGAAGCATATAAAAGTATGGATATTCGAATGTAGGCAACCAAGCCTTCAAGCATACAAGCTAGGGCTAGCGGCGTGTGTGTTGCTAGCCCTGGCTCATGTCATTGCCAATGTGCTGGGAGGCTGTGTTTGCATTGGGTCTAGGGAAGAGTATTATAAATCCTCTCCCACCAGGCAACTAGCTTTTCTTGCCCTCATCATGTCTTGGTAAGTTTTACTTTTACCTTTTTTCTGTTTTTTACATCATACTTAACATCACAATATATATAAACCTAGCTTACCTTATGTTCCAGAACTATTAAAAATATCTTATATTTCAGTATATACTATACGGGGCTCATGAATAATCTATTAATATGATGTTTAATGATCATAAAGAACAAGATTGGTGGAACAATTTTAACGAATTACATAATGCGTAACAGGGTGATAATGTGCATAGCGTTCTCGCTGCTGGTGATAGGAACAGTGGCAAATGCAAGGCCAGAAAACACATGCGGATTCTCCCATGGGCATGTGTTTGTGGTGGGAGGCATCTTGTGTTTTATTCATTGCTTATTCCTCGTTGCTTATTATGTTGCTGCTACCGCATCTTTTGATGAAGAAGAATACTTCAGAACTCAAAGACCCACTGGGCCTCCCCCTCTTCCTGTCTAATCTTTCTTCCACATTTTCATGTATTGCAATTTTTTTTCCATTTGTTTCTTCAATCTTCTCTTTGATGATACTATTTGTGTACATTTCATTATTTCGATTTGCTCTGTTATTTTTTTTCCTTTTGTGATTGTAATTCTATGGATCGGAGGGCCAAATAAACCTATTAATTTGACATTATTTGTTAATAAAACAAGTATGGACTTCATTCTTTTTTGCCTTGTTCGTTCGTGTTATAAATTATCCATGACCTAACTTTATCTATTCTCATAAATTAAGAAGGTAAGTGAAAGAGGTAGTTAAAGATTTCTTCTCATAAGAAATTTCCCACCATATCCTCATAAAAAATATTATTAAACTCCCTATTTTCTATCTGCTCCCACAATTCAGCTACTGACACTTGATATCCTCGTTTTGAAAGTCAATCAGCTGCACCATTTACTTCTCCATAAATATGGGAAATATTACGCCAAAGAAACTTTGAAATTAGATTACGAATATATTCCACCAGGTTTCTAACCTGCCAGAGTATGTCAAAATTACCTTTGATGGCTTGGATTACTACTAGATTATCTTCCTTCAATGAATATGTGTGAATGACTCGTTTTTGTTGCTTCCATTAATCCATCACGTAATGCTCATTCTTCATCCGCAATAATTGGGGAGTCTCCATAGTTCCCCACGCCTGCCTTAATCAATACTCCCTTTCAATCATGTAGAAGAAAACCTCCTGCTGCCGAATTTTGATTTCGCGAACCACCGGAGTTGAGTTTGATGTTGTCTGCTATCTTACGATTTTATTGGATGGCAGCAATTGATGTGCGGTGTACCTAGCCTCCATCCTATTGGCCTTTAATGAATTTCGAATTTTCCATTCTGCATCGTTTTTCTTCGCTTGAATGAGGTTTCCTAAGAGATTGTGAATGATATTCCTAAAAACTGTGTCATTTCTACTTTTTCAAAGCATCCAAAGAAGGAAAACTCCACGGATTACATTATTTTCTTCATCATCACTCTTACAAGTCGTGAGTAGACTTTTAAGAAATGGGGAAGACCGATCTATTGAGTCCATGGATATTCATTGATGCTGATTTGCTAATTCCCAGACATGTTTTGCAAAGGGACAGTCCTTGAAGGTGTGCTCATTAGTTTCTATGTCCTCTTAGCATGACGAGCAAAGAAGGTCTGAATCGATACCTCTGCAAAAAAGATTTCGTTTATTAGGAAGGGCATTCCTCAATCCTTGCCATAGAAAGATTTTAACTTTCGGCGATAAGTCTAGTCTCCAAATCCATTTATACTCTCATTTTTGTAGCCAGTCGTTGCAGGGTTGCGCAATTCTAGGGGTTGTTTTCGTCGAGAAATTCCCCGATCCTGTAAGCCACCAACAAACTTCGTCCCTAGTGTCCGCATAAGGAATTGGTATGCCAAGGATTTTTTTTCGATCACATTGTTGTCATTGATCACTTATCTGATTTTACCCAAATTCCAGTTCTTTTGTTTTCTAATAAATTTATCTACCGTTATGCCCATATTATATATAATCTCACACTTAGATTGATCATTTCTATAATAGTCTGATCATCACACCATCTATCTTTCCAAAATTTAATATTTTTTATTAGTACATACCCGCACATATGTATACACTTTTTGGTGGGAGTATAAGCTACGAGACGACCTGTGCTGGTACTTCAAGAAACTCCACCGAATAAAAGATGAAATGAAAGCAAAGCAAGGCAATGCAGTAGAGTATAAAATCCAGGATGGATACAACAGGCTCCAGGCCACTAGGAGGAACTAGCCTTGGGCAAAGCTCACCTGGAACAGACTCAGCACACCGAGACACTCCTTTTGCACATGGTTAGCCCTTCATGATCGGTTGCAAGTCCGGTCCAGATTACACAAACACATGCCTCAAATTCCCAGAGAGTGTGTTTTGTGCCAAGAGAATGAAGAAACTGTACAACATCTTTTCTATGACTGTTGCTACTCCACTGAAATCAGAAGAAAGCTCATAGACTGACTGAAACTGCCATAAGCTACCGATTGGGAGCACTGGTGCCGAAGAATCAGAGGTTCAAAAACCACAGGCTGGAGGAAAGAACTGATGGCAGCGGGTTTCAATAGCTACATTTACCATATCTGGCTAGAAATAAACAGGAGAGTTTTCAAGAATCAAGTCAGTGACGCTGATTGAGTTTTCAAAGAGATCAGACA
Source organism: Portulaca oleracea (assembly GCA_029582165.1). Taxonomy (NCBI): domain Eukaryota; kingdom Viridiplantae; phylum Streptophyta; class Magnoliopsida; order Caryophyllales; family Portulacaceae; genus Portulaca; species Portulaca oleracea. The sequence goes on from CM055885.1 coordinate 22,559,765, forward strand.
TAATCTAAGAGATCTTAGTCTATATTTAGCTAGCAAAACAAAGAAATATACTCCTTGTATAGATATCCTTAGTATGTGATTTGTTTGTTTGGGGAATTTCCCTGCATTGGGAATAAGATTTTAAACCATTTCCAATATTATATATATATATATATATATATATATATATATATATATATATATATATATATATATATAGGAACGGATCCAATAGGAAGGAACTTCAGGTAGGAAGGTAGGAAGAGAAGATCTCAACCGTTCATATCAAATCAGATGGACCACATTAAAACCACTAATATCTTATGAAACCACCCACACGTGTGACAATAAATTGAAATAAAAAACAAGAAATAATATTTGCATGCGGTTTATACGGGATTTGAAGCGGCAATTTCATTTCCTATCTAAAACACACTTGAGTGTCTACACAGAGCATTAACATCCTTGATTTGGAGAGAGAAAGCAGAAGATATCAAAGTGTTCAGAGATTTCTAGGGTTTTTCCGCCATTTTCGAACAAGTGTTCAAGGTCACCGGAAAAATTACTGCCATAATTGTTGCCGATTCTCGACCATACAACGTAGCAAATGTCGACGGAAAAGGACCCAGAGGTGAGCGATGGTGTCTCTGTGCTCGTGTTTGTACATGTAATTGTAACATGCTTGAGATTGTACATTAGAAAAACGGTCTCGTGCTCATTTTCATTATTATTTCATTATAGAGAAGAGGCATGGAGGTAGAGGCATGTGGCAATGCCGCCGACGAAGGGTCACACAGCAAGTATGTAACGCCCCAACCTTAATCACAAGATTAAGACTATACTTAGAATCCCAAACCTGTGATTAGCGCAGCGGAACACCTTAGGTCGAGGCATTACCGCCGTCTCCCAAAAGAGACAAGGCAACAACACCAAAGAGACTTCCAAAACCATAAGATAACTTACTAACTTAAAACTTTCACATATACACTTATACAACCCTTGGGTAAAGCATATAAACTTAAACAACCTTTAAAGAGGTCAAAATACAACACTTCTTCCATAAACATGGGTACTTCAAAACATGCGACTCCCAAGTCGATCAGGATACTTTAACCATGACTACCTTGCTTGCAACACGCGATTACCCCTGCTTGCCTTTGCCTTTACTCGGACCCCTAAAACAAAACATTAAAAACATTGCGAAAGTGAGTGGGAAACACTCAAGACGTAAACCTCCAACACGCCAAACCGTTCAAGACGGTTTTAGTGCCGCATTTAAATTCATTTTGAAAGCGGGAAGGGTAATAAAACATTAACTTGAAAAGACATGAACATAGACTTATACGTGAGTAAGAGTAACTTGAGTTCATAAAGAAAGAACTCATCACATGAACTTAGAAGTAAATACATAAACTTAAGAGTTTTGTTGGGTCCCCTTTAGATCGATGCAAAGCATCTCACAAGCACGCCCAAACCGATCCGAGTTTGGATGGGTGATCATAGATACCGACACATCGCCGTGTCTAGGACACTGATCGGAGCATCTAAAACATAAAAGGCTAGCACTTCTCGTAACTAGCTAGAACATAGAACATAGAATCCATAAAATGGGACCGCTTAAAACCATGAACAACCATAAAAGCATAGATTAGCATAAATCGTAATCATAAAGGAGCAATAATCATAAAAGCATACTTAGCACAAACTGTAAACATTTAGCATAAACCATAAACCTTTAACATAAATCATAAACTTAAAACATAAATTATAAACATAAAACATAAACCGTAAATATTTGCATAAACCGTAACCATAAAACATAAATCGTGAACATAAAGCATAAATCGTAAATATAAAGCATAAATCGTAAACATAAAGGAGCGAAGAGTTGGACAATTCGCGTACCTTGGTTAGAAGAAAGCTTTAGCGGCGAGCCTCGAGCTTGAGATGGCGTGGGCGACTTGGAGACTATAAGGAATTTGTAATAAGAGCGTAGTGAAATCGGTGAGGTTCGTGTAATCATACAAAATAGCATACAATACTTAAACTTGTCTCATAAAAGGTAAGAAAGGAAATAAAATTTCAGATTTTAGCAATTCGTTGTTTCGGCGATAACTTGGGCTAGAAAACTCGGATTTTTGCAAACGAGTACTTTCCGGAATAGGGAAAATCATGACCGACAACTTTGTCAACTGGCCCAAATGCTAGAAATGAAAGGAAGGGCTCGAAAAATGGCCCGGACAGAAGCAGTGCATGAATAAATTATAAAACGGCTTAAAACTTAGAGTGGAACTCATGGTGAAAATTGAATAACAATAGAGAAGGTTCATGGCTTATGGGGCATTTCAACCATTGGCTTAAAGGAGCATAGAAATGGAGCACTTGAAGGTTCAATAAAAGAAACCATTCGATTAGTGAAAACATGAAGAACGTCGTAACGACGGAATTAAGGACAATATCATGTTTATGGATTTTTTTAGAAACGATTTTCGAATCGATGAACGGTAAATTAGATATGAAGAAAGGACGAGCTTATGGTTACTTAGACATAGAGGGACTCAAGTATAACCCTTATTCATCAACAATACTTACTTGGATCTTAAAACTTCACCGAATTGGCCCATGAATTGCTAAATTACCTATGATCCTTTAGGAGATAATCCTCAACATCAACCCAACTTAAATTAGCTTAGAAAACTCATCCCAACTATCTTGACAACACCACAAAGGTTACAAATTCATAAGAACTCCATAAAAGACCCAATTTACAAATTTTAGGCTAAAAAGGCAATAAAAATTCTGGGCAGAAACTTGTTCCGGACAGCCCTGCTTCCCGGGCTCGTAACTCATACTCCCGACATCGGATGACTACGAATCATACCTTTCCGGAAAGCTTGCAACGTGGCCTAAAACTTTCATGTTCACCATAAAAACTAAAGAGGTCTCCAAAGGGACGAAAACAGCCCTCAAAACACTGACTCAGAATTCGTATATAAAATTGTACCTTCACGGTTTTGGTCGTAACTCGGGCTATACATGTCGGAAATTCGAAATTCCAAAGCCTATGGTTTGCTAGCACTTTAAGCTATCAAATGGAGTAGAAATTTGGGCAATAATCTCACTTTTATAATTCTGTAAATTTCCAGAATTGAAAACAGTAGCTAAAACACTTAAAACTCATCTTTTAATTGGATTTTCCCACTCTTAATCATAATAGAACTTAATCAAACTTCAACAAACCTTAAACCACCATATTTCCAGAATATAAACCATGAAAAACTCTTCATCAAAGGCCTTAAAAATCACATGCATCTATGGATTAAACATAAACTTCACATAATAAACATGTTCTTGAACTCTTGCACAACAATCTCTCTAATTCACCCAAATTAAGCATGATAACACTTAATTTATAATCTCACAACATAAACTCAGCCCTTAAACACTTAGAAACTCATAAGAAATCCACATGCATCACCATTAATTCATCATCCACCATGAATTCAACCATAAAACCTCACAAACACTTAGAAATATACATGCATACACTTAAAACTTAAACCCTAACTTAACCACAACTTAAATTCATGCTTAATAAACATAAAGAAGATGAAAAACATCAAGAAACCATGAATTTGAAGTAGAAAATCAGATTAGAAACAAGAGAATTAGGTTAGGGTTTGAGATTATACTACTTGAATTTGAGGTGAGAAATGGAACAAGAGAAGGGAGGAGCGAGTGGTGGCCGGAGTTGGGGCCGCCGGCAGACCCGCCGGAAACCACCAGGCAGGGGCGGCAGAAGGGCTGTGCACGGGCAGCAAGGAGAGAGGGAAGGTAGAGAGAAAGTGATAGAAATCAGATTTTGCAATTGAACTAGAATAAAGCCTTTTACCCCTTTTATAAAATACCCCCTTCCCTAAATAAATTACCTTCCAATTAAAACATAATTAAACCATTAGTAAATAAATTAGCTAGGTAAGAATAATTAGTAATCCTCCCAAATAAATTAACAACATAAAACTTGATAATATTATTTAGTATATAACTAAATAAAATTTCTTGGAATGTAAAGTTGGGTGGAAAACTAAAATTAAAATTACATAAACTAAATTGATAGAACATACTAATAAAATAATTTGGGGCCATAAAATGTACTTAGGAGGTTCGGGTAGCATAAATCGTAAAAGAACGGAATTAAAATTAATATAACCTTCCTCGGTTTTAGACGTAAAAATTTTAGAACATAAAATAAATCAAATAACTTATTGTAAAATACTCATAACCTCAACATAATATTCATAAGATAATAATACATAAAATTAACCCACGAACCATCGTCTTGCTCGAGACCTGTCACGCATAAACATACATATAAAGAAAAAACGTAATAACCAAAGATAACGATGGCGTGTCATAAATAAGGAAATTTTTAATTAGCGTAATTCGGCTAATCATCGAACTTAGTGTCTTAATTAAAACGGGTTTAGGGTGGGTCGTTACAAAGTAAGTGCGATAACCACGGTTAAATTCAGTGTGGGGGGTGGAGGGGGTGGAGGGTGGGGGTGGGGGTGGGGGTGCGTTGGTAAAGGTGGAATGGGTGATTGTTGATTGGGGCTGGGTGTATGCTACGGGGACATGGCATAGGGCTGACAGGGCTCCGCGATAGTGAGTCGAGTCCGCATATGTGGCCACTGTGATTGTGAGGGTCGCAGGGAGGAGGGGGGAGGGGGGGTGAAACAAGTATGTAGATGTGATACGAGTATGTGTGATCATATGAATATGTGCATTTTCTGTATGTGGCACGTTGATCACATATAACAAAATGTGGTCAATAGCTATGTTTATAATGTAAGGCGTCGTCCTTGAAAAAAAAAAAACACATGGTGGGCCATGCCCCATGCCTTGAGTGGGCTGTCATGCAAATCCAATGCTCAAGTTCACATTCCATTTACCACAAATAACACAGTATGGTCATTATAAGGGGGGGGGGGGGTACACACTGGTGACCTTGGCCACTGACTATGGAGCACATTAATCGACCACGGATAACATAATGTGGTCAGTGTTATTATAGGATGATCTCTTGCACATTCGCCACAGGTAACATAATGTGGTCAGTAATGTTGTGCACCTAGTATGAGATATGGTACAAAAGCTCGTATGATCTTGACCAACATACATAGAGATGCGGGGCACCGCAGTGGCGTGCATATAATGTTTATATGATCATCTTTTTCTATACGCTCTTGTTGGCGCATCGCTGTTTGCTGACATGGGCCACATATAATATGTTGTGGTCAGTAGTATATACTATTTATATTGATCATCTTTGACACATTGTCCACATAGACCACACTGTGGTCAGCAACGGATCATATATGTCATCCACCTAGTGCACAAAATTATATAGAGCATTTAGCATGTGACGCAGTAAAAAAGCACGTACGATCTTTGATCAAATAGGTCTAATTGTGGTCCACTTGCTCTATTTTTCATGTTGGTCTACATATTGACCACAGACAGCATACTGTGGCCAGTGGTGTATTGTTCATATTGACCACAAACACCATAATGTGGACGACATTGTGGCCATATCGGCCATCCTTATGGTACACATAGTGCATAGTGTTTTTACTATGCGATATGGTGCAATAGCACGCATGATCTTTCTTTATTTTCAGGTTGGTGTGCACACTGCCTGACACGGGGCACGTTTAGTGGTAGAATTGACCGTGAAGAACTATATTTAACCCCAACTTTTATTATGATCATCAATATCGATGTATATGTTGAGTCTTTTGAAATCAGTTTGACACGCATATCTTTGTTGGTTCACAGTACAGGTCAAAATTGTTGATGACCCGAACGAGCAAGCAGAGCAGTGTGCGGACCGCGTGTTCCCCACAAGGATGTCACCGAGACTGTTGATATACATCATCGACAACATCGGCCCCGATCATGTCTCCGTCATCAAGGATTTGGGTTTCGGTGGTTTCATAAATTTAAGGATGAAGTTGCTTCCGGGTAATTTGTGCAAATGGCTAGTTGACAGTCTTGACCCCGATACCATGACACTTGATTTAGGAAGGGGTCGGAAAATCGAGATAACAGAGGAGGACATATTCTTGACGATTGGGCTACCGCGTGGAACGATCCCAATAGATGAAGGCAAATTGAAACGTGTGTATGATCACATATTAGTATACTGTGGTCAAACAGTGTTATTGTGGTATACTGTGATCAGACAAGCAATACTTTCGTATTTTTAATGCTTAGGTATCTTGGATAGATATGCATATTCCATAATGGATATACGGATGTTTGGTATCCATGTTTCTTTTCTTTATGTCTGTTCAATTGATCACGAGCCTTAGTACGTGCTCCTGGAGCGATCTCTGTCATGGGTGTGTCCACAATATATTAATCTGTTGTCAATCAACGAATATTGTCGTATTTTAACAATAATATATTATGAACACACATACTCATGTTTCACACATTCGGTACGCTCCCAAATGGCCGACTGGTGTTCAGTTTCCCAATGAACGAGCGGGATAAACACGTGGAAGTTCACCGTGTGAGTGGCCATACTTCATTAGATTGTGATCAATTGTGTCTTACACAATATCACTCATCAAAATAAAACCTACCCCAACACGGGGATATACAATGCTTGGTGTGGTCATACTAACAACACACCACGATGCGTCGTGGATGTGCAAATGCACACCCTATGTTGAATATATGTAATTAATCATCACAGCATAGATTGCCAAATGTCAACAGTAGCCATAGAAAATGTTTGGTGCGGTCAGATTTAAAGTACCCCAAATTGCGACCGTAAATGTGGAAATGTACCCCCAACGATGAACATATGTAGTCAATCATCAAACACTACATATCTTGATATGGAAATCATACGCTATGTGGTTAGACAACCATCCGCAATGGACTTGAACACAATACTATATTGTATTATTCATTTTTTTTTCCAGCGTTACAAGCATGCGAAGGTTAGCACGCACATTAACATAAACACATCGCCCCTAGTCGGCGGATGCGGACAACAATCACACCCCATCATGATGCGAACAATTAACGTAAAGTGCCTCAAACAACCCTCGTCGAGGTCGAGATCATGCAACTACACTGCTTGCGTTGCATACACATAATCAAACACCAAAATAAAAACCAAAAAAAAAAAACTACAGGTTTAGTTCACGAGTAGTCCATGTTGATCCAAATAAATTGCACTAATGGCCACAGTGATCGTAAGCTATGTTGATCGTGGTATGTTTAACAACACACCACAAAGACTACAAATGATTGGTCACTTGTTCATCATTATATGCATGCGAAGTCTGGTACACAAAATGGTCTAACACTATCACCTCTAACGTACGAATGTACAAAATCTATCAACTGTGGTCAGACTGACTTATGGTGTGGCCAGATGAAAAAATGAACCACAATGAGATCGTGTATCTACAAACATACTATCTACATTGAATATACATAGTCAATCATCATCCAAAAAGCATGTATACACGTATCATCAATCATTGGCCACATTGCATAAGTGGTGTGGTCAAGCTTTTCTATTCTATAAATGCCAAGTCCAATACACAAATTGACCTAAATTAAAATTGTTTTTTTGAACCAGAATTTAACAAATGCTGATCAACAACCCACAATAAAGACATATCATAAAAAACACAAAATGCAAAAACCATACACAACGTTTTGCATATTACTTCACGCCTCACTGGTAGTGTTCAGGGCAATTCCTGTTGTCGTGGTTGGCTATTTGTTCACAGAAATTGCATCTTCTTGCTGTTGCCTTTTGTTGCACTACAATTTCGATCCCTCTCTTCTTCCGCTTTGCACGCCTCTTTGGGGTCCGACGCGGGGGGTGTTTTTATTGTTGCCTGCACAATGACCAGCACACCAAAAATGCTTCAACATCACCGGAGACACCACTTTCACCACACCTGTGCTCATGGTCGATAAATATATAAATTTTTGTCGGGACTTACTATTTACAATGTGCCCACATGTTTACCTGCTTTGGCTCTACTAATACAACCCAGCTCATAAACTTACCAGCGTGCACATTCAGTTTGTCGGCCATGTAATAAACAACGGAATGGTATGGCTCACCTTAAACACAGATATTTAGAACACGATCACATCCATCACATATGCATGCAACCTCCTGGTGTACACACTTATAATGTACGTGGTCAATGTAAACAAATTTCAACATATTGTGGACACACACATACCGATTGTGGCCACAATTATACTGGCTGTGGCCCTAATATTTACAACACACGTACTATATCCCTAATGCAAACCACACCCAACATCGATTTGCATAGTTGCCGGCGGGGTACATGGCCAATGTAGACTACATCCAAAAGTTGGATTCTCCACTTTGCATTGTATGCATCTCGTGAATTTCAACACTAGGAGATTCTTAAAACACGACTATCGACCCACCCACCCCATCCTCTCGCCGTCAATGCATAATCGTTGGACTATATTAATGTATATGCAACAGACATCATACCTGTTTGACTCTAACTGTGCATAGAACAATAAAAACGCTAGACGATCTCACCTGTTCGACGCCATTGACTTCGTGTGTACGATGAAGACGTGCCTTTGCGTTGTTGGAGTGCAATGGAGTAAGGGTTGACTGTGATTGAATTCACCCAGTACAACTTCCAATATGAAAAACCCTATTTTTGGCTAGAATATTCTTACCTTCAATTCCCTTTGATTGTTTCCGTTTTTTTCTCTAAATAACTGATTTTTTTTTAGCAAAACCACTAGCTGTTTTGTAATATACATAGGTGGTTTTTGTTATTTTTGGCACATGTGTGTACATTTAATCTCGTGCGTTGGATCAAAATGAACGGCTGAGATCTTCTCTTCCTACCTTCCTACCTGAAGTTTCTTCCTACTGGATATATATATATATATATATATATATTTGCACAAAAACAAAATATATATACTATCAATGAAGAAGAGAGGGCCTCAAACCTTTACATTACATATTGAGAACTATTTCTATGCAAGGGGTATATCCCCTCCTATTTTTCAAAAAATAGGAGGGGATATACCCTTGCATATATATATATATATATATATATATATATATATATATATATATATATATATATATATATATATATTATATATACTAGTCCTTGTACCCGTGCGTTGCACGGGACAAAGATAAATCACACATATATTGAAAATATTATTTAAACTATATCTTAAATAATAAGAATGATAATATTAGAACGAATAACTATATAACCAATAATCATTAAAAATATGAACAATAGTACCTAAAATAAATATAAAAAAGAAAGCAATGATAAAAAAAAAGAAAGTTACTTTTGTACATTTGTTTTTTGAAAAATGAAAACATTTGTATATCTCGCTAAGTTATAATTGAATTAGAATTAATGCTTTAATTTTCTTCTAGATAAATATTTCGTAATACATTATTCTTAATATTTTACAAAAATGATTGTCATATAGTTATAATTAAGCAATATATAGTTATATTTTACAAAAATGATTGTCATATAGTTATAATTAAGCAATATATAGTTATGTCATCCCCTTTTATTTTCTCAAATTCTCTTTATCTCATCTTATTTCTTTATAAATTTTAAATCTTTCACACATTTTGATTAAAATAAGTTAGTGGCTTAGATAAGAACATTTTTGAAGACAAACTCAAGATATACAACTTTAGCATGCACATTAATAAAATATTAATAATATTCTAAATAATTCAATGGCTCATAATTCCTCTTATACAACAATGTATCCTTGTTCAAACTAAAACAATAACATAATATAATTATATATAGACATTGAATAAATTACTCACCCATTATTTAAAAAAAGTATTATAAAAGCCGAAATACATATATTGTTAGTCGTAGGATAAAAAGATATCATGTAAAACATTAAAAAATGATAGTAGTAGTAATAATAATAATAATAATTATTATTATTATTATTATTATTATTATTAAACTTACCTTAAAATCATATTCTTCTCATGAAATGCAATGCTCAAACAATGCAACACTAACTGCATGTAAATTCAAGGTTTGATCAAGATTTTTGCTCATTTGTATGATAGAAAGTAGTGAGGTTTGCTTTCTCATGATAAAGAAGCAAATCAATCTAGTCAATCTTAAGTGGATGATAAAAAATAATTATAAAAACAAAAATTTATTAATAAAATTAAAGATGCTTTGACCAAAAAATAACGTTTTTGTTTTGTGGGTGAAAACAAATAGTTAAGTACAATTATTATGGTCATTAGTATTGATTTAATAATCACCATAACTATTAGCATTTTTTTTGTCTTAACTTAACTGTTAACTTCATAGTAGTAGGTTAGCATCAACGCACAATAAAACGGATACCCTGCTACCTTTTTGTATAATAATAATAATAATAATAATAATAATAATAATAATAATAATAATAATAATAATAATAATAATAATAATAATAATAATATGTAAAAGAAGAAATTCAAATTAGCCAATAGCAACTTTTCAACTCAACAAATCTAAAATAAATTATTTACCACAATCGAAAATGTAATTTTTATTTATATTTGTGTTTTTGTAATATATTTTTGATATTTATTTATTCTCATTATTAACTCACTTTCTATTATATCGTTTGGTGATAAAGGGAATCATACATATATATATTTTATGAATTTGAATATATATTATATTGTTGTACATAGTTTAATTAAAATAATATGCTTTCATTTATATACAATAGTAACTCATCATACAATTAATATGTATGAGTAATTTTCATTTTAAAAAATAAGTATGTCATTCTAAAAATGTCCTCTCAATACAACATATATAAATTTCAATCCTCATCCTTTATATATATTTGTAACACTAATAACATACCCCAAAACAAAGTAGTCAATCTTACCGGACAAAAAGTTATACATTTTATCTTATCATATAATATTTTAAAATGTAATATATGTTCTAAAAATTTACAACACTAATAACAAATGCAATAAGGTAATATGATATTTTACCTTGCCCTGTTTTTTTTGGCCCCAACCCCTTTAGTTATATCTTCTTTCTTTATAAATTATTAAGAAATTTGCAAAACTTCTTATTGCTGAATCCTAATCCAATAAAATAATTGTTGTACGTACTGAACTAAATTTACTTAAAAATATTGGATTAGAACAATTTAGTTGTAGGATAAAATAAAATTGTCAATTCTACTTTAGAAAGCAAACTTAAAAGCTAGTATACAATTCTATTATATTGATAAAAGGCTAAGAATAATATTAAAATTTAATATCAAATTAGTTTTCTCATGTATGACAACAACGTATGTCTTTTTCAATTCAAAATAAGGGGAAAAAAGTAGATCATGAACTAATTTCTAAAATACTAAAGCCAGTGCTCCAATTTTTTAAGAAATTGCTACTAATTATATATAAGATAAAAAGAAGTCACACAAAAATTATGAAATAACCAATAAAATACAAATTAAATTTACTCAGTACAAAATACGTCTTGCTCCAATATCATACTCTTCGCACTAATAGATGCAACAATCATACAATATACGGGAGTACATACAATCTGAATTTGATGGATGCTTTGATCTCATGTTACATAAAAAATTATAATGACTTGCTTTTTTTTGTGATAACAAAATCAAATAAAAAAATAAAAATACCAAGATAATGGATTTAGTTTTGGTGTGTTGAAAGCCACTAAAACCTCCAAAGGCAAATGCAATATTTATAGGAAAATAAATAGTAGATATATATGCAAAATGAAACGGTAAGAATCCAACTAAATGCATACTAATTTGAATGCAAATGCATGTAACGGAATACTCATGACTTATGAGTATCATTTACTATAATTATAATCCATTAATTATAATAATCACCAATTAAAAAGAAAATTGATAATTAAATAGAAACTTGGTATATTAATAGGTGGGTTTTAAAAAAAAATTAAAAAAAAGTTATTTGGATGAACCTAAAATACTCAAAACACCCTCATAAAATAACACAAATTTCGACCCTCACCCTTTGTACCCAGAAATATATATACTAGTCTTTTGACCCGTGCGTTGCACGGTGCATTATTAGATCTTTTTCTTTTTCAAAAAACACATTAACCTTTTAAAACATAGTTGAATTCTTGCATATTTGTACGTAATATTTGCGAAGTATATATTAATCTTAAATTAAATGATAAATTTCGCATGATACAGAATAGATTGGATAGTTAATAATTAATATTCAATTCTAAATTTCTAGCATTACTTACATTTTTGCTTGCCTAAACTCTTATTGATGACAATTTGTATAAGGAGAAAGAAGACAAAAAAAAAATTGATTTACAGGAATATCTTTGACGTGGTTTCATCTCAAAATATTATTAACAACATGTGTTTTATATATAAATGATAAATTAAATTTCAAATTCCAACATAGAAAATAAATCTTCCATCAAAAAAACATAGAAAATAAATCTCAAAAATAATAAATTGTATATATACATATATAATTGTTTTATATTTAGATTTATTGTTGAATTTCACATACTTCCTCTTATATTCATCAATCTTTTTCCTATACAAAGAATAAACATCTTACACTAAGATTGTTTGTTAAAAGGTGATGAGGATAAAATTGATGAGATTTCTTAATCTAAAAAACAAACATTACTCGCAATGCTTGAATTGTTGATACTATACAAATATTTTCATTAATTGAAATATATTAATAAGAGTAATATAATAAAAAATGGCTAGATAACATTTTGAATCAACAAAAGATTTTTTTTCATCTCTTTATAACTCATTTGCAATTACAAAAGATATATGTCATACCAATTTATAATCAAGCTTGAAAGTCATAACACGGTAATATTGTGTAATGTACTATTGGTGAAGAATCCAAACAATGATAAATTAGATAGTTGAATTGAATCATAAAAAAAGTTTGATAATCATAATATGTTTAGCTTTTAAAACATGGTATTTGTTTTGGAATATCAAATACTACCTACATCTCAAAATATTTGTCAAAGATCGGTTAAACTTGATATTTGATAAATATAATTGTGGATATAATACACCAAAATTTGTTTGCCACAGATTTCTTTCTTGTAATTGTAGAACCAAATAAATTGAACTTGAACTTGAACTGATAAGCACATCAAAACAAAAATAAAAAGGAAAATAAGAGGAAGAACAAATGAATTATGAGAATATAATGAATTATGAGACAAAAGAGGAGGAAGAAGAATATCTAATGTAAAGTTGTTTTCTCTTCAAATTCTTTTACTCCCTTTTATTTAATCAAATTCCTAAATGTCTTAAATATGTACAATCTCTCAGAAAATTATGATTCCATTTGGAGAGTTTTGGTCAGTTAAAATTTATTTATGTTTGTAAATGTGATGAGAAATCAATGACAACAAATGAAATGCTTCAATTTTTCTACAATTAAGTGATTAATTGATGATACAAATACAAATTAAATAATGACTAAATATTTTCTGAAAATAACATGTTTTCTCTATAAAAGAAACCAAAAATATTTCCAATGAAAAGCCACTTTGATAGGTGGTCAAAAGTATGATTGTCTCATGTTAAAATGTATATTAAAAAAAAGAGTAAAATGATTAATTTAATTACGATTTATTGTACTTCATATATATTATATAGGTATATGACTATTATCAACATTGTCCTCTTTAAAACAGAAATATTCCACTCTCACCATTTTGTACCTAAAAGTATTTAAAAAATAATAAAATGATTAATCATAACTTTTTAAAAACACCCTCCTTAAGACATACATATATATATTCTCGTACTAACCCTTTGTACCTAGTTTTATATAATAACCCGCTAAAGAAGAATGTGAAAAGTAAAAATAAATACAAAAAGAAAGAGCAAAATAATATATATATATATATATATATATATATATATATATATATATATATATATCATATTTTTACAAAAAAATGAAGACACAAAAGTTAAATATAATAATGATACAAAAAACAACTAATAAAAAAGAATATCTAATATAGCTAACAATAATTTAAAAAAATAGAAATAAAATAACAAATAAAATTAACACAAAATAAAAGAAATAGAAAAGAAGAAAAGGTGGGAGACATACCATAGTATTCTCTCCCTTTGTTGTCCACCTATTTATACTCTTATAGTTAGTGTGTAAGTATGCAATTTTTTTTTTTTTTTGTTAGCAAGTATGCAATTTACTTATTATAACCGTAGATTTATGATTATCATTGATGATGATTAATCACTATGTAACTCATTTCCTCTTTTATATTTCAATAATTAATTTTTCCTTTAAAAATATAACCTATGTTAACAATAATAAATATATATTATTACTCCCTATAATGATGATTCATGAATAATTAAAGGTCCCTTTTTTTTAAAAAAAACAAATTTTAATAATTATAATCTTCCGAAAATATCCTCATAAAATCATTCAAATCCCAACCTCACCCTTTGTACCCAAGTTTATATATATATATGATATATGATATGATATATGATATATGATATATGATATTATATATGATATATAGTCCTTAAACCTGTGCTTTACACGGGACATAAATAAAACACATATTATGCTGAAAACATGCTCAAACACACTACTAAAAGTATATGTATCATCAACCACTTTTTCCAACCAATTTAAAATGGTTGGAAAAAAAAAACCATTTCGTATTTTTCTAATTTTCCAACTATCAATATCAATTCTTTGTGCCCAATAATTTCTACTTAAAGTTTGTTTAGGCTTGTGTTACACATATACAAAATCTTTCTAAACTATTTTGAAAAAAGTGCAAAGCATATGAATTTCGGCTTTTTTTTTCCAATGCAAAGTTTTACATTTAAATCATATACTATCTTTATAGGTTTATATTTATATAATTATATAAATAATGTCATAATGAATAAGAAAAATATAAGATAAGATTACTCATATGCTACACATACTACATTTAAAAATGTTGAGTTGTATTTGAGGCATATAAGGAAATATTATACATCCTGTGAATTGATCGGTTTGATTTTTTTTTTTTTTTTTTTGTGAGCTAAAACATTTGGAACAAAAAGTGTTCAAATTATTTATTTTTGAGTCTTTCCTTTAGGAAAATGAGCTTTACTAACTATGTTTTATGTTCTATTAGGATGCTTTAATAAATAAAATACACTTGAGTAGCTTCTAATCCAACAAAATGATAGCAAAACCTCTACAATTTAAAAACAATTTAAAATTTTAATTTATTATAAAATTGAAGCTCTCTAAAGAGAAGAGACATGGATAACATGATTGAAAACAAATTTAAAATTTAATATATCTGATGTAATTAAGCTATAGAAGAAACACAAATAATATATTATAGATATGGATGGACTAAAACTTTAATATACATTTAATAGTGAAAAATATCTAAATTGCAATGAATTAAAACACATAATACAATCATCTTTCAACCTTTAATGATTGATCAACCATCTTATACGTATATATAATGACCAACATCCTAAATCAAATGAAATCAAATATGTGATTATCTTCCATATAAAAACATATGAAATAATGATATGATATATAATATGATATGATGATTTTCAATCACAATTACACTTCATAGTATAAAATAAAAGGAAGTTGCGTACTATAACTTAAAAATATAACAATTATGAAAAATATAACTCACTAAAATGGAGAATGTGAAAAGACAAAATAAATATGAAAATGAAGAGCAAGATAAGAAATATATATCATATTTTGACAAAAAAATGAAGACACAAAAGGTACATATAATAATGATAAATTAAAAAACAACCAATAAAAATGAACCTCATATAGCCAATAACAATTAAAAAAATAGAAAAAGTGACACATAAAATTAACTCAAGAGAAAAGAAAGAGAAAAGAAGAAAAGGTGGGAGACATACCATTGTATTCTCCCGTTTGTTTTCAACCTATTTATACTTTAGTTTGTTAGTATCCAATTTACTTACTCATTAGATATAACGGTTAATTTATCATTGATGACCATTAATCACTATGTAACTCCTTTTTTCTTTTAATATTTCAATAATTATTTTTTTGTTCAAAAATGTAACATATGATAATGGTAATAAATATATATTATTACACCCAATAATGATGATTTATGAATATTTAAAGAGCATTTGTTTTTTTTTAAAAAAAAGCAAATATTGACAATTATAATCTTCCGGAAATACCCTCATAAAATCATTCAAATTCCAACCTCACCCTTTGTACCCAATTTTATATATATATATATATATATATATATATATATATATATATATATATATATATAGGGAACGGATCCAATAGGAAGAGACTTTCGGTAGGAAGGTAGGAAGGAGCGATCTGGCGCATTATATCTCGATCCAATGGCTGTAATCAAAACCACTAATGACCTCCCTAAAACCACCACATGTGTGAGTTAATTAATAGAAAAAGGAAATTACTTTGATTATCTTGCGTGATTTGTGGGATTAAGAGATTTTTTTTTCTTTATTCCATCTTCAACCAGTTTCTTTTATTGTGGCACAGTAAGAACTTTGATAGAACCGTCACATCACAACTCCGGCGACTTTGCGATGACTCCGACGACCCCTCATGTCGACGATGAATTTGGGCGCTGAAACACAAGATTTTTAACCCCTTGAACAATTATGGTTGTAACACGTTGTATGGTTGAGAATCGGCAACAATTATGGCTGTAATTTTTCCGGTGACCTTGAACACTTGTTCGAAAATGGCGGAAAAACCCTAGAAATCTCTGAACACTTTGATATCTTCTGCTTTCTCTCTCCAAATCAAGGATGTTAATGCTCTGTGTAGACACTCAAGTGTGTTTTAGAAAGGAAATGAAATTGCCGCTTCAAATCCCGCATAAACCGCATGCAAATATTATTTCTTGTTTTTTTTTTCAATTTATTGTCACACGTGTGGGTGGTTTCATTAGATATTAGTGGTTTTAATGTGGTCAATCCGATTTGATATGAACGGTTGAGATCTTCTCTTCCTACCTTCCTACCTGAAGTTCCTTCCAACTGGATCCGTTCACGGATCCAATAGGAAGAGACTTTAGGTAGGAAGGTAGGAAGGTAGGAAGGAGCGATCTGGCGCATTATATCTCGATCCAATGGCTGTAATCAAAACCACTAATGACCTCCCTAAAACCACCACATGTGTGAGTTAATTAATAGAAAAAGGAAATTACTTTGATTATCTTGCGTGATTTGTGGGATTAAAAGATTTTTTTTTTCTTTATTCCATCTTCAACCAGTTTCTTTTATTGTGGCACAGTAAGAACTTTGATAGAACCGTCACATCACAACTCCGGCGACTTTGCGATGACTCCGACGACCCCTCATGTCGACGATGAATTTGGGCGCTGAAACACAAGATTTTTAACCCCTTGTTCGTAGCTGGTGATCATTGGTATCGATCAACGAAAGGGTATTTGTGTCGGATAACCCAACTCAAATCAAAATTAGGGTTTCAAATCGTCAAGGTTTGTATCAATTGTTTATGTGTTATTTCCAGAAATTTTGTATGCTTTGCATTCATACATGCTATGATGGGTCATAAATTTCGAATTGGGAACAATTTTATTACCAGAACGGAGGAAATGGGAGGCAGCGAGGGCTCAAGAACGAACATCGGCGCCGACATTGGGGAAGCAGGACCAAACATTTAAGTGAACCCCCACCTAATCGCCAATTGTGTAGCTGTGTGGTCATATGTCATGAACTGGTATTCCCATTGTAGTGTATTGATGTGCAGTGTGGGGCCAAATTGAGTAGTAGTGAGGTCAAGAACAGTTGGGCACACACCATGTTCAAGTGTGGTCATGATTGTCTATTAGCGTGGTCAGTTTGCTCTGACTCAATTCTTACAGTGTGTGCAAACCGGTAGACTTCATAATATTGGTTTATCATTAAGTGTGTTCATTAGAATTTGATGTGTGCTCGTTTGGATGTCAAGAAGCGGGGGTTAAGTCATTACAGATGCATTTTTGTTATGACTTCACAATGCACTAGGAGAACTCAATTAGAGATAATGTGCGGGAACAGACTTACCGATGCGATAAGAACCGGTCTCAAAAAAAGAATGCTCATGTGGTTCAACGACCCTGACATTGATGGGTCAAAGTTCTCGACGAAATATTTTTGTTGTTCATTGAAAAACTTTAGAATAGGCATGTTTTGGATAGGACGCATTACGATTTATTTGATGATATTTGGGTGTACTTGTTGGCGTGTACCGAACAATATTGATCCCGGATGTATTCAACATTATCAGTCATTTGTTACATTTGGTTTTGTCGGTTTTAATGAACAATATGGGGTTGGTAACGTATTGTGCACACGGGAAATTGGCTTTGGTTAACTACTGTGGCCACATTATATACGTGGTGTAGTCCCATCCATTCATTTCCACAAGTGTGGCTACTGGATTTTGATGTGTAGTCTTGCTCTCCATGTAGTGTGACAAACCTGTAACTAGTGAGAAACATAACATCCTGACTTGTTCGTTAATGTTAGAATATATGCCCATATATACTAAGTCCCAATCCATTGTATCATATATCCCCTCATATAGCATTTCAATTCCAAACTGTGGTCATGTAATCCCATGTGCGGTCATGTGTACAAGTGCATCGTGTCATGTCCATCGGATAACATTCACACAATCACTATTACCTACCACGTATGCAAAACAAGTCAGCAGGCGCCTGATCATGACCCATTCACCACACTTATTGTTGTATGACCACACATATTGACCCCAGATTGTAGTCACACTACATACTTTCAGTTTACACTATGATTCACTTCATAGCAAGTTTGACCACACATCCCATTCCAATGACCACACTTAATATAAACATAAGAGTTAAAAGTATAATGGGCAGCACACATATGAAGAGTAATAGAAATGTAAACTGAAAGGATATGACAACACTGTGTAAGCAGTATGGTCAACAAAGTGAATCACAGCCAAATGAACACAATGACAGACGTTAGTGACCATACTAGTTTGACCAAGTTCAACGCTTATATTGATTGTTCCACTATGTGGCCATTTAAATTATTGTGGCCACTTACAAACTATTAATGCCATAACACACTATAAAATTTACAGATGAGTTGAGTGACATATACGTATACTCTTGTAATTTGGAATGTAGCATGTTAATCATTAAAACCAACAACTAAATAGATGTTAACTTATTTCAATACTTAATTTTGACTACATATCCCATTTCCAGTGACCACACTTAATATAAACCCAAGAAATAGAGGTATAATGGGTCAGCACACATCTGAAGAGTAATAAGACTATAAACTGAAAGGTTATGACCACACTGTGTAAAAGTGTGGTCACCAAAGTGAACCGCACGCAAATGAACTTAATAGCAGGCGTGAGTAACAACACTAGTTTGTCTATCTCTAACGCTTGGTAGAAACCTAAGAATTAGAAGTATAATAGGTGACAAGACATCTTAAGAGTACTAGGACCATAAACTAAAAGGTTGTGAGCATAGTGTATGAGCAGTGTGGTCATCAAAGTGAATCGCATACAACTGAATATAATAGTAGTCGTGAGTGACCAAACTAGTTTTCCGACTCTAACGCTTACATTGATTGTGTCATTGGGTGACCATTTAAGATATTATGGCCACTTACAAACTACATATGCCATAACACACTATAAAATTTACAAATAAGTTGAGTGGCGTATACGTACGTTGTTGCAATTTGGACTGTAGCATGATAATCATTAAAAACCAACAACATGATAGATGTTAATTTATTCCAATACATAAATGTATAATGCGACATGTACAACAATTGAACACGGTATGCATCTGAATAGCGGCAAGCCGTGCCAGCCGTACTACATACCCATGTCACTAATAAATCACGCCTACAAGGTAGCGGCCTATGGGCATTGCCATTGCTACTGTCGGGCGCACCCTTTTCTTTACCCTCGACATCATTCCCACCTTCCATGTTATAGAAGTATTTCCATTGCCTCCCCTTTTTCATTCTCCTCCGTGGTGTGGGGGTCACTCCGCACACTGAACCCTGCCACAACTGCGTACCTTCATAAAAAGACGTTGCTTTGGCCAGCATCATATATAAACCCCATCCCAATACGGGGAACAATTGCCCCATCATCGCGATTTAGCCAGTATATCGTGACACTAGAATCACAAGCGACTGCAACAAGCGATAGTGCCACGTATGACGGTATGAGTGTTGGCTACTGCCTAGATCGCTGCAAGGACATCAATAAATAAAAAGAACATTAGAATAGTACATCGCGATATTACCATGCGTTGATGCATAAAAGTACAAAAACATGATTTATACTTGCCCATGCAGCACATTAGAAATTACTTAATCATTGTTATGTTGCCATATATATGGTGCTACTCCTCTTCCTATGGCCATTCATTGTACTTCTCCACTAGTTGTGGTCATGGTTGCCACCAGTGTGGTTGACCATATGGTGATAAGTGAAATGGGTGTTTACTCTTGTGTCGGTGTCATACTTAGCTACGCAAACATCCTTGTACCCTGACCCCCCTAACCCCCCTCTCGCCTTTGATTGTACTCACCAATATCGAGAAACAGTACAGTGTGGTCAAGGTTGGACATCATTGTGGTCATTGGTAGGCACACTTTAATCCATTCCTTGTGGTCATACATTGCTACTGGATTCGGGTATTCATGTTTGCGTCTTAATGTGTGGTCATACAGTGGCATGTCCTCAATAATAACGTGGCAAGGTAGTGTGTGGTCAACACTGGGTATTATTGTGTCGATGTCATAATTAGCTATGCAAGCATCATCGCACCCCAACCCCCATACCCGCCCCCTCCCCCACACACCTTTGGTTTTACTCCCTTGTATCATGAAACAAAACAGTGTGGTCAAGGGTAAATACTACTATGGACCTGTGGTCATTCGTTGGCACATTAAGTCCACTATCCTATTGTTATACACTACGACTCTACTTGTGGTATTCATGTCTACGTCTCAGTGTGAGGTCATATAATGTCATGTCATTGACAATAACGTGGCAAAGTATTGTGGTGTCAAAACTGGGTCTTATTATGGTCATGTGGGGGAATAATTAACTTCGTCTATTATGGTCACCTATGCTGATTGTGATTGACCTTTCTACCTTCATTTGGATTTGTACACTTTATTGACAACACCACTTGTCCAGTGTGGTCACAATAGTTTCAATTTGCTTCCCTATTATTCTACATATGTGTGTTGAACCATTGTAGTTTTAATTCTTAGGTTTGTATTAAGTGTAGTCACTTTGTTGACCACATTGCCTATACAGTTTGCACGCAAACTAGCCACACTACTTACATAGTGTTGTCACAGTAGTTACTTCCTACCTTCCTAATACTCTTCATATGTGTGTTGACACATTGTACTTCTAAGACATATAGTGGTTATTGTTGGCTACTCTAACAACCATCCCTTGCCCCTTCTAATTCCCATATTGCGTACTTCTCATAGAACAACTTGACATCATCCAAAGTGTTAAACCCATGGCTACCGATATGACCACAACGTCTGATGCCATATAGAATCAATTAATGGTCACACACACATACAAAAACACGGCACTCGTCAATGAGTTGTCGTCTAATCCATGAATCAGGGCCAATGATTCACCACCACCCCCCGACCATCCCCGACTCAGGCCCCCGAAAGACCAAACCCCTTTCAAACTAGTTGTACTACCAAATTTGGGAGTAGATGACTTACCCGGCTGCGGCTATGCCCCCATCGACGGCAAATCCTTGATCGGCTGACATCCTAGCTTCCTGAAAAGAGTTGATAAACAAGCATTTTTAGAATTTTGATGCCGAATTCACTAGCACGTACATTCAAGCTGCTTACTGACGACGTCGACTACCGGGAACATTAATATACCTCAGACGTTCGCCAGTCAATGCGTGCGACTAATCGGCCGTCGGTGTCTGAGCTCGGGTGTTTGATGATACACTTGTCGTCGGCTGCTTCTGCGAGGAACCACTCCGCTACTCTCACTCGAATATTAGGCGAAACCCTAGCCTTCTCCACTGTGTTCAAGATTTTATTTTCTCTTTCCAAATCTCCGGTCACTAACGAACTGTGAAGAATTTGCCCCTCGTGATTGTAATGCAATAGAACGTGGTTTGACTATGGTTTGACACATCCAAGATTAGCTTCCAATATGGATGCCGCTATTTTTGGGCAGAATAATCACCCAGTCAATGCATATGACTCTTGCCGTTATTTCAGCCCCCATAACAGATTCTGTATTTTTTTTCCTTTTTTTTAGCAAAACCACTAGTTGTTTTCTAATAATAAATGGTGGTTTTCTGGTTTTTGTGGCACATGTGTGTATACTTAATCAAGCGCGTTGGATCAAGAATGAATGGTCACGATTCTCTCTTAGCTTCCTACCTTCCTACTGGATCCGTTCCCATATATATATATATATGATCATATTATCATTCCACAAGCAAGTATAGCTCTATGCCAATAGAAGCCTATGTAAGGCACGAGCTTCTCCACCAGCTAGTATATATATAATGTTTTTAAGCATGTTATGTTCACATTCTTTTTCTATGGTCATAATGGTATGCAACAATGCATGGAAGTGCTCCATAATAATTTTGGGTAGTAACATTTGGGCAATCAAATTATTATTTATATCTAAATAAAAGTAGGGAATTGAAATAAAAATATATTCTGTCCCATTTAAATACTGTCATATTCTCAGATTCTCATTCGTATCATCGCGTGCCATGTTTAGGCCAAATCCTAATACTTGCTAAGGAATGCAATATGCATTATGTTTTTCCAATAAGTTAAAGCCTAATTAAGCTAAAAAATTCACAACAAAAGTTGCAAGCAACTGTAGAGAACAACATTAATGCAACAAAAGGTAAAGTATCAAAGATCACCGGAATATATATTGAGAAAATAAACTACTTTCAGAATTGTTGTTCAATTTGGCCTTGATTTCTTCTTGTTACATTTTTTTGAAAAGTTTCGCCACATTCTCTTGGTCATTGAGTATGAAGCCTATATCACTATACCAGCCTTACTCGCTCTACACGCTTTCTCATCCAAGCTATCACACGATTTTTCCACAATTTTCCAAATTATTCCTATTAATCATCTGTCTATCTTTTTCAGCTTGTCTTTTGATTTTTAGCAAGTCTTTTCTTCCCTTTAGTTTGACTCAAACCTTTTAAAGTAGTGGCTCTACAAGTTGCTTGTCCAACTAGCTGACATTTGAATTTCATCATAACACTTTGTTTCCTCTTATTTTGGGTTTTAACCTTCGAATCCTCTAGGATGGAGTCTTCAAGATCTAATGCAACTCAAAATTACCATCAACAACAAAGGAACCAATCAGATTACTAAGAGTGCATTTACTATTAGAGTTAACCCTTTGTTTGCTATCCTTCTAACCATTGAATTTCGATTCACTCAAAAGAACATCCTCAATAGTGCCAATAGGGTATGTGATGATTTTGCTCCAATGAAAGCCATCATAAGCTAAAATCTCAAGAGAATTAACCACAATTGTATCATTTTACACACTATTTTCCGACCCACTGTTAACCGCACAACTAGGGAACAAACTCAACAATTCATTCACCATAAGTAAATCACCACTACTCATTTTGTGGACGCAATTATGAATAGGTTTTGCTACAACATGTAGTCTATTAGACTGAAATTTCATAAATTTACCCCATAAAGTAAGTAGCATTCAGTGATCAATGCTTCTACGATTCATACATTCAATGGTTTTCCGCCATTCATCCTTCGTTGCATACTTCGCAAAATCAGATTTTCTACCATTTTTGCCTTTTTTTGGGGGAATCTATGCATCAACCACACCGCCAAGTCTACTAAACTAGTTCTCAAGCCTCGAGTTTCTCATATTAAAACGTACTCCCTCCAATTCTACTTAAGTGACGCCATGTTTTTTGTGTTGAAAACTTTGACTGTGAATTTTTCGATATATGCAATGATTCATGTTATAAACTTGATATCAATTATCGAAAAAATAATAGAAAATAAAACTTTTTGACGAAATAGTATGTAACAAATTTATTGAATATAG
The DNA here is from genome assembly GCA_029582165.1 of Portulaca oleracea. NCBI lineage: Eukaryota > Viridiplantae > Streptophyta > Magnoliopsida > Caryophyllales > Portulacaceae > Portulaca > Portulaca oleracea. The sequence continues at coordinate 22,584,069 of CM055885.1, forward strand.
TTACACATTAAACATCAAAAAAATTGAAGATCGTAAAGCGTAATTTATGAGCGGAGGGAGTAGATTATTACAGTAATCAATAAAGAATGCAATAATATATAGGGTTATTTACCTTGAGGCACGACCCTAAAACCCATTTGACCATGAAGTACATTCTGACCAAGAGGTCCCAAATTCACAAAAACAATAGGGTGAGTTGGAATCTTAAGTAGAAATATATATTTTTTTTTTCATTTTTCAACTGTGTTGCCAGTGTTGAATATTGCCCAAAAAACCCCAATGTTGGGTTCTTCATCCATTCTTATCATGTTGTTTTATCGATTAGGGATGAGGTTTCTTCCCTCTTTCCATTCTCTATCTCTCTCCTCCTTAATAACCATAACCCCTCCTCTTTCTATACATAATACCAACCCTCATCTTGAAGATCCAAGAAGATTTAGATTTGATTCTTCCCATAACTCAATTCCATAAATAAATCAACCAGATAAGTCAATTGCTGACCAATCCTTTCCCTTTTTCTCTTTAAATCCCTCAAAAACTGGTGTTATCCCATCCTGAAATCAAAATCCCTGCAACAAAATTGAAGCTTGTTTCCAACCTGGAAGGTATTTTGCAGAAAAGAAATTTCTTTCATTGATGGGTGCGGCTTTTGGGAAGGAAGTGAGTGGGTTGAACCCACGATCGAAGAAGACAAATCTTAGGGATTTGCCGGAGAGTTGTGCGGCGATGGTGTTGATGAGTTTGGACCCAAATGATATTTGTTCGATGGCGAGATTAAATAAGGCTTTTTATGGGGCTTCTTCCGCTGATTTTGTCTGAGAGTCCAAGCTGCCTACTAATTATCACCAAATTATTGATGATTTTGTCTGACAATTTTCTTGGTATTTAGCCGAGTTTTCTACTTCTACGTCTTCTTCAACTCCATAAGGGGGTCGAAGGTGAAGCGGTGTAACCTAGAAACAGTGTCGTCTCCTCCATGTTGTTGCTGTTGCTATTGTCCGCCATGTGGATCCAGAATTGGAAGGCTTCTGTCTATGTCTCTGGGGTTGGGTTGTGTAATTGTGTTGTGTTGTGTGAGAGTGTTTGATTATGGAGGGTTCGGATCAGGATGATTATGATGATGAGAATTTTGGACAGAAGAGATGACAATAAAAAATAAATAAAATTTATAATTTGGCATGACAAGTCAGCTTTGTGGGTCCCATGATTTGCAAAAAATTAGGACCTTATGGTCTTGTTAGGTCTATTATGTCAATTTGCTTGTTGGGCGGTCACTCAAGGTCAATAACCCTAATATATAACGTAATTTAATTATGAACGAGGGAGTAAATTATGCGGCTGGTTGGTTGCGCTTCCACACTGCACCACAACGTTCCAAACTCTATCACAACCCATCACAGCCTATCACAATCTATATTTTCAATTTTAATTTATCTTTTTATTAAAATTTAAAATTATCTCAACCCACCACAATCCGCCACAACTTTTCCCAACCCACCACAATCGACCACATTTCTTCCCCACCGCACTGCAACCAACCGCAACCAGACTTATAAAAGAACGGGGCCTAAGAGCATGTACAATGACATTCCATTCTTTTGGATCTTGGGAGCCCATCCTAATACATCATCTTATTTTTAAAATTTTTGGAACTCATTTCTTTGTTCCCTACCATTGATGAAATTCCAACTTGAAATTTTAAATAAATATTTACCATTATCCTAATTTACCACACACAATATATCTATGTAATATATAAAGCCAAAGGGCTTTATGGTACGCAAATTTCACTTTGCCTATTTTACCCCTCGCTGTTGATAAATCTTAAGGATAGAATAGTAATTACAATATTTTTTATTTGTTATCAAAAAAATTGTTACCACCAAGATTTGAACCTGAAGAGGTCCGGGTTCCATTCTCCACTTTGGTGATCTCTGCCAAGCGAGCCGCTTCGACCAACTCGAGCCTTGAGTTACAATTTCCGGTTACTTCTGGAATTGTGAGGCTAGTCTCGGCCATCCACTGGATGGGCCCCGGGGCTCTTTAGGGAGGCCCGCTCACAACACCGACCCCGGAGGCCTCGGGACCAGACCGGGCCGTCTCGAGACTAGAGAATAGGAGGTATCGGGGTGCGGGTGTTTAAACCCCCGGAAGCAATAAAATCAAAGTGCGAACTTGGCATTTTGCAGCAAGGTGTTGCGACCACCCTATCAGTGGGCCTGCTCGCCCGAGCCACTCCTTGGCTCGCCCGAGCCAAGCTTCTGCCGGACTTTGTCGCGCACACGGTCATCCTCTCAGTGGGCCTGCTCGCCCGAGCCACTCCTTGGCTCGCCCGAGCCAAGCTCCTGCCAGACTTTGTCGCGCACGCGGTCATCCTCTCAATGGGCCTCCTCGCCCGAGCCACTCCCTGGCTCGCTCGAGCCTAGCTTCTGCCAGGTTTTGTCGCGCACGCGACCTCCTCTGCCCAGCGACGATTTTTTGCGGGCAAAAGGCGTGCTCGCCCGATCCAACCTTCTGTGAAGAACGCTATTTTTGCTCTGTTTTAACTTAATTTCTAGTTTAGTATAAATAGCTTGTTAGCACGTTTTTCCAGGCACTTTTTGGCTGATTAATGAAATGCTAAAGCATTGCTAGGGTCTCTCCCTATTCTCTCAAAATCTTGCTATACTTTATCCATTGTTCATGGTGGTGTTTGCAAGTCATCTCTTTATTGATCATTTGGTGGATTCTTCCTTTATGATGATCATGGTGGGGTGTTAGGCTTTGGTGGTGGAATTTCCTTTATCCAAGGTCATATCCAATCCTTTTGGTGTCCAAGATCTTATTTGATTGTTGATTCACCTCACTCAAGCTAGCCCATCAATCTCTCCCATCGCGCCACGCTCCATTTGGTATCAGAGCACAAGGTTATTCATCTAGCTTGAGTTTTCCATTGTTCTTGCTAGTTTGTTCTCTATTGTTGGATTTTTGGTATTTTGATTGAAATATTGGTGTTCCCCAACCCTTGTGACTCCAAGTGTGTTAGAGAAATTGTTATTGTTATTGTGTTTGTTGATTTTGATGCATATCGGAGCTTGGAGGAAGAGTTGGAAAATTTGTGCCCGCAAGGTGTTCGATAAAATGTCCAAGTGAGAAAAACACAAAGAACCCTTAGCCAAACACAAACCAACCACAAAAAAACCCCAAAAGTCCACAAAATACCCCAAACACAATCGGTCCCATACCTTTCCCTCGATATGGATGGTCACGATGATTCCGATCGAGAGGAACCTAGCCACCGGAGGAGTTTCCGAGTCCAAGGAATTGAGGACCGACTCACCACGATGGACGAGAGGTTCACTTCTCTTGAGAATCGTAACGCCAACATCGAGCGGACTCTTCTGGAGATTGCGGCACAAATGAACAATTTGACGGTGCAACGTCAAGGTCAACCACAAGTTGAACGACGGAGGCGTGCACAAAGCCCTATCCGTCCTCCTCCAAACTTTGAGTCGAGTGACGATGCTAGAGGCTCTCCACGACACCAAATTCGTCGGAATGTGCAAGATCCACCCCCTCGTGACGACTTCCAGGACATTAAAATTGACATCCCCGAATTCAACGGCTCCACTGACCCGGATGACTACATCGAATGGATCCAACTAATGGATAGGATCGTCGAGACCAAGGAGTATGATGATGAGAAGGCTTATAAAATCGCAAGCTTGAAACTCACCAAGGCCGCTTCGCTTTGGTTTGAGAATATGAAGTTGCAACGGGCTCGTGAAGGGAAGGCGAGGATTTCTACTTGGACCCGGCTTAAGCAAGCGATGAATCGCAGATTTTTACCAAACACTTACCGTCACGACGTTCTGAAGAAGGCATATGCCCTTACCCAAGGCAAACAAACCGTCGGGGAGTACATATCGGAATTCGAGCAACTTCTTATCAAAAGTGGTCTCCAGGAACCTGAAGATCAAACCATGATGCGCTTTTTGAATGGCTTGGATCCCACCATCGCTAAAAGGGTCGAGATTCAACCTTACTATTCCCTGGATGAGTTGTGTAGCTTGGCCCTTCGGGTTGAACGACGTCGGAAAGAAAAGTCTCTCGCCAAACCGATTTCACGCAACTACTTTCCACCGTCAAACCGTCCTCCTCTTCAATCGGCCACACCCAAACCTAGTGAGACACCCAAGTTCCCTGCGACACCCCGAACTGATAAAGGAAAGGGACTTGTTGTGGCGTCTCCTACGGGAACCACTCGTCTTGTGGAAGGGAAGAAATGCTTCAAGTGCCATGGATATGGCCACTTCCAGGCCGATTGCCCGAACCGACGGACCTTGACTCTCAAGGAGGTTCAGGACATTGACGAGGAATTGCAAGGAGCCCAGGATGAGCCTGAATTTGTTGTCGAGGATGCATACACTAGTGAAGAAGGAGAAATCGCAGCTGTTTCGCGTGACCAAGGAGGCGCTCTTGTCTTGAGGCGAGGTTTGCATGTTCAAGAAGCCCCTCTTGATAGAGCCCAGCGTGAGACTATATTCCAAACACGATGCTTAGTTGGGGGCAAGGTGTGCGAGCTCATCATTGACGGGGGAGGTTGTACTAATGTGGCCTCTACCTATATGATTGACAAACTGGGATTACCCCTATTGCCTCATCCCCGTCCCTATTCACTGAAATGGCTCAATGACCACGAAGGCATTAAGGTAACCAATCGTGTCTTAGTGAATTTAACTTTTGGCACTAACTACAAGGACTCTATTGTTTGTGATGTTGTCCCCATGAGCGCGTGTCACGTATTGTTGGGTCGACCGTGGCAATTTGACAAGAAAACCACTCATGACGGATTGAAGAATACTTACTCCTTTATCCACGAGGGCAAGAGGGTTAAGCTCCTTCCACTAGCACCACATGAAATATCGCCACCTAAACCTGGGGCGGGAAGTGAGGAGCCTAAACACTTGAGTGAGACACGGGTCGAGTGAGCCCTAAGCAAGGGGAAGACCATTTTTGCCTTGCTCTTCTTAGAGGCGAACACATGTGAGGAAGTGAAACCTAAACACCCTCTCGTTGCCCCTCTTCTTGCTGAATTTGGAGATGTGTTCCCCGAAGAGCTCCAACCGGGTCTACCTCCTATCCGAGGTATTGAGCATCAAATTGATCTTATGCCCGATGCTCCACTTCCCAACAAGGCGGCATATCGGTGCAACCCGCAAGAGAACCAGGGAATTGCAACGACAGGTTGACGAGCTTATTTCACGAGGCTATGTTCGAGAGAGCATGAGTCCGTGCTCCGTCCCGGCCCTCCTGGTTCCGAAAAAAGATGGTACCTTCAGGATGTGTGTAGATAGCTAAGCCATCAACAATATTACCATCAAGTATCGGTACCCTATACCGAGGCTTGATGACATGCTCGATGAACTACATGGCTCCTGTATTTTCTCCAAGATTGATCTACGGAGTGGCTATCATCAAATCCGTATGAAGGAAGGCGATGAGTTGAAGACAGCGTTCAAGACAAAGGGGGGATTATATGAGTGGCTTGTGATGCCATTTGGGTTGTCCAACGCCCCGAGCACATTCATGCGTCTTATGAACGAGATGTTGAGACCCTTTATCGGTAAATTCGTCGTGGTTTATTTCGATGATATTCTAGTATATTTGAGGAGTGAAGCGGAGCATATTGTGCATTTGGAGCGGGTGTTCGAGGTTTTGCGGCAACAACGGCTTTACGGCAAGCTGGAGAAGTGCGAATTTTGCACTCCCCAAGTCACCTTTCTTGGGTATATTGTTTCCGGCATGGGTATTTCTATGGACCCTTCAAAGGTGGAGGCCATCCGCTCTTGGCCCTCTCCCTCTACTATCACGGAGGTGAGGAGCTTCCACCGTCTTGCTTCATTCTACCGTCAGTTCATCAAGGGCTTTAGTACCCTTACCGCTCCCATTACCGAGTGCATGAAGAAGGGCGCCTTTGAGTGGACCCGAGCGGCCCAAGGAGCTTTTGAGAAGCTGAAATCCCGACTTTGTGAGGCTCCGGTACTTGCTCTCCCGGATTTCACACAAGCCTTCGAAGTGGATTGTGATGCTAGTGGTGTAGGCATTGGAGCCGTGTTGATGCAAAACCAACGTCCTATCGCTTATTTCAGTGAGAAACTCAGCGGTTCAAGGAGGAACTATTCCACGTATGATAAGGAGTTTTATGCTCTCGTGCGGGCTCTAGATCATTGGTCACACTATTTAAGGTCGAGCCAGTTTGTCCTTCATTCAGACCATGAGGCGCTCAAATATTTGAATGGACAACACAAGCTTAGCTCCCGACATGCTAATTGGGTTGAGTTCCTTCAAGGATTTAATTTGGAGCGAAACACAAGAAGGGGAGTGTAAATGTGGTCGCCGATGCGCTTTCGAGGAGACACTATCTTCTTTCCGTAGTTGAGGCAAGGGTACTTGGGTTTCAGCACTTAAAGGAGTTTTATAAGGAGGATGATGACTTTAAATCACACCTCGGTGGTGGTGATGGACCGTATTTGCTACAAGACGGATTTCTCTTCAAGGGCAACAAATTGTGCGTTCTAAAATGTCCGTTGAGAAAGCTTCTAGTGCGAGAGGTTCATGGAGGTGGACTCGCCGGTCACTTCGGTATCAATAAGACCATCGACATGTTAAAGGAGCACTTTTATTGGTCGAAGATGGGAGGCGATGTGCAGGACGTGGTATCGAAGTGTATTATTTGTCACCATGCCAAGAGCCAGTTCCACCAAGGGCTTTATACACCCCTTCCGGTTCCGAATGGTCCGTGGGAGGATTTGAGTATGGACTTCATTGTAGCTCTTCCTCGAACCGTGCGTGGCAAAGATGCAATTCTAGTCATCGTTGACCGCTTTTCTAAAATGGCGCATTTCATTGCCTGCGAGAAAACCGATGATGCCACACATATTGCCACCCTTTTCTTCCGAGAGGTGGTGCGTTTGCATGGTGTCCCGAGGACTATCGTGTCGGATCGTGATACTAAATGGGTCACTTTTGGAGGTCTTTGTGGAAGCTCTTGGGAACGAAGCTTTTATTTAGCACATCGCATCATCCTCAAACAGACGGCCAAACTGAGGTAACTAACAAGACTCTCATTACATTACTTCGGGGTCTTGTGAGTCGGAGTCTACGAGATTGGGATGCCAAGTTTTGTCACACCGAGTTTGCCTATAATCGGTCCCCCTCTCTTGCTACGGGTCATTCTCCCTTTCAGACTTGCTATGGTGTCAACCCCATAACTCCTATCGAGCTCCTTCCTCTTCCTTTAGAGTCGAGGGTTAGCTTTGAAGCAAGTGAGAAGGCCGCTGAGATCCAGAAGCTTCACCGGCAAATTCGAGAGAAGATCGAGCGCACCAATGAACTTTATAAGGCCCGAGCCAACAAGCATCGCCGTGGTATCACGTTCAAGCCCGGGGACTTGGTTTGGCTACATCTAAGGAAGGAACGGTTTCCTTCCCGGAGGAGTAATAAGCTAATGCCACGAAGTGAGGGACCGTTCAAAGTTTTGGCCAAGATAAATGACAACGCCTACAAGCTTGATCTTCCGAGTGACATCGGTGTTTCATCAACTTTCAACATCGGGGACCTCTCACCCTACATTGAGGATGTTGAACCCGACGTGGATTTGAGGGCAAATCCTCTTCAAGAAGGGGAAGATGAAGAGGTCCGGGTTCCATTCTCCACTCTGGTGATCTCTGCCAAGCGAGCCGCTTCGACCAACTCGAGCCTTGAGTTACAATTTCCGGTTACTTCTGGAATTGCGAGGCTAGTCTCGGCCATCCACTGGATGGGCCCCGGGGCTCTTTAGGGAGGCCCGCTCACAACACCGACCCCGGAGGCCTCGGGACCGGACCGGACCGGGCCGTCTCGAGACTAGAGAATAGGAGGTATCGGGGTGCGGGTGTTTAAACCCCCGGAAGCAATAAAATCAAAGTGCGAACTTGGCATCTTGCAGCAAGGTGTTGCGACCACCCTATTAGTGGGCCTGCTCGCCCGAGCCAAGCTTCTGCCGGACTTTGTCGCGCACACGGTCATCCTCTCGCCCGCGGTGCTCGCCACTCCTTGGCTCGCCCGAGCCAAGCTCTGCCGGACTTTGTCGCGCACGCGTCATCCTCTCGGTGGGCTGCCGCCGAGCCACTCTCTGGCTCGCCCGAGCCTAGCTTCGCAGTTTTGTCGCGCGAGACCTTCTCTCTCGCCAACGACGATTTGTTGCATGCGTAAGGCCCGCCGCCGAGCCATCCCCTGGTCGCCTGAGCCAACCTTCTGTGAAGAACGCTATTTTTGCTCTGTTTTAACTTAATTTCTGGTTTAGTATAAATAGCTTGTTAGCACGTTTTTCCAGGCACTTTTTGGCTGATTAATGAAATGCTAAAGCATTGCTAGGGTCTCTCCCTATTCTCTCAAAATCTTGCTTTACTTTATCCATTGTTCATGGTGGTGTTTGCAAGTCATCTCTTTATTGATCATTTGGTGGATTCTTCCTTTATGATGATCATGGTGGGGTGTTAGGCTTTGGTGGTGGAATCTCCTTTATCCAAGGTCATATCCAATCCTTTTAGTGTCCAAGATCTTATTTGATTGTTGATTCACCTCACTCAAGCTAGCCCATCAATCTCTTCCATCGCGCCACGCTCTAGAACCTCTAATACAAAGGAAAATCCTCCAATTTCTATACCACTAAACCACCATATTTTTAGTTAATACTTTTTTCATATATATTCTCTATTTCCATCTTTCACAATGGAATCGTCGTCATTTACTTCATATTATTTTATGAAAATAAGAAAAATCATAAAATCTACCTAATATGTCGATAGGTGTTAAATAAATTAAATCGTACATATATAAGTTTTTCTATCATTTACGAAAAAATGAAAAAAATATCATAAAATATACCTAATATGTTGATTGTTCTTAAATTAAATAATACATGTATATGTGTGTATCATAGAGAGATGGAGAGAAAGACAAAGATGTCAGAAATTTATTTCGTATACAAATATATTTGAAGTGAAAATTATTTAAAAAGTATGTACATGATACAATTTATATATTTTTATTGGATTTAAAGATTATCGTTACATATCAGAGTTAGAGTATCACTGATAATCTTTTGGTTCTTTTATTTAGTTTTCGAAAAATTTCTTATGTATTATGTTGTATTATAAGCCAAGATGCTTGATTAACTAAGAAATATTTGTTTTATCATATTTTTATTCTAAATTGCATAATTGGAGTCTTTTAACAATCAATAAATCCAATGACACAAATAAATAATAGACAACGTAATAATTCATTAAGGTATTCGATAATATTTGCCCCATAGGAATTAAAGTCATATAAAAGTAAAAAAAAAAAAATCATGAGGAAGATCATATCTATAATGCATAATTGTTCATATTGAGAGTAAACAAACAATAATGAATAATATTGCTTCCGCCTTACTGTATTTTTATTTTGAACATGTTCGTTCCTACTTATTTTGACTAAAATTATTACAAGTTGAACTTATCTAAACTTATTTTGAACTTATTATATTGAACTAACTTGAACTTAGTTGTTTGATCTTGTTTGAATTCATTTGAAAGAGTTGTTTAACTTATTTAACTTATTTTGAGAAACAACTGAAAAGAAGATAACTTTAACTGCACTGACTTGCCAAGATCCATCATGAGTCAAATTCGAATTATTATTGAGGATTTTTATTTCGAAGCAAAATCAATAGTGTCAAGTGTCAACCGTTTTTTTTTTACATAGAACATTCAATTTTCATCAAAGGATTAATTTGTCTTTATTTTTTTATTTATGTATAACAACAACAACAACAACGTTCCTCAATATAGTCCCAATGATGCATGGTTTGAAGGGATCCAAATGCAGGTGGCCTTCCCCTTATTCACAAGATTGCTTCATTTTTTAAAAAATATAATTTTGAAAAAAAAAACTGCAAGAAAGATATTGTTAATCGGACGAGTTAGCCAATATTCATCTTAGCCCGGGGTTGAACTAATATTAAGGATGTTGTTTATGAAACTCATACACGCAAAATAAATTTAACAACAGATGCACGCAATGCGTGCAAATCAAAACTTGTATTTTTAAAATAAAATAAAAAATAAAAAAATAAATTTTTCACCAATAAAAAGTAAGGAAAGATGGAAGATGTGAATTTCACTTCGGAATAGTTTACAATTCCAGAATGAGTTCCAAAATTGTCGAATTTACAAAAATTATTGTTGACAAAAAATAGAATAAAATATTGATGGAGTTATTGAAATAAGTTCCAACCATTACACATCCTAATACATCAAGAATGCAATAATATAGAATATACTAAAAGGTACAGACCCTAACACTTTGTATGAAAGAGTCTATGATAATATTTTGTAGCTTTTTAACTTGTAGGCTTCCAACAAAAAAAAAAAAAGAAAAAGTCTATGATGATGGATCCTCGTGAGCCTGAAGGAATCAATCTTTAGCCATGTTGAATTTTTTTTTTTTTGTGTGTTGATAGAAGCCATGTTGAAATTTTTGGAAGGGCAAAAAACGTAGATATTTACAAGCTGGCTTTGCTTGGGTGAGTCGCTGATCGGACGCCTAATAAAATAATCTCCTGGACCCCTGGACGTATCTGAGTATCTGACTGACTCAACCGAGTGACCCTATTTCAGACTCCCTTGTTTCTGTCACTCCCAGAAAAGAAAACCCAACAAACATCATCACCGCCGAGTCTGCTCCCATCCCATCCCCATGGCACGCAAGACTCGTGAACCCCTCGCCGAAGCTCCACCCCCTGCCAATTCCTCCTCTTCCGATCACCACAATTCTGCCGACGAAGAAGAAGATGAAGATGAAGATGAAGATGAAACCCAGTCCTCCTCCGACGATGAGAAAACCCCTTCTCCGGTCCCCCAAAAGCCTTCCTCTCTCAAAAAGGCTCCGTCCCAGAAGAAGAAGCACGCTCTCTCCGATTCCGACTCGGAGGACTCGGACTTGCCTCCAACTCTTAAAGTCAAGCCCATTGCGTCCAAACCCATTGATGATGAATCTTCCAAGCTCAAAAAGCCCGGATCTAAGCAGCCCTCCGGAAAGCGTCCTCCCCCGGAGACTGAAAAGCCTCCTCCCAAGAAGACCAAGATCTCTGATAAGGCTGAATCAACTCACGACGACGGTAAGAAGCACTTGTTTCAGAGAGTCTGGAGTGAGGAAGATGAGTTGGTTATTCTTAAGGGGATGATTGATTATAAGGCTAACAAAGGAATTGATCCCATGGCCGATTCTGATGATCTTTTTGAGTTTATTAAGAAAGGTTTGCATTTTGGTGATGCTAATAAGGCCCAGTTTGTGAATAAGGTTCAGAGGATGAAAAAGAGGTTTGAAAATCCTAAAAGGAGGAAATTCAATAACCCTCATGATTTGAAAGCTTTTGAATTGTCTAAACAAGTGTGGGGAATTAGTAATGGTGTCGAAGATAACAATGAGAGTCCTAAATTGAATAGTTCCAATGCAAAGGCTAGTAAGAGTGGGGATGTAAATGACTTAGCTTTAGAGGTTGGGAAAAAGGTGGAGGGTAAGAAGAAGAACGAGGGTGAAGTCACAAACTGGGTGGTTTCTAGGTGTGATAGGGAAACGCCATTACTGGGTGGGAGCAGCAGCATTGGGTACTTGACTGAAGGGGTGTTGAAAGAAGGGGTCAAGTTGCTAGATGAAAAGGACAAGGCTGAGTTGAATCAGAAATTGCGAAAGCATAACCTTGAAGAGATGGAGGTTTACCTGAAGCGATTGGACTTGATTCGAGAGGTGACGGAGAAATCTTTGAATGCCCTCAAATCTGCTCAACGATAGGTAAATAAATTAGCAGTGTGCAGCTGAAAGAATGGTAGTTGCTTGTCATCTGAATTTTTACATTGGTTGTGGCTTGTAGGATATGATCGGCTGTATGGTAAAGATTTACAGGGCAAATTACTTTCTAGGCTTGATCTTGAGTTTGGAACATGCTTTGTTGCAAAGTCTTTAACTGCTCTCTAAGTATTGTTAAAGATAGCCCGCGTTTCTTGAGTAGACTTATCTAAATTATTGTTAGACTGTTTCTCCTTATCGTTGTTGACGACAAATATACAAGTAAAATTCTTAAAATATATTAGTGTTACTATCCCCTTGTTGGTTGCCATGTGATAATGTGATTGCTCAATGCTAATAAATTTGTTTTGATGGTAATCACGTTAGCCCTTCCTGCATCCTGAGGATTATGTCATTCATGGAATGCATGCTGTTTGACTAGATGAAATAATTTGTTACTATACGTGCTTAGTTTGTTTTGGTTATGATATTTGTTAAAGTGCATGATTGATGTTAGCTAGCGTGTTTCTCATTGTCCTTGCTGAGCCCTCGGTTAGTATAAGTATAAATGATATTTGTGAAGTTACAGTGCACTTCTGCAGTGATGCTTGTTGCGTAAGCGTAACTGGTGCAAATACCTTGTACTAAACTTGTCAAATTACTGGGTGTATGTTTCATTTTTCATGTTTGGTTGTGTGCGTATAAACTTCTCCTATCTGGCAGAAATTTTGGTTTCGATTCGGTCATACGTCACTTCTTTCGTAAATAAGCATCAACAAAGTTTAATGAGAACATTGTTGTGGAAGGATGGCGAAACATATTCAAAAAAAGAAATAAAAGTAAAATGTCGAGAGTTGGTTAATGAGGCGCGATTATTGATCTTAGTTAAATTAGGGAAAGATGTTGAATTTGAGTTATTTTGGAAGTTGTCCAAGAAGCTGCATAACATTAATGTTCTATGTGTGCAACCTTTGTAGATTCAGTACTTCAATTCTTGCTTTGTTAGGTATTTTGCAATTGAGATTCTTGTGATGTTATACTCCATTTGTGGCCTGCATACTAGCTCAACTATAGCATTCTTAGTGGTCTACTGTCAACAAGGATGGAACCCCAGGGGGATGTGGATGAATGAGTATGGCTTTGGTAAAAGACAAGGTAATCAGGAATTTATGTTTAGCTCACATAGTTCCAATGTTCCATACCTATGTTTTTCGATTCCATTAAGGCAAAGCTTGTGTTCCCCTAAGAAAGGAAATAAACAATAAAAAACATTCTATCAGGGGTTCGTTTTCTCCATCTGCGACTGTTAGCTGTATTAGGAAACCATAGAATGATACTTACTAGCCGTCCTTTGGCATTTTCCTTCTTCATTTATTGCCTTTTATTGGGTTTGCTTTGTGCACATAATCACATAAATTTGTCTTCAACCTGTATCCCCCAACTCTTCTTATGGTTTGCAATCCCTGCCTGTGAACTTTGTATTCCACCTGCATCTCTTTAAGAACTCTAGAAACAAATGCTCTTTTTTTTTTTTCTGGGTTGTCTGCTTTATTTTCCGTTGAAACTGCACATACAATTTCCTAGTGCGCTGTCTGCTTGATGTTTCATTTAACCATAGTAGATAAAAGCTTTGATGCATGTGAAGGGTCAGGGACATTCATTTGTCAGGACTGTCTGAGCCCTCTCCTTAATGGTAGCCTATGATGTGTGCCATTTAGTGATTAACCTTCAACTGCGCTTCAGTGATTGAGATTCATCAACATTCATCAGTTGCTGTTCTCTAGTCTGAATATGTTACCTAGGCTCTGTTTTTGTTGCCTTTTCTCTTGCCTTCATTTTCCCTGAATTGGTGTGCTGTCTGTTTTCTCGTCCTAGGTTTCTCAGGAGCTTTAGCCTTTCACTGACCAGAATCTGACAATCTGAACTCTGTTGTATCTTTTCTTTTGTGTAATAATCCCTGAACTGTGCTTCCATACCATTGTTTTGGGGGAGTTTGAGTCGTCATGTAGTAGAGAATCTAATAAAAATGAAAGAAAGAGCATTTTGGAGCAACTGTACTGTAGTAAGGAGCAACTGTGGTTGAAAGTGCACACAAGCAAAGTGCTTTATTCATATACAATGGTTCTGCTTGGATTTACATCAAGATTTCCCACACAGACTAACAACTGACATTGATAATTACACAATCATCCAAGCTTAGCTAGCACATCATTTAGGCTAGATACAGTTTGAGCATAGTATTTCTCTGCTTCAGGAGTGCTCTTGATCTTTGCTGCATGATCCAGCTGATAGCAAACAAAAACATGAAACCAAGTTAGAAAGGAAAGTGAGGATTTTGGCGAGAAGAAACATGGAGTGTACTATTATTTATTAGCTACTCACATCAGCCATATCTTGGAAGAGCTTGTCAGTGAGCTCTTTGAGGGATTTCTTCTCCTCCTTGGGCTTAGAATTGATGACAGTGTTAAGATCATACCTTAAATACTCAGTCCTAAGTCTAAGGTCGTTTTGCACATAAGGCCATTCCTTCTTGTCAATATACTCTTTGATTTTGTAAACGTCCTTGGCGGATTCCTTGGCTCTTTGGGCTGCCTCTTGTGGAGGCAGAGGTTGAAGGTAGAATCTATACCTGTATGGCAAGCTGAAGTCCCTTGCTAAGTCCGAGTTTAGTGTCCCAGCTGCACGTCACACATATAAGATGTACCTTTTTATTATTTTTGTTACATGTATATTAGTTTGTGGTTGTGTGCAAAGATGTAAATTGAAGAGAGAAAAAGGTTGAGTTGAAGAAGATGACTTACGGAGACCACCGGAGGGTGGGGGAGGTGGACCAATGGGGATGGGCTTAGGCTTGGGTTGGGTGGCCTCCTCAGCAGCTGTAACAGCCTGCATGAATGGTCCGCAAGAGAGGCCAGAAGCGACAAGGCCCAACATGGTGGCTCGGCGGGTGGTTTGATCCTTGGTCTCTTGCTGTTGCTGTTGCTGTTGCTGTTGTGCCCTGATGGTTCGACCTGCCAAACCCAAATTGGTTCTACTTGGTCCGCTCAGGTGGAGCCTGCCTTCCAACACGACCCTCGATGACCCACATAACCCAGCCATTGCTCGACTCATGCTCTGATCTTCCTGCGTATGGTGTCGATATCTCCGTCTCTCTAGAAATACAAATTATAGAGTGTGGAGAAATGTGTAGAAACTTGAGTGTTGGGAGAGAAAGCTACATCCCTATTTGTTTTTTTGCGGTGACAGCATTATCCGTAATACCACGATAGGGTCTTTGCTGGATTATATTTGGATATTTCATTATCCACTAATTCACTGGCATGTGTATTATTCATGCAGTTCAGTTTCTCCTCTCAGATTTTGTTTTGCTATGGATTTACAAGTTTTTGCCACGTCGAGGTTCCACAAACTAACTATGGTCTTTTGTCATTACCATCTTTGCTGTGTGTTGATGCAGGTAACTTGCTTGAAAAATAGGCATCACTTTGAAATCTTTTTTACGTGGGATTATGAAGAGGTTTTTGGATTTAAACGATGCTCCATTCATATCTAATCTATCTATACTGTCTTCTATACTATCTATAAAGACTAAAGAGAATGTGAGTGAGGTTGACTTGCCCAAGAGTATTTTTTTGGAACTTCAGAACTGTCTGTTTTCTTTTTCTTTCTCATGTAACTACAATCTTCCCACTTCCCCCCACCATAAACCATGATTGATTTCTTTAAGTTATTCTCCAACATCAACATAACTGTAAATTTATTTATCAGAAATGTTCTGTTCACTACTCACATGAAACTACTCATCAGCCATGCACCCTCTCTCTCTACTACCCTTAAAATTTTGTCTACTCGAAATCGAATTGTCCAACGAGCCGGAAAAATTGGGTTTAAACATAGATTTTTCATCCGAATTTATTATTGACCAAATATTTACACACAAATTTTTCTTTTCTATTGTCCGAGCCGATTTTAACCCAAATTTAGCTTTGTTCAAATTGTCCGAGACCCGAAATAAAATCGGGTCCAAACATAAATTTCTCATCAAAATTTGGACATTGACCGAATTTATCCGACCTGAGCTTACCAGGGCTTGAACTTTTGCCAATGCTACTCTCTATATTAACTAAGGTTGTCAAAAGTTTGGGTCTTGGTCAATCCGAATGCGGATGAATCGGACTACGGATAAAAACTTAATGTTCGATACCCAGTTTTTTGGAACATTTTCTGAATCTGAATCGGGTTGGATAAATCGGACAAACATAAATTTGGGTCTAAAATCGGTTTGGACAATAAAATATTGAAAAATATTGTGTCCAAATTTTCGATCAAATCGATCAACGTAAAAATTCGGACAAAAAGTCCATGAAGCGGGTTTTCGGGTTGGACATTTTTTGACAAACACTATAATTTTAACATGGATGAGGAATACATAAACTTAGTCTTTCATAATGTGTTAGGAATGAGATTCCGAAGTTCTTATCTTTTACCAATGTTATTAATGTCTACCTCCTGCTACTTCAAGCGCTGGGTGTCTGGGTAGATACATGTAATTGAATTGGCGCAGATTGATTGTTGCTCATGTGATTGATTTGATATCTTAATTGCAATATTTTTGTTATTTGGTATACTTTAGTTTAGTCTTTCCCCTATGCTTTATCAACGGTACTTAGTCTATTTGTTTTTTTTATTGCAAGCGCATGCACTTAATTTTGGTTATAATTTAATTAGATTTGTTTTATATCATTTTCAATGTAACAATAGATTAATGTAAAACTAGTAAATATCCGCGTGTTGCTGTGTGATTAATTAAAAAATATCAAAGTGTTGGTTAATATGATTTAAGTCATCCATCATTATATAAAGAGATATAAAATTGATGAAGTCTATAAGAAAAAGTGTAATAAGCAATAGCGATAAATAATTTGAGTAGGAGGGAGTAGATCATTGATTTATTTAAGGTCATCTATACAATAGTAAGTTCCCTAAAAGCCAAAGCTCAATATGTTTGGAATAGTTTCTTATCTATACTAATGTGTGAAAGAAAAATTTGTAATAATGTAGTGTCTCATATAAAATAGCAGGTGCAAATATTCATATTAGGAAAAGAGAAAAATTACTAATAAAAAATAGATTTAACCTACATAACAAATATATCCATATTCAATAAATAATTATTGTCATTTTTTCACCATTTGTTCTAAAATTTTTCCCTATTCTTTTATGCGCGCGTTTAATATGGTGTGGAAATGATGCAGTATGTTTAAATGTGAAAAGGGCGGTAAGATGTGGAACGATATGGTAAAATTTGTAGAAAATGTGATTAATATGGCGGGTGATGAGAGAGAATGTGAAAAGTAGAAGAGAAAGGTGAGGAGAGAGAAAAGTAATGAGATATATTAGTATTAATTGTGGTAAGGTATGGAAAAATATTGAATAATATGATGAGTTGTACGGCAAAGAACAAGATCTAAATGGAATATTATAGAGTACAAATTAATCCTTAAATTTGATTAATTTGGTTATCAACATACTATTGAGATGTCAGTAAACTCTGCAGCCACCAAGGGGAACATATATAATTGTAAGAAAGATATATGATTATATGAAAGTATCCAATTTGTTTCATAAATCACTTTTCCGTTAGAGCACCCGCAATGGTGAGTTTGAGTTAGACTAATTGTATGACATGGAATCAGTGGAAGAGTCAAAATTTAACCTTTTATTTAGCTAGCTTTCCAATGGTGGGAATGAATTTGACTCATATTAATTAAAAAAAGTAAATGGGACCCACTTAAGAATATAATTAATTTTGTTATATTGATAAAAAATGAGGTGGAGGAGGAAAGAGAAAAAAAATATGATTAAAATATTAATATTTTAAACTCGCTTTCAAACTCGTCTCGCGAGTTTGAAAGCGAGATTCTCGCGAGACGAGCTTCATTCTTACCACTGAAATGTCCTATACGACCTCATTCCGTTCTCGTTTCAAGGCACGTCAGCAGTGAGTCGAATTAAAACTCACTGCTCTTACAAATTAACAATGCGCAATCAAATTATGGGAACTCGAGAATGTTCAACTATTAATTTATGGTGATCTTATATATTTATAATTTATTGATCCTTTTTTTTCCAATAAGAAATAATTTTTTAGTTGTTGTAGATAATTGTAGTAGTCTTAATATTTTAACTTATATATTAAGACAAATTTGACTTCAACCCGTACGATGCACGGAGTATATTAAAATAGTTATTTTAAAAAGGGAAATTGGACGGTAATATACCGACCTTTAGGGCTGTTGAATAACAATATACTAACCTTCACTTTTAGACAGTAATATCACTGACCTTTATAGTTTGGTGACATTAATGTACTTTCAAGGATTTTGTGGGCAGCGAACCGGTTGACAGTCTGACGTGGCGGGCGGTACAAAACAAACGATGCCATTTTTACTTATTTTTAGAGGTGTTGAGTGTTTATATTCGGTATTATTAGGATTAGGGGGTTAGTTTTGTTGTTAATTTTTAGGGTGTAAATCCTTGAAGGTACATTAATGTCACCAAACTATAAAGGTCAGTGATATTACTGTCCAAAAGTGAAGGTCGGTATATTGCTATTCAACACCCCTAAAAGTCGGTATATTGCCGTCCAATTTCCCTTTTAAAAAATAAAAAATTTAACATTAATTGTAAATATAATTTAGAAAGATTATTTCAAAATAATTATAATAACTGATAGTTGTACCAAAATAATTTAATTCACCATTTATCTACTTTTTGATTGGTTGAAATCTCTATAATTAATCTTCTTTCTCCATTCAGCGGAACCCACAAATTTTACTATTAATATTACATAAATTTTAATACTTAATATTTATCTCTACATTTTAACTTATATGTTGTGGGCATGTGGGTGTTTTTTTTGTGATTTGGCTTCTATGTCACGAGTCAACGCATGCCATCTCAGGCAAACACATTTATGTCGATATATGTCAACTTTCCATCAGGTTTTCTCCTTCTTGACTCGGTAGTGTGCTACCAAAATATAATTATTTATTATTTTTGGGGCCACCGAAATACAAAAAAAAAATAATGATTATTGATATACAAATGATAAAAGTAGGGGATACCAGAATCCAACAATTAGGAAAGAGATCAGAGAGATATGGAGATGTCACAATAATGTATGTTAATATTGAGATTAACTATTGTTGAATTAGATATAGTTTGGATGTCTATTATTTTTTTTGATAAAGGATGTCTATTATAGTATTATTGTTTTATGATTTTAAATTATTAAATTTAATAGTTAGATAAAATTCAGGATGAAAATTAATACGCTTATTATAGATGGCCTTAACGCAAACATATAGAGCGAGCGCAAAATTACATGTATTATATGTGTGTGCATGCCTACACGATATACAATAACGATGGTGCGCTGGGAAGCACCATACACCGATGTGCCCATCGTCAATTTCCTTTTTCTTTTATTTTTTTGTTTCCTTTTTTGTTTGTGGGTATGATATATTCCCTCCATTTTTTTATTTGTCCACTTAATTAATTTTTTTATTCTTTATTATTTGTCCTATTCAAATTTTCAGTAACAACTTACTACTTTTACCCCTTAACAGTTAGCAAATGACTTTGAAACCAATAACTTAACTATAATAGAGGATATTTTTGTCATTTTGATTTATTTCTACTCAAACTTTTTTGTTGCATTGGTTTCTCAACTTTTTTCTAAAGTGACAAATATAATAAAAAGGGACTGAGAGAGTATGTATTTTTGAGCCGTTTTTTTATAAAAAAAAAATCTCGAGTGCAACAGATGCCTTCAATTGACAACATTCATTTTAAAAAATTATGAACATTGCGGTATACCGTTCTGAACATTCATCTATTGGTTTATAAGTATTCGTGTTGGAAGTTATAAACATTCATCTACTAATTTATGAGTATTCATATATTGGATTATGAACATTGTACTTTAGGTTATGAACAATCAGATATACTAATTTATGAGCATTAGGGTTTTGGGCATTGTGGTAAAGTATACGAGCATTCTCGTATAGATTTATGAACGTCCACATTACAAATTATATACATTGTATGAGTTATATTACGAGCAAAGCTATTAGGGGTTATGAGCATTCTTATATAGGTTCATGAGCAAGACTGTTACTGGTTATGAACATTCTTTTACTGATTTATGAGCATTTATATATTGATTCATCAACATTGTGGTTTAGATTTATTAGCGTTCATATACTGATTTATGAACATTGTAATATCCAAAGCAAAGGAAAAAAAAAAAAACTAATTGGGGAGCCAGGTGCATATGAGAGCATTGTGCCACCGGCCTCAGCATCCAAGCGCTGATACATGGTACATCAAAAAGAAGGAGATAGCATTGGCATTTACACCAGTGCGTTATTGCAAGTACTTACAAGCCCTTAAGGCCGGTGAGCCATAGAATTGGAACTTAACCTAATTCCCCTCCTTAAACAACGTACCCATGCATGTAGTAATTTCTGATTGAAAGGTACTGTTATGTTGCTACCTACACCGGGCTTTGTCATCTCCACCTTTGAGCCAATATTTGCTCCATTTCACAAGGGCTGCAAGGGATAGTGAGAGCTCCTCTATGATCAAACCCATACTCTTGAGCTGCTCTCTCCAACAAAGCCAGAAACATGGGGTGTGTCAGGTACTTTAGAGGCACCACAAATCTTTTTACCAAGCCACCATCTTCATCCACTGTCACCACAGCAAAATGACCCTCCTTGACATCCTCGGGGACCGACCTCGACCCATCCATATTGCGATCGACATCATCAAATGTTAGTCTCTTGTTGGTGCTGCCTAGGTTAAGCCTCCTTTGAAGCTTCTCCACTACTTGTCTCAAGTTGCTCATCTTGTTTTCCTTGCACTTGAGCTTGTTGTACACCATTTTTGGTAGGGTTTTGTGGGATTTAATTAAAGGAGGATTTGGTAAAATGTTTCTTCACTGATAATTCTAGCTTTGATATATTGGCCAAGACTAGTTTCAAGTTGTTAGGCTGGTGGTCTTGGACTCTCCCTATTTATAGTGATGAATATGATGAGCTCAAATGCGATGGAATTGAAGGAGATGAGGGCTAGGGCAACAAATATATCAACATGGAAAATGACATATGAGGAATGACATTAATAATCACTAGAGAGGGAGGGGAGACCAACCATGTGATAGAAAATACACATGCATGACTAGCTTTTTCTCCGTCTACATATATTATCGACAATCATCGCCTATCTTCCATCAAATTATTAATTGACTTTATATACACATATTTAATTGGGAGCAGCAGTAGGTCTTGTATATACTCCTATCTAATTTTAATCTTACGTCCAATATTAACACATGTTTAATTGCGAGCAGCAGCGGATCTTATATGTACTCCTATCCAATTTTAATCTTATGTCCGATATTAACCAGCGCATACCCTCAAAATATATGTTTATAATAGTCTGATATCATGGAATCATTTTCTTGTTTGAGGAACAATGCATGAAAAAATAAAATTAGTATAGAAATTTATAAATGTCAAGCTTCATTTTTCTAGATCATATGATGTGATTTGGGGAGAGAGAGAATTGAAGATCGTTAGAGAGAGTTAAAGAGAGAGAGAAAAAAAAAGAGAGTGAGAGTGAGAGAGAGAGAGAGAGAGAGAGAGGAGAGAGAGAGAGAGAAGAGAGTTAGAGAGAGAGAGAGAGATAAGAGAAGAGAGTTAAATATAAAGAGAGAGTAGCCCAAAACTTTAGATGCAAGGATCAAATACAAATCAACTGCAAAGAGAATCCATGGTAAGTAAGATGGTAATTACATACGTACAATGACCATTATAAAGTATATGTCCATGTCCATGACGACCATAACCATTGCATGAGTAAGATGATCGGTAAATAGGAAATAATAGGCAAAGGCAACCCAAATTGCAAATGGAATAAAAGAGTTTGACATTTTTTTATTCAACCCACAGATATTCTGGTCCAATAAACTTTTAATATATAATTAGGCATGAAAGAGGAATTAAAATTTATTCATGCAATACAATTTTGAAATTAAAAGTTTGATTGCAGTAAGTTGAATTATAGGGATAATAGGGGCAATAAAAAGCCAAACTTTAATTTATAAATATATCATAGTAAATTGAATTATTAAACCCTTAGATTTTAATGTAACGCCATGGAGTTGGTTGAAATTGAATGATATTTTGAACTATTACAATCTAATATGTAGTTTGGAATATTAAAAACAATATATTATAATTTGAATTACTACAAGCCAATGTATAATAATGTAGACTACTAAAATCCAATATATTTAAATTTATGATTACTATGATTAATATGTGTCTTGTAAAAAAACAACCTTTCTCTAATATTACGCGGGAAAATCTTGTAAAATGTCCAACTCAATATCCCATACAATGAGGCCAAGGATGTAATAGTTCAACTTAAGTAGAATACATTTTTGAAATTCCATTTATCATTATCCCAATGTAATCTTCCTTTTGAAAATGTGTAAGCTAGCTTAGTGCTGGGAACTTGAAAATGCAACGACTAATTATTTGAAAAACAGGAAACAACATATCAGATTATTGTCGTCTACACTTGAAATTTGTTGTAGGCCCGGACAAGATATCATATGGCTTGCTTCCTTATTGTCCTTACAAATAATGTACACCAGTAAGTACATCCATCTTAGGGATGAAGACACGTACGCTAAGAATAGCTAATTCTGGATGCACTAGTGTTCCGATTAGTACTAGACATGTTGTCTCTCAAGTCTTAATGTTAGTGGTGTCTTGGCCCCGCTGTTTAGGATATTGAGATGGCCACTTAGTTGGTGCCATTTGTTCGTACCAAAGTAACATAAGGGAAGCTCTGGGATAACAAGAGCGCTAAATGAAATGACTAGTTAGAGCAGATACGTATGGAGAGTACTAGTAGATACTCACATTCATAATTACGCCAAAATTCATCACTTGGGAAACACCACACAAGAAACTCATCACTTGATTGGTTGGGTTCAGCATAGCAATAAACGATATTCACCTTCAATTTATCCATATATGGTCCACCTTGTCTGATCAAATTTATATTTGTATTCATCAACATTTATGTTTCGAGTTTCGACATGTGTAAAGATGAAATCAATTGAGTTATAGTTTGCCTAAGGGTGTTTTACTGGTGCTATTTTAATTATTTTTGTGAAACCATCTTAACCAAACTTAAGTTGATAGCTGAAGGTCCAGCAGTAGTTTTATACACTCTCTAACACCCCCCTCACACAAATGCCCTTTGGACTTGAAACGTGGATGTTTCAAAGTCCCTTTACCCTGCACAAATGAATATTGGGGAGGGGGGTGGTGTTGAGATTCGAACCTGAGACCTCTTGCTTAGGTCTAACTCTGATACCATATCGAACCATCTTAGTCAAAAGTTTAAACTGATGGTTGAAGGTCCAATAGTAATTTTATACTCTAAGAATTTTCGTCCACTTGAATTTCATATCCTAAGATTTAACTTGAATGTCAATTTATCTATATATGGTCCATCTTGTGTGATCAACTTTAATATTTGTATTTGATCAATATGTATGTTTCGACATGTGTAAAACTAAAATCAACTGAGTTATAATTTGCCTAAGGTTGTTTTATTGGTGGTATTTTAATTATTTTGTCCACTTGAATTTCATATCCTAAAACTTAACTTGATGCTAGGATATGTTTCAAATATTGTTTTCCTATTATGCCCTTGACTTGAAATGTTTCAAATATTGTTTTCCTATTATTCATTCCGCAACTACTATTATATGTAGATTCTTCGAATACTTCTTAATCATTCACCTACTAATACAAGCCTGCCCCCTCTTTAATAGACCCTGAAATTCTCTTTGCATGCCAAGTGATAAGGTCAGCTCACTTTTAGTATTGTTCTTATCATTTCTTATTTCTTTATTATCATGTAAACAAATTATTTGTAATATGATAATATGTACAAATTGTAAACCCTTAATTTTTATTATGCATGATATAATAGTTCTAATCTTACATCTTACAATAATAGTTGTAAAATGTCTTGTGCTTCACTCTCCGTCAATTTCGTGCTTTCAACCAATCATTTCCACCCTTTGCTCTCCCACGTTGGGAATTAATTGTAGATTAAAAAAAATTAAACCATTATGTTCATATCCATGCATTGCACTAACCACCTCTCCCACGTCTAATTACATACACCAGTCAACACCATAGTAAAAAACCACCCCTCCCACGTAAACAATAACAAGAGAATTGATACATGGTTATTGTTCACTCACTCCCACGTAAACCATTGTACAACCCGGCTCACAAAACCTCTTCTCCTACCTCACTCATTATATTTAGGGTGACTACAATTTATAAACAATTTAAAAATAATTATTTATTTATATTTATTTCATAAATATAAAACTATGTATAAAATGTACATTTTCTTCTATGATTGATAAAATTAGGCTATTATTATATTTTTTTACCAGCCTAATAAATATTATATTATTATAATTGATAAATCTATATAATTATTAAAGAAAATATTAATAAAAGTTACAAAAATGTGAAATATGAATAATTCAAGATGGTTAAATGATCAGGTACTGCATTTTCCGATCAACTACAACTTTTAGTTTATCATATTTAGCAGTAGTTTTCTTTCGTTTTGTTTTAAATGATCTTCCATTAATGATGCCAATCACAGGAGGTCCATCAATTGATTTATAGTAACTCCGCGGTTCATTCAAGATCGATAGGTGTTGGGTTGAAATTAATTGGGTCCAAAGTTTCCACTGAGTTTATGATCATAAGCATCAGATTCTGTTTTCTACCCATGTATAATATTCCATGTATCTCACTTCTTTTTTTTTTTTTTTATACATGTTAATAGCATGTTTCAATTTGTTGGGCTTTGGTTTCTTCTAAGCATTTGGTTATATATTACTCTAAATCAAATCATATAATTTGCTAATGGTTTAATTTGAGATGGAAAAGGACCGAGAAGGCAGTTTTTCAATATTTATCAGTCATTGAAGTACAGAACAAATTAAGGAAGGAAGGAAGGAGAGAGAGAGAGAGAGAGAGAGGAGAGAGAGAGAGAGAGAGAGAGAGAGAGAGAGGCGTACTGAGAACTGAGAAGGGGATGTAATTTTTCAATATTCATTGGTCATGGAACAAAGAAGAGAGTGAGGGGGAGGCGGGGTGGGAGCTGAGGTTACTGTAATCAATTTGAGTGGAGTGGAAACGTGTACTGATGGTTGTATTTAACTCTAAATCACTCTGTAACTAATAAAGCTCCTTAGTGCATAAGTGACTCATGGCATATCATAACAAGTGGCATCCTCTTGCATCTGCATGAAAATTAATCATACATTTGATGATGATCATGATGCTTATTTGCCAACCCAATTGAACAGCAACACTTAATATTTCAAAATATTATGCCTTTTGTACCACGTAAATTATAATAAAACTATGAAAAGTTCAACATAAATAACATGATTAATATATGATCATTGGATACAAATACATTGATATGTTCTTTTTTCGATATTGCTTTTTTTATATAAACCTTGAGATTTGTACAGATGTTATTTTTATAGATTTTTGCCTTTTTTTAAATTTTTACATATTAGAAAGTTGTTTTGGACGAATCTATTTCATAAGTTTATATCCACCTCTCTACAACAACTATTTGTGCCAGCTTACTTTTGCATGATGCAAAATGTAGAGTTATAGGGAGGGTTAGAACGTAGAAGTAAATTGCTTTTGAGTGGGCGGAGGATGAAATATGGATGAAGTGCATTATGCATAATTGGATTTGTAGAAACCCTCCTTTTAACAGGTCAAAAGACATTCATACATCATGCGTCAAGGACATCAGCACCAAAGCACCTGAAGGACATTCATATCCAGCCTTCCAAGACGTTTTGATGTGAAAGACAAAAAGAGAGCAACGAAACAGGGAAGTTAATTCTGGAAACCTAATCATCTGCTTTTCTTTGTCCATTCTCTAGCCAGATTAATTCGGTTACTCTATGAATATTGCAGGAAACAATCGAGCAAGAGTTTTGGAAAGAAATACAAGATTATGGAATCCGGAAATCTCGCACAAGATGAAGCAAATATGGAAACTCAAAGAAAGGAAGGAATCTGATCCTAAAATCTCCAACGTCTCTATACGACTCAAGGAAACAAGACTATAAATTGAAGACATGGGATTCGAATCAAACAATCGATTCCACAGAAGCAATCGACTGTTCAAACAAGGAATGTGTTCTTGTGTTTGAGTGAAAAATTTTCAGAGTGTTCTTGTGAGAAAAGTGCTATCAAACTCTAAACAGATCTAGAGTTGTGTTAGGCTTTTTGGTTTCGAATTCTAGACGGAATTAGGATTCAATTCGTGTTTACACCAAACTGTGATTTGGTGGGTGTAATTTTCCAGAAATAAGAAGCATCCATTGTAAGGCGCTTGGTTCTCTATAACCCTAAGGTCCTTTACCTTAGGTGACATTCAATGCTATTCAATTGACTGAAATAAAGGAGGTTATTCATATTTCACTTATTGTCCTTTATCACATTATCAGTTATTGAATTTTGTTGAACCTTAATCTGAGCAGATTAAAGGACTAACGTCCTTTACCAGTGATCTAATTTTGCAGAAATTGTCATAACCCTATTCACCCCCCTCTAAGGTTCTTTCAATTGGTATCAGAGCCAGGTCCACTGAAAATTCAGAGACTAATCGCTCTGTGGCAAAGATCATGGGAGATCACAACATGGGAGACTTGAGTCAAGGACGTTCATGGAATAGATCACCTTTGCTGACAGGTGACAACTACAGAATTTGGAAGCGCCAAATGGAGATCTTCTTGAGAAATCAAGATGAGGACATTTGGGACGTAGTCAACAAAGGAAATTATCCTACTCCCCAGAAGACTGCTGAAGATGGAACAACAAGTGACAAACCAAGATCTGAGTACACCTGAAGAAAAAGAACGAGCAAAGAAAAATACTCATGCACATTATCTTTTAATTTGCAGTCTTAACTCTAATGAATTTGAAAGGGTGTCTAATTTTGATATAGCTCAGTAGATATGGAACTACTTGGTCACAACCTATGAAGGAACAAACCAAGTAAATAAGACCGAGGTCAACATACTAGTTCAAAAGTATGAAGGCTTCAAGATGGAAGAAAATGAGTCCATTAAGTCAATGTTCAAAAGATTCAGTGCAATCATCAACCATCTCAAGTCCCTCGGAAAATCCTATTCCAATGAAGAACAAGTGAACAAGGTCCTTCAGTGTCTTCCTTGGCACAAGTGGGGACCAAAAGTAATGGCAATAGAAGAAGCTCAAGATCTAGAGACCTTGAAAATTGAAGAGCTGATTGGCAAACTTCTTGCACATGAGATACGACTGTCTGAAGGCAATCAGACCAAGGACATTGCCCTCAAAAGCACCAAGGAACCAGAAGAAGAATCAGAGGATGATAATGAAGAAACCATGGCCATGTTAGCTAAAGGTTTCAGACGACTATACAGAAAGAATCCCAGATTCCGTAGCTATCTAAGAGAATCATCCTCCAAACGACCTTCACCCAAAGGTAAGATTCAAACTAAGGATGATAATGAATACAAATGTTTTGCTTGTGGTGCTACAGATCACTTGGTCAGGGAATGTCCTCATGTGAAGAAAGTCAAGGAACAAAGTGACTTCAGAGGAAAAAGATTGAGTAGCAAAGCTATGGTTGCCACATGGAGTGAAAGTAAAGGCAGTGAGAGCGAAAGCGAGTCTGAGGAAATTGTAAATCTTTGTCTCATGGAAAAGGACCTTACAGAAACACAAACAGATGAAACACAGGCGGATGACGATGATGAGGTATTTACAAATCTCTTTCTTAAATGTCCTCAACATAACTTGAAACCAAGACTACTTAATCTACTTGACTACAGGTTTAGAGTATAATCTTTTAAGTATTTCTCAGTTTTGTAATAGAGGTTATAAAGTTTGGTTCAATAAAAACTCATGTGTTGTAGAGAAAGAGTCTCATGAAATAGTCCTTAGAGGTCATCGGATGAACAATGTGTATGTTATTGACCTCAGTGATCATATGCTAAATGACCTCACCTGTCTTAGAGTTGCATCAGATGAAACCTGGTTATGGCATCGTAGATTAGGACATATGAACATGAAAACCCTTCAAAAGCTAAAACACCTAGGCTTGGTTAGAGGTTTACCATCTCAGAACTTCATTCGTGATAAAGTATGTGATGCATGCACAAGAGGCAAACAGACCAGAACTTCCTTTAAACCTGTGTCTCAAGTAACCACCTCTAGATGTTTATAACTGTTGCATATGGACCTTTGTGGACCAATTCCATACAAAAGCCTAGGAGGTCGCTCATACATACTAGTCATTGTTGATGATTATTCAAGGTTTACCTGGGTTTTATTTTTGAAGGATAAGACAGAAGCTTACCCAGAATTTGAGAAACTATACAGACAACTCAAGGTCTTTACAGGACTCAGTCTGGTGTCTATAAGAACAGATCATGGAAGAGAGTTTGATAATCAAGATCAATTTGGAAAGTTCTGTGATCAAGAAGGTGTTACACATAACTTCTCTGCCCCAAGGACACCCCAACAGAATGGTGTGGTTGAACGGAAGAACCGCACACTGGAAAACATGGCCAGAACAATCATCTGTGAGAACAATCTACCCCTCTTTCTTTGGGCTGAAATTAAAAATGCTTCAAATTATATTCTCAACAGATGTACCATAAGGTCCTTCATGAAGAAGACACCCTATGAGTTGTTTAAGGGTAAGACACCAAATGTAGCTCATCTCAAGGCCATTGGATGCAAATGCTTCATTCATAACAATGACAAGAAGGCCTTAAGCAAATTTGAGCCAAGAAGTGAAGAAGGAATTCTAGTGGGATATTCCTTATCCAGCAAGGCTTACAGAGTCTACATCAAAGCAACTAAAAAGGTGGAAGAATCCATTCATGTTATCTTCGATGAAACTTCCACCACTCCATCAGAAAGGTCCTCCATCAAATTCCGGATTCATCAAGATGATGATGATGAGGACACACCTCATATATTTCAGCAAGATCCTCCTCAACAAAATGAAGAACCTCCTCCAGATGACACCATGCAACCAACTTCAGAACATGAGGAAAATGACGCTCAAAGATCTTCACACGATGCAGAACAAGGACCTTCCTCAAGTGAAGGACAAGGGCCTTCACCGACAGGAACTCCTCAAATGGCTAATACTGCACAGCAAAACACTGAGGAGTCATCAAGGACCTTCAGGTTCAAACCTGCTCACCCAGCTGATAATCTCCTTTCAGGTCTGGAAACAGGTATTAGAACTCGATCCTCTCTTAGAAACTTTTGTGCCTTTCACGCATTTGTTTCTCAGATTGAACCTAAAGGACCTGAAGAAGCCCTAAAGGACAACAACTGGATCCTTGCCATGCAAGAAGAACTCAACTAGTTTGAAAGAAACTCAGTCTGGAAGCTTAGCTTGTCCCAAGACCAAAGCATCATCCAGTCATTGGTGTAAAATGGGTCTTTAGAAATAAACTTGATGAACATGGCACGCTGACAAGAAACAAAGCAAGATTGGTGGCCAAAGGATACAACCAAGAAGAGGGCATTGATTACGAAGAAACCTTTGCCCCAGTTGCCCGACTAAAGGCTATTCAGATACTTCTAGCCTATGCTTCATCTGTTCATATGAAGCTATATCAAATGGATGTCAAAAGTGTCTTCCTAAATGGACATCTGAAGGAAGAAGTCTATGTTGAGCAACCTCAAGGATTTGAACAACATGATCCAGACACTCATGTCTACAAACTTCAAAAGGCCCTTTATGGGCTCAAGCATGCTCCTAGAGCATGGTATGAAAGACTGAGCTCCTTCCTTCTAGAACATGGATTCAAACGAGGTCTCATTGACAAAACACTGTTCATCAAAACCTCAGGTCATGATTCTGTTATAATTCAAGTCTATGTGGATGACATTATATTTGGTGCTACTAATGAAACTTTAGTGAAGGACTTCTCTGATCTTATGAGCAAGGAATTTGAGATGAGCCTAGTAGGAGAACTTAGCTTCTTCCTTGGCCTACAGATCAAGCAAAATGAAGATGACATCTTTGTTAATCAGAGTAAGTATGTGAAAGAACTTCTGAAAAAATATGGTCTAGAAACAGCAAAGCATAGCAGCACCCCAATGTCCTCTACCCTTAAACTTGATCATCATCCTACGGGTAAGGTCGTTCCTGACAAACACTTCAGAGGTATGATCAGATCTCTTCTTTACCTAATGGCAAGTCGCCCTGATATTATGTTTAGTGTATGCTTGTGTGCTCGATTTCAAAGTGCTCCCAAAGAATCTCACTTGATTGCGGTCAAAAGGATTCTAAGATATCTTGCAGGTACCAAGGACCTTGGACTATGGT
Organism: Portulaca oleracea; assembly: GCA_029582165.1. Taxonomy (NCBI): domain Eukaryota; kingdom Viridiplantae; phylum Streptophyta; class Magnoliopsida; order Caryophyllales; family Portulacaceae; genus Portulaca; species Portulaca oleracea. The sequence goes on from CM055885.1 coordinate 22,614,474, forward strand.
ACCCTAGTCACAATCCCCTTCATCTCACTAGGTATACAGATGCAGACTTTGCTGGATCAAGAACTGATCGCAAAAGTACTTCTGGAGGATGTCAAATGCTTGGAGTATCTCTGATATCCTGGCAGTCAAAAAAGCAAAATGCAGTTGCCCTCTCTATAGTAGAAGCAGAATACATTGCTGCCGGAGCTTGCTATGCACAACTTTTGTGGATCAAACAGCAGATGAAGGACCTTGGGATAGAATTTTCCGATATTCCAATCAAATGTGACAATCAAAGTGCGATTCAAATAACCAAGAATCGAGTTCAGCACTCTCGCACCAAGCATATTGATGTCCGACATCATTTCATAAGAGATCATGTAGACAAAGGCCATATCACATTGCATTTTGTCCCCACTCATCATCAACTGGCAGATATTTTCACCAAGGCCCTTTCCACTGAGCAATTCATAACGAACAGAAGGGAGCTTGGCATGCTACAACCTGATGACCAGTTGAAGGGGAGCTAGAGTTCTCCCTTTCAGGGGGAGCAAACGTCCTCTGCCAGGTATGCTCTACTCTTATACGCTCATAAAGGTCCTTGACACTATTGTCATGAAACCTCATTGAGTGTCCTCACATTGAACCTTGGCATTGCAGTTACGCTGTCAGTTCCTCAATAACTGATCGGCCTAACTTTTTTTTTACAAAAATCTTTTTATCTTCGCTTTCCTTCACTCCTTCCTTTCAAAATTACAAAAAGATTCTCCAAAATTTTTTCCTCTCTCAAAAATCTTTCAAAAACCATCATTTCAAATCCCCTCTCTCCCACTTTCCAAAATCATGTCACATCGTCATTAAACCTCCATCCCAAAAACCGTCAATTACTTTCCTCTTTCCCACACCACTCCCCTGCATTCACTCTCCTTCCTTAATTACTCCCACCTTCCGAAAACTTCATACCCCTCGCCATTCCACTATTTAACTCTCTCCTTCACCCTCCTTTTTCCTCACTCCAACCCCACTAACCCCACCATCTCCATCACCCATTGCCCCACTTCTTTTCCCTTTCTTCTTCCTCACTCCTCTCCTGTCACCATGAAAAAACGCCCAGCTCTCAAAAGCACTGCTCCTTCCCCACCAACAGGAGTGGCCAAACGACTTCGCTCTCGAAAGTCGTCTCCCCAACCTCCTGTCTCTTCTCAGTCCAACTCCTCCTCGTCCACTGCCCTAGCCATTCAATCTCAACCAACTGCCATTCAGGCAGTCACTCATGAACAACGCATGGAGAACCTTGCCAATCGCCAAATTCTGTGTTGCGAGAACGTCGATACAGACTCCCTGCTTCATGTCTTTCCTTCCTTCTCCGCTCTCAAGGAAATGGGCTGCTTTGCCTTTTTTGACTGTGAGTCTTTCATTTATCCCTCTTTGGTTCTCGAATTTTACGCAAACCTTATCCCTGATACCCGTTATCCCTCTGTGAAAACCATGGTTTTCGGTGTCGAAATTCTCTTAATCCCCTCCCAAATCGACCGCATGCTCCATCTAGATCCCAACCTAACTAAACCACCCCTTTCTCTTCCATCCGACCCAAAACATGAACTCTGTCGCCTCTTTGCTCGCCCATCCGAGTCCAAAACCACCCAATACACTGGACTGACGTCTGAAGCCCGGTTTCTGTACTACACCCTTGTCCGCACCATTCTGCCCCGAGGCTCTAACAAAGAAACCATCAACGAAGCCTGTGCCACCTTCCTCCTAAACGTCCTTCATGGTCGCCACCCTGACATTGGCGCCATGGTCATTCAGCATTTCCTTCGTGCTGCTGCCTCCCCAACCGGCCCTCTACCCTACGGGAACCTCCTCACTAAAATCTTCCGCTCCTGTCATGTTCCCCTAGAAGGTGCCAAGAAGTCCTCCTTCAATTTGCCCACAATCGGCACTTCTCTCCTCCTTACCCTTGGATATCAGCAGCAACCCAATGGTTCTTGGCTTCATCTCGATGAAATCAAAGTCGTGGAAGCTTCCACCTCTGCTGTTGCTGCTAAGGATGCCTCTGCCACTATTTAAAGCCAGCTTTCTCACATTCAATCTGCTGTAGAGGCCCTTCACCAGGAGGTCTGTGCGATTCAATAGGAGGTAAAGGCCCCCCGAGAGATAAGGACTCACTCCTAGAGGCTGCATCTCTACTGAAGGAAGCTGTTCCCACAGGCACACCGGCGGCACCCCCCTCCCCATGCTCTCCCAAGAATGCTGATGACACCCCCCTTGCTGATCCCCCATCCTAAACTCTTTGACTCTCCTTCTTTTTCGCTTGTTTTGTGAACTTTCTGTTTTTCTCTGCCAAACATTCCTCCTGTTTCCTTTTTGCATGAAAGTCAAAAAGGGGGAGATGAATTTTGCATAGTATGGCAGTCTATTATCAGGGTCTGTAAACTCTTAAACTGTCTTTTGCTAATCCCCTGTATGAATGACCTTTATCTGCTATACATATTATCGGCTCTGCATACTATGCTTGCATTTGGTTTTGTCTTTCACTCAAAAAGGGGGAGATTGTAGAAACCCTCCTTTTAACAGGCCAAAAGACATTCATACATCACGCGTCAAGGACATCAGCACCAAAGCACCTGAAGGACATTCATATCCAGCCTTCCAAGACGTTTTGATGTGAAAAACAAAAAGAGAACAACGAAACAGGGAAGTTAATTCTGGAAACCTAATCATCTGATTTTCTTTGTCCATTCTCTAGCCAGACTATTTCGGTTACTCTATGAATATTGCAGGAAACAATCGAGCAAAAGTTTTGGAAAGAAATACAAGATTATGGAATCCGGAAATCTCGCACAAGATGAAGCAAATCTGGAAACTCAAAGAAAGGAAGGAATCTTATCCTAAAATCTCCAACGTCTCTATACGACTCAAGGAAACAAGACTATAAATTGAAGACATGGGATTCGAATCAAACAATCGATTCCACGGAAGCAATCGACTGTTCAAACAAGGAATGTGTTCTTGTGTTTGAGTGAAAAGTTTTCAGAGTGTTCTTGTGAGAAAAGTGCTATCAAACTCTAAACGGATCTAGAGTTGTGTTAGGATTTTTGGTTTCGAATTCTAGACGGAATTAGGATTCAAGTCGTGTTTACACCAAACTGTGATTTGGTGGGTGTAATTTTCCAGAAATAAGAAGCGTCCATTGTAAGGCGCTTGGTTCTCTGTAACCCTAAGGTCCTTTGCCTTAGGTGACATTCAACGCTATTCAATTGAATGAAATAAAGGAGGTTATTCATATTTCACTTATTGTCCTTTATGTCATTATCAATTATTGAATTTTGTTGAACCTTAATCTGAGCAAATTAAGGGACTAACGTTCTTTACCAGTGATCTAATTTTGCAGAAATTGTCATAACCCTATTCACCCCCCCCCCTTAGGGTTCTTTCAGGATTGGAGAAAAATTGTGAAGAAATAAGTGTGGATTTGAAGTTTGGCATTTTGATCCCACTTGCGGGCTCCTTCCCACCCCTATGTTAAACAAAATTAATTAATAATGGTCAAACTAATTGAATGATTGTACCACATTTATATTGCCATACAAAAATTTATATAAATACGACTCAAATTAAATAATTTCAGTAAACGTTACATGGATGGTAGCTTTTTATTTAGTTATGTTCATAAGGATTACTACTTTTCATATGTAGTAGTAGATTTTTTGTTGATATGTGTGCATCTAATATACGGTTACTATTTTAGTTTGATATGTATCTAATTAGTTTATTTGATATTAGTTATCACTAAGCTACATATCTATAGATAAGTTTTCATATGTAGTAGGAGTTACTTTTTCTTCTCATTTATTTTTATATGTGTACATCTATCATATATTTATTACACAACAAAAAAAATATTATGCTGAAAGGCATACATATTATATTAAATGCAAAATAAATGGATTATTTAATTCATGTATATAATTATTTGATTGATATTAGTTCACTTTTTTATTTGTTTTGGACTTATTAATTTGGGTCATATATTTTTTTTTTCTGAAAGCCAACGAGCAAACGAATTTATTCAACCTCAGGAATATTACAATTATCAATTCTAGCCAGGTCGTAGATAAAACCCGGAAACTCACCACTCCATATCATTTTCCCTTCAAAGATAGGAGAACAGTGAGCTAAAGAATGGGCCAATAAATTACCCTCCCTCCTCACAAAATGAAAGCTAACTAAATCAAAATTTTTACACAAATCCAAAATCTTTTGCAAGAACGGTCTACAGTGTGTGTTGTCAATCCTGCCCCGATTCAAATTGTTAATGAGTTCCAGGGAGTCTCCTTCCACCATTACCCGCCTGAACCCTAGGTTTCGTGCCATATCCAGTGCAAGAAGACATGCCCTAATCTCTTCCAACTGAGCGCTGTTAAACGACGACCCTTGGTCCACCCCTGCACCAAGCACCTTGCCCTCTGAATTTCTAATCACAGCGCCCCACCCATACCACCCCAATTATAGTCTCCCTCCATGAAAGTTAAGCTTTGCGATTCCAGCCAGTGGAGGCCGTCATATGCTTTCTGAAACGACAGAAGAAATTGGAGCAGTAGAAATTGGGACATCCACCTCAGCGCATGCCCGGTAATGGTTTACCCATTGGATCGCTCGGGTAGCAGGGTCCACAGCATTCCCCCTCTCCTGGGCTCTTAAAAGTCTGTTTTTCAGATTCCAAATACCCCAGAGCACAGCAACAAAATCCTCCATATATTTCCCATCAGTTTTTGAGATGGTCAGTCCTAACACCTCTAATATTGATGTCCCTTTCCCTCTCTCCCCCCATTCTGGGAAAGGACTATTAGCCCAAACTTCCTTTGCCGTTGGACAAAGGAAGGAGGTATGGATCTCATCATCCTGTTCGGAACCACAAATCTCACTTACCAGAGACGTTTGACATCCTTTTAGACAAGTTAGTCGCCGTCGGAAGAGCATTCTTAGTCAGCCTCCAAACAAACATCCTTATGCTAGGTGGAATTTTTAGCTTCCAAATTTTCTTCCAAAACTTTCCACCGTCATTTGTTGAGGAGGAGGGCCTATCTCTTTTATTCAAGCTCCTTGCTAAATGATACCCGGACCGCACCGTATACCGCCCATCTTTAGAGAAATGCCAGGAAATGAAATCCTCCGGTAAGTCCCGACATAGAGGGATTGACAAAACAATGTCAGCATCGATATTACCCAACCAGGTTCTAACCACTTCCTCCTTCCAGCATCCTCGTTCGACATCGATTAACTCCTTCACCAGCATCTGTCTGTTAGCCATCTGTGGACAACTGATAACTTTAAACGAGAAAGGCCTGGGGATCTAACGGTCGTCCCATATTCTTATTGATTCTCCATTCCCAACCACCCATCTCAAACCACTTTCAATCACATACTTGGCTTCCCAAATGCTACGCCAAGTGAAACTTGGTCGCACCCCCAGTTGTGCTTTCCTGATATCTCCGTCCGGAAAATAGCGCGCTTTTAGAATCTGAAAGATCAAGGAATCAGGATTTTGTTGAAGCCTCCATAATTGCTTTGCTAAGAGGGCATCGTTAAATGCTTCAATATCTCGGAATCCAAGACCTCAATGCTCCTTCACATCACATAATAGCTCTTTCCTAACCCAATGAATTTTTTTTCTTCTTTGGATCATTGCTCCACCAGTATCTATTCACAATACTTTGGATATCTTTGCACAAATTCCTTGGAAGCTTAAAAACACTCATAGCAAAAGTGGGAATTGCTTGAGCCACAGATTTTATGAGGACTTCACGCCCTGCCCAAGATATCAGCTTGTCAACCCAACCCGAAAGCCTTTTTCCAACCCTATCTTTTATACTGAGGAGTGCTTTACGTTTACTTCTACCGATATATGCAGGCAAACCCAAATACTTGTCTTGAGCCAACACTTCTTTAATATTCATCTCTTGCGAAATAACCGCTCTTCTATCCTCCGAAATACCTTTGGCAAACACAACATTAGATTTCTCCAGATTTACCTTTTGTCACGATGTTGCTTCATACAATCTTAGTAATCCCATCCATTCCTTAGCCTCATCCATCGATGCCTTGCAAAAAAATAAGGAGTCATTTGCAAATAGCAAATGATTAACTCTTGGAGCTCCTGGACATACTCTATGTCCGTGTATCTTCCCACCATCCTCAGCCCTTCGGAGGATACCAACCAGCCCTTCAGTCACAAACAGGAACAAGTACGGAGAGATAGGATCGCCTTGCCTCAAACCCCTTGACGGAACAATCTTCCCCCTAGGATATCCATTCAGCAAAATAGAAAACGAGGCAGACCGAACACAACTCATAACTATCTGGACCCAATCGTGAGCAAATCCAAATTTTAAAAGTATTCTCTCCAGAAACTCCCACTCCACCCAATCATACGCTTTCATCATATCCACTTTAACTGCCATCGAACCCCCTATCCCGTAATTATTCGCCATCGAATGAAATATTTCATAAGCGATGAGAATGTTATCCGTTATTAATCTCCCATGAGAAAAGGCACTCTGGGCTGGTGAAATGAGAGAATTCAGAAGAGGTTTCAGACGATTTGCTATGGCTTTGGTCGCAATTTTATAAACCACATTATAAAGACTTATTGGTCTATACTCCGAAAACCCTTCTGGATTTGAGTTTTTGGAATCATAACTACATTGGTTTTATTGAGCTCCTCAGGTACTCCACCTCCGTTCAGAATTTCCTTCACTACTTTGCACACATCTTGGCCAACTATCCCCCAATACCGTTGGAAGAAACGAGGGTTCAGGCCATCGGGACCAGGAGCTTTATTCGGATGCATCATGCGCAGAGCCGTCCAAATTTCCTCGTTTGAGAAGGGGGCCATCAATGCTGCATTCATCTCAGGCGTTACTTTTTGTTCTACCGATTCCAGTACTTCGTATATGTTTCCAACACCTTCAGACCTGAAAAGCTTTGAATAAAAATCCACTATTACTTCTTCTTTCTCATGATCTGTAATGGCCTACGACCCATCATCTCTTTTCAGCCTATCTATATAGTTATTGGACCGACGGGGCGAGGCTCGGGCCTGAAACCACTTTGTATTTCCATCTCCAAGCTTTAAAAAATTGGCTTTAACCCGCTGGGCCCAATAAATTTCCTCTTTTCTACGTGCTTCGTTCAACCGGCCCAATAAACCTCTTCTCTTCTCGATATTTTTCTCACTTCGCAGCTCATGATTCAGTGATTGTATTATCCTCTTTTGTCCCCCCCTCCCCCCTCCAGTTCCTTTACTCCATTCTTTAAGGGCTTTTGTAACCTCCTCTATTTTATTCCCTAAACAGGTCCACGGGTTCTGACCCAATCCTTTTTTCCAATTTTCATGGACGATTTTCTCGCAGGCCCCATCTTCGGCCCAATGGTTCTCAAATCTGAACGGGCGCTTCTGATGATACCCCCCTGGCTCCTTCCTTTTGAGCTGGAGCAGAATAGGAAGGTGATCTGAAACCATTTCATCTAGGTGTAGCACTAGTGCTCCTGGGAAAAGGAGACTCCATTAAACTGAGGCTGTGAAACGGTCCAACCTTTCTTCAACTACTTCATTCCCACCTCTCCTGTTTTCCCATGTAAATTCATACCCTTGGAATACAATCTCGTGCAGCCCACAGTCCTCGAATGTCTTGCAGAACTCTTCCAAAATCGCTTGATTTTTAACAGCTCCACCCGTCTTTTCAAAGTTGTAAAAATTTCATTCAGATCCCCACCAATGAGCCAAGGAACATCACTATGGGTTTGCAAATCCCTTAATATCTCACATGTACAAAGCTTGTTATGCCCTTCCGGCCACCCATATATTCCTGTGAATCTCCATTTTTCATTACATCCCAAGCCTTCAATATGGACGTCGATATGGTGGAGGGAATACGAACAGAGCCGAACATCCAACCCCTTTTTCCATAACAGGGCTAAGCCTCCAGCTCTTCCAACACATCCTACCCCGATGCCGTCGAAAGTCCTCAGCTTGCTTTTTAACTTCTCCATTTCAGAGTACAGTAACTTAGTCTCGGAGAGGAAGACCAAGTCCGGCGAACTCCTCCGGAATAGATTCCGAAGCCTTCTCACTGCAGAGACGTCGCCAAGACCTCTGCAGTTGACACAGAGAATACTCATTGTTGAGGGCGGGACTGTCTTGCAGCCTCCGCCCTTTGGTTGTTATTCAAAGAACTGTCCCCTTTTTCCACAAGAATCATCATCTTCTCCCCATCTCCCCCTTGTTCTCTCTGGCTCAGCTTTCTTTTGAAGACCTTTTTGCCTACTTCCACCTCTTCCATAATATCAACCTTAACGACTTTCTTGCTGCCACTATTTTGGTATTCGTTCTTTTTTTCCCCGCCTCTTCATCGCCTCCAAACATGAGTCGTTGTCGAGCCTTAGGTTGATTCCTCTTGCCTTTGAAAACAAGAAATAACCTTCGTTCCTCCTGAATCTCTGCCTCAGCATTACGCCGTCGGGATTCGAGTGGGGAAGCTTTCATCCAGCTCCCATATTGAAGATCATCTTGAGGAGTATTGGGATCAACTTCTTCACATTCATTCAAGATATGGCCCAGGCGACCGCGCCCATAACAGAAATCAGGAAGCTTCAAGAACTTGAATTTAATCCATATCGATTTTCCATCCACTTTCACCATAATCCCCCTTCGCAAGGGTTTTGATATATCTACATCAACTCTGAAACTCATCGATTTATCGATCCCCATCATGGCATCCTCCTCACAATCTACGAATATTCTGACCTTATCCCCCAGAATCTTGGCGAAAGATGCAGTTTGTCTAATTGCTGGAACATCGTACGCCTTTACCCAGAACCGTACTGAGTTGAATTTAATTTCTGTAAGTTGCTCCTTCCCGTCCCATTCTCGAATCAGTAAAAGATTTCCATCGAAAGTCCATGGACCTTCGTTAAGAACAAAAGATTTATCTTCATGAGAGAAAAACTGAAACAAAAAAAGGTTGCTATCCAACTCTCGCATCACCACCCCCTTTGTTGGCTTCCAGATATTCTTCAAGACACTTCTTAGAACTCTAGAATTGAAGGTCTTTCGGGTGTAAAGATGCCCAACAAGGCTGAGATCAATTTCTTCCTTTCTTTCTTCTGGAATTTCCACTTCCACTTCTACTACCTCTTCTTCTTCTTCCGTTAATCGCAATTTTCCCCAATCTAATTCCACACGTGTATCCATCTTCTTGGATTGCCCCATGCTCTAGTTTGTTCCTAACTCTCTTTCCTTTCCGAATTGGCCGTCGACTTCCTATCTCCCCACCGGCAAGAAACCGGGAGGCCCTCCTGCCCTCACAGATCGTCTCTAGGAGAATCCTGGGGATTCACCGGAGTACACCAATGTTTCGGGTCATATATTACCATATATAGCAAACGCCATTATTATTTAAAGTTTACTCTTAAAAAAATCAACAATCTACCTATAATAGTATCACAATAATTTTGAGTCTCATCTCCTTAATTGTAGGGGCTTGAATATTATATATGTGTGTGCCTGTGTGTTTTTTTCTTCTTTTTTTTTAAATACTATTGCTCTTCCTTTTCGATATTCAATAACCACATTTAGCTTCTTTTTTTCCTTCCATGAAATTTTAAAATTTTATTTTTCTCCCCAATCCAGATTAGGAAGTTAGTGGTCGTACATATGACAATTGCATTCTAACAATTACTTACATTTAAATCTATCAATAATAATTTTTGTTTACAATTAGGGTATTAATTTATATAATTCACGTGTAACGTGAGTACTTCTGATTGCCGTCACACTTAATTTATATACTAATTCTTAATTTATATAACTTACGTTTACTTGCATACGGTGTCATAGTTGTTCTCACGAAAACACTATGTCACAACTGTATTGGGTGCATCAATCATCTGGATTGTTTACTCGATTCATCATTTGGCTTTTTATACACACCGCTTCTTCAGCTTATCAATTTGTGAGTTTTTTTCTTATTTCTTTTATACTTACACTTAATTTTTTTTGCAACTCAATTCCTAACCTAAATATTGTTTGCATTTAATTACTTAATATACTATGTACTCCACTCTACATACATTAACTATAATAAACCATTAAATGTCCTATATATACTAAAATAATATGCTTCAATCTATTCTCTGGACAGTGCTTCATTCACTTTTCCAATCTTAAATTATTGCTAACAGCTCCTCTACTTTAATTCATTTCATTTGGTGTGTTAATTCAAAAATTGTGTGTTGTTAACAATTCTAATATATATTACAACGTAACTCTAAATAAATCAACTATAATCATCTAATAATGATCATATATATACTAACCCCAATCTATAATAAATGATTACCCCATTACAAATTTACAATGCTACAATTTTGAACCACCCCACTATTACTTTCTAACTCATACTATTTATACTAAAAAAAAATATACCCCAATCTACTATCAATATACTTAATATTAGGATACTATAGTAAAGTCAAATATTTATATTAAACGTTAGGATACTATGCAGAACCCCAATGCTAGAATAATGATCATATATATACTAAAAAAAAAACCCAATCTACAATAAATAACCAAATATTTAACTTAAATAATCATACTTATGGTTTTTACCACATATGACTGAAGAATTGTCTAGCAACCAATTAGCCTCTCATTTTCAATATTCGTTTTTATCTTACCAATTGTCTTTTTTTTTTTTACTCATGCATATCTTACCTATTATTTAACTTATTATTGTAGTTTTGTTCCATTTCAACAAACAATTGTTTCTCTATGTTTAAATCTTTTCAATGTCACTTGACGTATGATCATATGTGCACCACACAATGCTCGGATATTTGTCAACTAAAAACATGGGTATTTATACATGAACTCTCGGGTATTTATTTTTCAGTCAACGCCCGGGTATTTGCTAGTATTAAATATATCAAATTTCTCTTTCAAATTGAATATTATTTTAATAGAGTCTATTTTATTTAAACAGGCAAGGCAAGGCACAGAATCTTTTAATTCTCAAACTTGTAACCTTACTCTCGAATCTTGATCATGGATTCGTAGGTCGAAGTCTCTTTTAATTTCATTAAAGTTTGTTAGTTTTCTTAAAACTGACTAACGACTCTTTAAATCTTGGTTTTCCTAATTTAATTTGTTTGAGTTTCGGTCATTTGCATTCTTGATTGATATTCCAATTGGCTTATGACACTAAAAATAACAAAGCGACAGTTGAAATTGTACCACAATAAGGTTGGGCGACTAGACTATTGTTCGGGTCCCTATCTCTGGATTGTAGATGGGCTGACCCATTGATCAGACACGAAGAAGGCCCCCCGACCTTGGCTCTCAAACGAGTCAGCTAGTCTGGTTCGGGTCAGTTATCTTATGTGTTGCAGGTTAATTAGAATCTTGATCATCAATTCGAATTGTTGAAACCCGCAAATTAAATTTACAAACTCAAGATTAATAAGAATTAATAGTGTTTTTACTAATGTTCTTATTTACAAAGCACTTTCCCTTTTGGGAATTTTTCGGGGTCTACATATTGGCGACTTCACTAGGGATTTAAACTTAAAAAATGAGTAAACTTAAAAAAATAAGATATTTGTGAAATTGTAAAATGGAGAAATTAATTTATTTCATATTTTTACTATTTTAGGCATACTGCAACCAGCCTACTCCCGGACCTTATGGAAGGGAAGCACAAAAGGGATTGTTTAATTAGGTTTTAAACTTAGGATTTCCCTCAAGAGCGGGTGGTCACTATTTGTGCGATGCATTTACATTACAAGCATTTAATCTCTCCTTTCACCCACGTTATACTCTAAGACTTCCCCTAAGTCAAAAGGAACAACCCGACAAAACTTTTCCTATAAATTCCATATTGGAAAAGTGCACGTACCGAGGCGGGTACAAGTGGTACCTCTACCTTATCCAGCTTAGTAATCCTCGAACTTAGAACCTTGGTTAGATTACCCCTTTCATATGTATGCTACGTGAATTCATGCATAATCTATAACTAAATCGAGTCTGTAAAGTCCCAAAGAGTTATGGTGTTGTTTAGGCTCGTTTTGAGCCTAAATGTTTCTCTTTTTACTTAGAATTTTAGTTCGTACCCCTCCTAATAAATGTTTCTTATTTGTGTTTTTTACTAGTTTTTGTGCAGGTTAGTTCGGGTTCGGATCATGGGAAAATGATGAGTTCGTTGGTGCCTAAAATCCCCTCTCGGGATTCTAAGGAAGCCGCCTCGGTACCATGGAAGACAGCCCTCAGCCTCAAGGCCAAAAGTTGTAGTGTCCGTGACCAAGGATGGGAATCAAGCAAAAGGCAAACCCAGGAGGTCACGGACGTGACCCTATTTGTAGCGCCCGTGACCCATTTTTGGAGAATTATGCCCAAATTGTCGAACGAGGTCACGGTTGTTACCCCCAAGGGTATCGCCCATGACTCTTTTGGATAGTTTTCCCAAGGAACTGATTTCCCAGAGGTAGTGGGCGTGACGTCCGGAGGTAGCGCCCGCTACCTCAACGAAGACTTAAAGTCCGCGGATTTGAAATTGCCTCTTCACGAGCGTGACGACCAAGGATAGCGCCCGTGACGACCCTGACTGACGGAAATTTAGGGGCTAAAACGACTGTGTTTTGTGTAATTTTTTCCTAATGTATATAAACTCGGTCCAAATCTAAACCTAACAGCTTTGATTCACTGTTCATCTTTCCTTTTTAGGGTTACTTAGCACCATTCTCTAAGTAGAATCTCTCTTTCATTTACTCTCAAACTTTGCATTTATTGTATTTGAGTTTTGATTTATTGCATTCAAGGAGCTTTTATTTTGAATACTTATTACTCAAGCTTTGGATTTCTTCTTCTTTTTACTATTATCTTCCTAGTTCCTATTTAGGTAAGTTTCCTTCCTTCTTTCATTACTTGTTTTAATTAGTTCTTTGTGATTAATCTTGTTGTGTTTCTTCACTTAATATCATGATTAGATTCCTTGTCCTAGGTTTATTAGTTTTAATGTTAGTTAATATGATTAGTGGCGGGTTTAGGGGGAGGTTTAGCCCCTAATGGGATCCTTTGCTTAGAGTTAGTTCTAAACAGAGCATTAGGCCTTGTTTATGAAGTTTTCATTCAACCACTCTATTGATTATGAGATTTCGTGTGGTGAAAGTCCACTAAATCTACTCAGACATAGTCTTTAGAGTATTCGAATGGATATTTGAACGAATCCACGTGAGAAAAGTGGAGGAGTTCGGGTAGGGAGATTTGCATTTCAAACTCTTAGGTGCGTCCTTAAGAGATTATTGGACAAACCTCGAAGGTTAAATTCGGGTATACCTTGAGAGAGGCCCCGAAGTGGCTTTATTCTTGCAATATCCTAACTTCTAGCTTGGTTTAGTGCTTTGTCCGGGATTGCTTTGTTTGAAGGTGACCATTAGGTGGCGAAGACCGACCCTTGGGCCCCTTTTTCTTTGATTTTATCTGTTAATCTGTCTTTGTTCCCTCCATCCTTTAATAATCATCTTTTTACCTTAAACTAGGCAAAGTAGTGTAAGTTTTGATAAAATGAACCTTGCTCCCTGTGGATACGATAAACAACCCCGGCTATATTATAGCTTGAACAGGTGTCACTTTAGTCCGCGTAGAGCCACGTGAAGATGCCCAAATCGAAGCCTAAAGACTAGCAACGGCGGACCAACGTTGCTAATAGGCCCAACACATGGCTGTGTTTCCAAGTCCGCACAGACAACCCACTTAAGGACTGTAGCTAACCGACCTTCATGCTTGTTTGGCCTACTGTTCCTCTTGGGCCAGTCGACCTTGCATTATGGCCCAACCCATTTGTTGTTGACTTTATACAACCCTTTGAGATATTCACGCGTCTGAATGTCCATTATACCTTAGACCCAAATACGAGCTTGAAAGGCCAAAACTTAATGTGGCTCGATCTAGGTAGGGACCCAATGGATATTCTCTTGTTGTAGCATAATGATAGGCCTATATAAAGTCAAGCCATGAAAACTTGAAAAGTTGGTGAGCGTTTTCCAAGTCAGCAGGTAGACATTGTGTCCATGTTTTTGGTGTCCCATGTAGGTCAGCTTTGTCATGCATGCATCAGGTAGACTAGTGTCAAGATCAGTATTTGAAACCACATTTCCTTTTAAGGCAGAATAGGAGAATCCAACTAGGCTTGAGTTAGAGATCATAACATAGGGAGACTGATTTGGAAGGGTAACTACATTTCATCCAAAGCTCATCGAAGTTTGAAAAGAGTCATGACTAACGATAAAATTAGACCCCTACGGTAGAAGAGATAGATATGGTCAAACATATAAGCAAGCTCCACGCTCAGATGAAAATGACTCCGAGAACAATAAGCAGACAAGAAAAAAGGTTCGAACAACATCAAATGGTGAAGGATGGCATGCTATAAGGATGGCATGTTGTAGGCCATTGAAAGACTTAACAAGAAAGCATGCCTTGTCGATGAGGGGGGGGGGGAAAGAAGAACATGATAGACCTGAAGGTTCTTCACAGTCTAGAAAGTTCATTAAACAAACAATAAAAGGGCGACGAAAAATGACATGAAGAACCTATGGTCGAGGACTTGAATTTTGAGGATGATGAAGAAGAACTTGATGTAAAAGGTAACAAGGGTTCAAAGTTTAGGGAGCCCAAGAAACCATATGAAGCCTTTAAGGGAAGAGCTTTTAGTGAAGAAGTGTTGCAAGATGAAGGAGAGATGAAGCCCATACACTCCTTTATTTAGAAGGAGACATGCATCCATCACCAAAGAGGTGTCCTTTAGAACTAAGAAGTAAGTGGAGCCTGTAGAAAGTGATAATGGCTACTACGAAGAAGAACACAAGGTCAAACAAATTAGGACCTCTCAAAAGAAAGAGGATGTGGAAGCAATAATAATGTCACAAGTTAATGATAGGTCGAATCACTTCTAGAAGGTCCTCAGCAAGATCCTGATGTTCACCAAAGAATGTGGTGACGTCAGGATTCCTACTAAGGCTATTAAGAAACTTCCTCACAAGTTTGATGTGCCCGATAAGAAATTCAAGCCTTTTGAAAACCCTACACACCACGTGAAAGAGTTTATGAGACTCATGCCTATGAGGGGAATTGATTCCGACCTCTACACTGTCGTATTCCCTTATACTCTCAACGACGAGGCTAAAAACTGGTGTTGCACTCTTCTTGACACAAGATGACTAGACAACCCTATGCAAGGCATTTATGAGCACTACAGTCTACCCAACGGAAGCATCCGACCATATCTAACTTGGTCGGACTTAAACAAAGCAAAGACGAGGCCTTCCTAGATTATTATGATAGGTGGCACAAATAGAGATCATATCCCGTTGGAATTCCAACTTTCTATAATCAAGAAAAGTCTCAAATCAAACCTTATTCATCATTTGAACTACCACATCATCAAAGATGTTGACTACTTGAAGGATTTGTGTGTGCAACTAGAAGTAGTAAATAACAAAAAGAATAATACTTCCTAGGGATCGAAAAGTTCCAACCTTAATCGGAGGGCCTCTGGAACACCCAACAACCCCCCTAAGAGCCTCGAAACCAATGTTGTCCAAAAATATGATGTCGTCCAGTATAAGTATGGGACTTGCACCCCTCGATGTACATGACCTACATCTTATCCCTCAAGTGTCTAATGAAAAAGGGGATCATCAAGTTACACCTACCAAGTGCAGAATTGGAAGTCAAGGTTAAGAACTAGAAGCTTAACCAGTTCTGCAACTACCATAGGCGTTGGCGACATGATGCTGAAAATTGTTGCACCCTGAAAAAAATATCGAGGATAGGATTCGGGCCTCAACGTTGCCCTTACCATAGGCATCCTAGAAACCCAACATTAAGGATAACCCTCCCCAGATCCATGTTGTGTCCTCTGGAGAAGAACCCTTTAATCCCTCCGGACTTATCACGAAATTAGGACAAGGCCAACCCATTAAGGAAATACTCATTCCTTTTGGGAATCCCATCCTCGACTTGCTGAAGAAGATCCGACAACAAGAGAGTTGTAGAGTTATCTAGGGCCGTTATAGTTTGAGTGGGTACCCAGAAGCATTTCATTTTTCAAAGTTAGTTATGGTTGAGTCAGCCTTTGATGCACGTGTCTTTTGAAAGTCAATAAGATAAAGTTACTCTTGCGTTCCTTAGTTGTCAAATAAAAAGAGAATCTCATGCTTATATTCTTACCTTGAATTAAAAAGCTCACTCACCCCTTCCAACTTCCTTCACCTTCCTTTACATTTCCATGTATCACTCTTGTTATATAATGAATCCAGGGTTAAACAAGAAGGGAAAAAAAAAACAAAAAGAAAAACGAGAAAAGGAAAAAAAAGAGGAAAAGAAGAGTGAAAAGAAACTAAAAACAAAAAGAGAGAAGCCAGCTTGTACACCTATCCAACAAGTTGGGCAAGAGAAGAGTGCATAATTAGAAAAGACTCAAATCAGCAATCCCTTAAAAGTGAACATCTTTGTATTCCAAGTCTTGCAACTTAAACAACGTGCCTAGTACGGGGGGCTACCAATTCACCACCCATATCACCTTCACCAATTCGTACTCAATCATTTTTCTTTTGCCATATCACCCTTCTTCAACAGTCACTACCCAAAAAACCCTTAGCTTTCACAACCCTCGATCATCCTCTTATGACCATTCTCTGCCTAAACCAAGACGAAAAGTGTGTCATGGAAAACATCATCAAGAAGAAGAACAGAGATTGAAATCATAGAAAAAGAAAAAAAAAAGAAAAAATATATAAAAAAAAGAAGAGAAAAGAGAAAAGAAGGAAGAAATGAAAAGAAGTGGAACCATTAGTCTACCATCACGTACACACTCCCCAAATCCCTCAAACCTTCAAGACTCTTATAACGCTTTATTAACATCCACCTGGCTTCAAGCCCACATCTCTCTCCCATTATATCCTAAAGCCTTCATATACAAAAATCCACAACTCATCTGTCTTACCTCACTGAGCTCCCTTGAGGGACCAACCCTTTAAAGCTGCAACTTACGAACTATGATTGGCCTGATTTCACATTGGATACGTAGGAGAACCTCTTTGATGCCTGACCGTTACAATTTGCTTGAGAGAACATCCATCATTCGAGAAGTTGGTCTTTGAGCGAGAGAATAAAAGGGAATAGCCTAAAAACCTGACTAGGGAAAAGTAACCAAAAGAAGAGCGAGAGAATAAAAGAGGCTAGCCTGAAAACCTCTATCGGGTGGGCTAGGCGAAAACAGAGAAACTTTGTATTCTAGGTACTCTCATACCTCATCATCATAAAGCCCTATGCCTTCCTTCTATCAAATTGGAATCACCTCAACATCTAAATAACCATCTCACTACTCATCGCCCTACAAGAGGAGACCCTTTTTTCCAACCAGCTCCGAGAGAGTATATATGAAAGTTTTTATATATAGTACTTGGTTGAAGTTGTAACTTTGACGGGAAGATGGGAAAATTGGTTAAATGTCCTAGTTAACCTAACAGTTGTAGAGAGAGAGAGAGAGAGAGAGAGAGAGAGAGAGAGAGAGAGAGAGAGAGAGAGAGAGAGAGAGAGAGAGAGAGAGAGAACATGGGAAATTAAGCAGGAGTATTTTTGGAAATTAGTTAAATAATCAGTTTCCACCTTCCATCGTAAAAACTCTCCAGTCTCCATACCCCATTGGACAAGTTTTTACACCATTAAATGAGGAAATATTGAGGTCATGTAAATACTTTACTAAATATAAACTATCGAATTATAAAAAATTAGTCAACTCTAAAAAAATTAAACAACTTTTCCATGAAAGTGAAGGAACCACCACTAGTAGAATTCATACCAAAAAAGTCTGAAAATTGGCGTCTCTATAAACATCAGACGCTAAACAATTGAAATAAAATATAAAAAAAAAAGATGAAAGCAATTTTGGGCGTCTGTTGCCCAGTAAAGAGACGCCATTTTTAAACGGCGTCTGTTTTCTGGGGAACAGACGCACAAACATGCGAAATTATAATATAAAAAAAAAAAACACGCGTGACTGTGGTTGTCAGCATCGTGTCCTGTGCAGCATTTATGCGTCTACCAGGCAATTAAAGAGACGCCTATATGGTTTAAATTAGAAAAAATTAGGGCTGGGTGGGGTGTTTGCCATTTTTGCCGTCGAAGAGGAGGAGCGAAGCGAGAGAAAGTAGGAGAAGAACTCGGTGCACGGCGCAAATTCAACCAAAAATCAGGTAATTTTATTAGTTATTTTTGTTTCAGATCTGTTATATTATGATTAATATTATGAAAATTGATTAAATAATAGATTAAATATGATAAAAAATGAGTAGTTTGAATATTTGTATGTTTGTTTCGTTTTTGTTGAGTTTGATATTAGTTGAGTAGATATAAGTTGAAAAATTGAGTTGTTTTAGTGAATTTGTATGAATTGTAATATATTTTGGATGTTGAATGTGCATTTTAAGCGTGAAAATCGTGTTTGTAATGTGGAATTATTGAATTTAAATATTGTTTGTATGTTTTATATTAGTTTAATTAATTGCATGTAATAATGCATTTAAAATATGTTTTGTATGTTGAATTTAATTAATTGCATGTATGTTAATTTAGAAATTGATTTTTTTATGTTTTGTGGTAAATATAAATATGAATAATTATATTTACTTTGCAAAAAAATAATATTTGTAATTAAAATATGTTTAAGTTGAGCATTATGATAAATATTAAGATGTAATACGAATTTTGTATGTTAATTTATATGGCTTAATAAATTTGTGGTAAACTATTTAATTAGTTAGCAATATACAATTAGCTAGGAATACATATTTAGTTTGTATATAAACTATTAATATTCAATTTTAGTTGAATTTATAATTTAATTTGTTTAGTAAATAAGTTAATAATATAAAAAAACATTATTATATATAAATTATTATTTAATTTGTACGTATAAGTACGTAGTAAATATACTTATAAACTATTAATTAAAAAAGAATAGTTTAGTGTACGTACGTTTACTTAATTAGTTATGAATAGTTTGTTTAGGGTTATGGTAATTGGTTAATTGTTAGGTTAGTATAGAGGATTAAGTCGATCGGTACTATTCCGAGTAGTTTATAAGAATTAGTTGTCATAAAAGGAGGTTGAGTTTGGATGATTTTGGTTGTTATTAGTAAGGGAGTTAGCGTTTAAAGTTGGTTGCGCGCGGAAATTTGCTGCTAATCCAACCTAAGTGCTAACTTAATTACTCATATCTCCAAACGAAGACATAAATTATGTAAATAATTATGTCACGTACATCCATATTTACTTACGTAAGTACTCAACAACCAGTAGATACATACTTAGTGAATAGGTTATTTATGATGGTAATTTAGGTAGTAAGTAGGGAAATTTATATTTATAGCATCTTAATGGGGATATATATATATATGCGTCATAAAAAGAGGTTGAGTTTGGATCCTGTTAGTGTCCAACGAGTGTGTGTTTCGTGATCTGATAATCTATGGCTGAAAGGGACTTGCATGAGGCGTGTTGACTCTCCTTTATTCGTTTGGTCCCCAAAAAGCAGCGCAATTTTCCTAAGTGAACTTGCACGAGGGCTATACAGTGCTCTGGGAGTAAGAAACATATCAGATTCGATATAATGGAGTGTTTCTATTGCGCAGATTGAGGGGTAGCAAGACAAGGTGGGTTTGAAAGAGAAGCTCATAGTAAAAGGTCTAATATATAGAAATCCAACACCATGCATTTCTATTAGACCCTTTACTATGAGCTTCTCTTTCAACCCCACCTTGTCTTGCTACCCCTCAAGCTGCACGATAGACACACTCCATCAGATCGAACTGAGATGTTTTACTCCGAGCAATCATAGCCCTCGTGCAAGTTCACTTAGGAAAATTGCGCTGCTTTTTGGGAACCAGACGAATAAAGGAGAGTCGGTACGACTCATGAAAGTCTTTTTTAGCCATAGCTTAACAGTTAACAAACACACTCTCCTTGGATAATAACATGATCCTCTTGCCTAGTGACATAGCTTACATGTACTTGTTATTTTCGATTATTTTTTTAAGTACTAAGACGGATAGATGTTTATTATTAATTAATTCATGGTGGGCTTGAATAATAGATTCACATACATTATGGATGGGCCCCCACATCGCCGTTGGATGTACGAGAGGTTTGAACCGGGTAGGAGGGTTATCAGGGCTGAATGGGCTGCTGGGGTAGCTATGTTTGATCAATTTGCAAAGAGTAATTCGTATGAGTATCCGAGGACTGGAAAGTATCGGTGCCCATGTGTGAAGTGCAAGAATAAGAACGGGCTTAGTCCTGAAGAAGTTAAAGAACATTTGTATCGGCGAGGGTTTATGGAACAATATTGGTGTTGGACGAGCGATGGTGAAGAATGGGGTGACTTTGATGATGAGGATGACAATGGTGACGATGCGGAAGGTGATTGGGAACCTTCTGCAGGTAGTCCTCCGACAAACGAGGAACCGACCACCACCGCTCATCGATGAGCGGAAGAGATGATGAATGATTTCATCATGGCGAATGAGGCGCCTAATGCGGGAGCTCAACAATTTTATGATATGCTTCAATCTGCTCAACAGCCTCTGTGGGAAGGGTGTACGACCCATACTGAGTTGTCCACTACCGTGAGGTTGATAAGTCAGAAGTCGAAGCACAATTTGTCGGAGCAGGCAATGAACGATATCATGGAATTGATGAGCGAGAGCTGTCCCCGGCCGAACCTAGTGCCTAGAAACTACGATGATTTGAAAAAGAAGGTTAAGATGTTGGGGATGGGCTATGAAACGATTGATTGTTGCCCTACTGGATGCATGATATACTATAAGGACAATGCACATCTCACTGAATGTAAATTTTGTGGCCATTCTAGGTATAAGCCACAGAAATCGTCAACCACGACAAAGAAAGGCGTCCCGTACAAGAAAATGTTTTACTTTCCCTTGACGCCTAGATTGCAGCGTCTGTATGCCTCGAAGAATACGGTCGGGCATATGAGATGGCACGCGGAGAACAACGCGAGGAAGGTGTACTTTGCCATCCGGCGGACGACGCCTCTTGGAAAATGTTCGACATCGTGCATCCAGAGTTCGCAGGGGAAACGCGAAATGTAAGGCTGGGCCTGTGTGCGGATGGGTTTAGCCCGTTCAACATGACAGGGAGGTCTTATTCGATATGGTCGGTTGTAGTTACTCCTTACAACTTGCCACTTGAATTGTGCATGACAACACCGTACATGTTTCTTACGTGTATTATTCCGGGTTTTTTGCTTTTTGGACCCTGTATTTTGGGGGTATTTACATTATGGACCCCCATGTTTCAAATAAGGGCCTCTTTTGGCCGGACCCCTCTAGTTATGTCCAAAGTGTTGCCGGAATCAAAGTACAGGGTTCAAATTGCAAACTTTGAAACATGGGGGTCCATAATGTAAATACCCCCAAAATACAGGGTCCAAAAAGCAAAAAACCCGTATTATTCCAGGTCCGAAGAACCCCGGAAATAAAATTGATGTCTTCCTCCAACCCTTGGTGGACGAGCTGCAACGCTTATGGGTTGGTGTTGAAACATACGACATCTCCAAAAGACAGAATTTTAACATGAGGGCATCTTTGATGTGGATGGTGAATGATTTTCCGGCCCTTGGCATGCTTTCTGGGTGGAGCACGCATGGTGCTATGTCGTGTCCTGTTTGCATGGATGGTTTGAAAGCAATTCGTCTGAAGCATGGGAGGAAAGCCTCGTGGTTTGACTTTCACCGACAGTTTCTTGCAAGGGGGCATGCTTTGAGAAGAAATCGAAAGGCATTTCGAAAGGGGCACACTTGCCCAGATATAACTGCCCCACCGTGTAGGAAAAACGGTTATGAAATCTACGAGGAGATGAAGCACTTCCCCAAGGTGACTACCAACGATGGAAAAGACCCTGACATATGGGAACAATTCGAAGCGACCCACATGAAGCAGGGCACCAATCAGTGGGTGCACGACAGGTTCCGCCAGCTTGGGGTAAGTACCTTCATCATCCAATATTTAAGTTATTATAATCGTACGTACACGTATGAACATTAATTTTAATTCGCTTATTCCAACTACTCTTTCTTTGTATCGACCAGGAGACGATGCATAGTGATTATGAATCGTACAGAAGAGAGATGGAGGCAAAGCAACGGGAGGACGGTCAACCAGAAACTCCCATTATGTCTGGAGACAAGTTCTGGTTGGACAAACAACTGCAAAGTCGGGGACACGTCGTGGGCATGAGGGTTGTGGGGGAAGCTATGAAGACGCAGTTCCCCCACATCTCATCGAGGAGACGTCCAGGACGTCGTAATAACACCGATAGCGTCGACGTCCGAGCCTCTATTACGGAGATGAACAGAGAGCTTCAACGTCAACTCGAGGAAGAGAGGCAACAGCGCGAACAAGATAAGCGCATGCTGCAGGAACAATGCCAGAGGCAATTAGAGGAACAACGGCGCCGATCTGACGCAGCCTTGGAAGAGAAGGTGAGGCAACAAGTAATGCAACAAATGTTGCAAATGCAAAGAATGTTGCAGCAGCAACCAAGTCAGAGCTGGCAAGCCCCTTTCTTCGCTGGATCTTCCTCTGGAAGTCAAGTGCCATACACTGGACAACCTCCTCCACCACCGCCCCGCCGTCGCAGTACTTCTCGTCGGACCCCCGTTTCTCAAACCCCACAACCTCAGCCCACCGTTCCTCCCGAGGACTCGTTATATGCTTACCCAGGTAAGCATATTTTTTTTCCATAAACACAAAATTAAATTACTAATAACACGTTCCAATAATTACTTAATTCATTTTGAATGTATTTCATACCTTTAATTTCTAAATTTTCGTTGTATCCCAGGAGGCCAATACCTATTCAATAGCCTCGAAGAATTGACACAACGCTAGAATCAGGGTGATGATGACGACGATGAGGAGGAGAGCGAAAGTGATGATGACGATGCCGCCGCCGTGTGACGACATTAATCGATCATTTTAATTGTGTTTATATTTTACATTGTATGAACATTTAAACTCTTTCTTAATTATATTCATACTTATTAGCTAGTACATTATTTAATCCAAACATCGAAATATTTTTCATTATGTTTGCGCACATACGTACAAATTAATTAATTAACTTAATTAACATATAACACGTACTGTAACGCCCCGGAAATTCAATTAGAGAAAAGTCAAAGTCAAACTAACGTTAACAGACAACACTTAGCGGAAGACTTCAAATTTAGTTTGGGCGTCACTGCCGTATCCCCGAAGGAACACAAGGCGAGAAAGGAAAACACAACTGTCTGCTAACGGTAACTACTAACAACTCAAAACAAAACTTTAAGATTTCATAACGAAAACAATATAAAAAGATTCAAGGACTTCTAGACTCGTCGTCCTCACTTCTAATTCCCGTCCTCAAAGATTTAGATCTTCACCTGAAAACAAAACATTTCAAAAATGAGGGGGAAATCTCAATAATGTCTACCCCTAACGTTTAAAACAGTTTAAGTTCTTTTCAATTCATTTTGGGGAGAGGGTTCGAATCAAACGTTTTACAAACCTTTAATCCCATACTGTTTCCTCAACCCATCCAATCCATATTTTAATTTGCGGGCGGGATATCAAATCACATAAAGAACATCGCCTACCAAAGGCATCAAACAACTATCCTATATCAGGGATGAAACCCTGATCTCCTGGCACATAACCCATACAGGCATCGAATCCTGGTCTAAGGGTTATCACCCGCATAAACATTAGCCTCTCAAAGGCATCAAACAGTCGCCCACCAAAGGCTTCATAACATCTATCCTATATCAGGGATGAAACCCTGATCTCCTGGCACATAACCCATACAGACATCGAATACTGGTCTCAGGGTTATCACCCGCAAAAACATTAGCCTGTCAAAGGCATCAAATCAACAACCCGCTTAATGTTTCCACTTTGAATTACTAATTCATTATTCGAACTCATCTCACAACTCTCAAGTCAAACCCAACCCAGATTATCAAAATCAATAATAAAACCACTTATAAAAGACCATCTCAATTTCTCCACTCATAAAACAAGGTACAACAATTACAAACAGTTATCCAAAACAGATGGTCATAATTCCACAAAAGTCCCCTTTCGGGATGCAATTATCAAAATAGATTAGAAAACATTAAAACACATTTAAAGAGCATCCCGGTGGGGATTAGAGCATAGACAATTACTTGAATAACGTCACAGTACAGCAATAAGGAGAACACACTTGAGCTCACTATCATCACGCACTAACTCGGGCCTAGAATAAGAATAATTATCTAATCAAAACGCGTTCTAACGAAGTTAGTATTAACTAACAACTACCTAACCCATCCCATAGGAACACTTAGATTCCTATCGTTTATGATTTACACTTAACACATTCAAGGAATTATATAACAAGTTCACACATAACATTTACTCAACAATTTTCATAAATAAAAGCAAGCAGAGGACAGATTGTAAGTTCACATAAAACGGGTCACAATTCGACTTCCCGACATCCTATGGGTCTGGTTCTGGACTTTTCGGAAACCTCGGGATGTCTACTAAAACTTCTATGTTGATGACCAAGCCCATATCAGTTCCGAAGGACTCTAAAAATACTCATCTTCCCAATTGGTCCAGATATGACAGGTTCTGGTAAAACGGTTATAACTCGGGCTATACAAATCAAACGTTCGATCCGTAAAATTCCTATGGTTCCTAACATCTAAGGGAACCTCCAGTTAAAAGGGCTTGGTCAAAAGACAACTGTACTAATCGTGGTAATCCAAACTTTAGACTCTAACAAAACTGTCCGGTTTCCGCTTTTTATTTAATTAACACTTTCAGTTCTAACTTCCACCATTCGATCCTGGAGTCCTAATTTGGGCTTAAAACAGTAATTAGGGTCCGAGGTGATTAGTCTAATTCAACTAAGGTCCAGATAAAACCGAACTATAAAACATGAATTCACTTTAATACCCCTTTCTAATCCTAAGACATGCAAGAGATAATATTATTACTAACCTAACATGAATTATTTATTTCAAGGTTCTAAAGATTTTAACACGGATAATTATAACATGTGGAATACTATAAAGAACATGTAACGCTTAACTAATCAACCAAGAATCCTAACAACTAATTTCTTTATACAAGAGAAATCAAGAATTAATAAACAAGAATCGAATTTTTAGTAATTTAACCAACTCACTTATTTAATCAAGATTACACATGAAATTACACATGAATGAACCCTAATAGAATTTAAAGAACATGCAATTGTAACCTAACCAAAACAAGAACTCTCATTTATTTTCAAGAGTCAAGATGTAATCAAGGATTACTAACAAAGATTGAACTTTTAATAATTAAAACAAACCTAATTTACTTAATCAAGAATTTAACCTAGGTTTTTATCGTTCGAATTCATGCATACAAAATAATATTGTGGTCTACATGATTCATAAAGAATATAAAGAACTATATAGAAACACTTTTAAACCTAATAACCAACTATTACAACCTAATCTAATTACAAATTACAACATAAAATTACATATAACAAATAAACAAATTACACATAACAATTAAGAACAAGATTACATATAATTTTCCTAATTACAAAACTAATAATACAATTCAATAATTATAAAAACAGAATATTATTTTTGAAATTAAAAACAGGAAAGAAAAAGGAAAAGGAAAAGGAAGAAAATATATCAAAATTAAAAGAAAGCAGTTAGGG
Organism: Portulaca oleracea; assembly: GCA_029582165.1. Taxonomy (NCBI): domain Eukaryota; kingdom Viridiplantae; phylum Streptophyta; class Magnoliopsida; order Caryophyllales; family Portulacaceae; genus Portulaca; species Portulaca oleracea. The sequence continues at coordinate 22,640,350 of CM055885.1, forward strand.
TTTTACGGTTAGGGTTTACGTTAGGGTTAGGGCACGGGTTTTCCGGCGACTGGGCGGTGTCGACGGCGGCACGAGGGGCGGCGGTCAGAGGCGGCGACAGCAGGGCAGCCGTGGGTGGTGTTGGTGGCGCGGTTCGAATCTCGGCGGAGAGGTTCGCGACAACAAAGAAGAACCGGGTTTCCTCTGCCAGCCATCGAGCGACGATTTCCGGCGATGCGGCGGTGTCCCAGAGGCGGCGGCGAGGAGGTGGTCGACGTTAGTGGTGGTTGCCTGGGCCAAGTGCGAAGCAGAGGCAGGGGGAAAGAGAGAAAAGAGAGAAAATGGAGATCGAGAGAGAGAGAGAAGAGGCGGTGGTTGCGGTGGACGGCGGTGGCTGCGGCGGTGGTCGTCTGGTGGGGGCGGCTGCTGGGGCGCGGCAAAGAGGAGGGGGAGAGAGAGAGGGGGAAGGCTAGGGTTAGGGTTTAGGGTTTGAGGGAGGAAGAGTTAACTTTTATACTACCCACTTAACCAAGGCCCAATTAGTCTAATCCTAACTCTTAGCCCAACCCAACACTAAAACAAAATCTGATTTTCTAAAGACAACTAATAATAATACTAATAGCAATAATAATAATACTAATAATAATATAATCACATAGCAAATAATATTCACGTAATTAATCACATAACTCAATAATATTAATAGTAATACTAATAATAAAAAGAGTAAAACTAATAATACTAAACCCATGAAATTACCGATATACCCTTGTTAGTCTCTCACGATCCTAGAGCTCAAGTGTTAGCAAAATAAAACACAAACGAATAATAATAAATAACGAAGTCAAACCTAATTTACTAACGACGCCACGGTCAACATCTTTGGATTTTTCGGGGTTTTACACGTACGTACACATGAGAATAATTATAATTAACAACATAATCGAGAGTGAAACATATATATATATATATATAAATTAAATTATCTACCTAGAAAAAAATACAATATAACTAACAATAATAATAATTAATAATTAACTATACCTAAAAAATATACACATATATACATTATAATTAGTTATAACTAAAATTAAGAATATATAATAGTAATAGTATCAATAATAATAATAGTATCAATTATAATATCAATAATAATAATAATTAATAATAATAATAATAATAATAATAATAATAATAATAATAGCAGCGCACGCCCCAGCCAGCAGCGAAAATTTTTAAAAACTTTACCCAATTTAGGCGTCTGTTTTCCCGCCAAACAGACGCCCAAATTATTGAAATTGAAAATGGCGTCTGTTTGGCGGGAAAACAGACGCCATTTTGCCAGCCCTATATAAACCTTAAGCCCTCAAACTTCCCTCCGAATTTTTTCCCACCCATCTCCATTGCATTTCTCTCATCTTCTCTCATCAATTCTCTCATTTCCCCTAACCTTCAAACCACCTCAAATCCATGCAAGATTGATGAATTGAAAATTTTACAATTGAAGATTGAACATTGGAGAGTGAAGATTGAAGATACAAGATTGAAGATTGAAAAATCAAGATTGAAAAATATTGAAGTCATATATTAATTGTAATTTAAGTTTTTATTTTGTTTGTATCATTTAATTTAGTAAAAATCATCATTAATAAAGTTGTATTATATTTTTTTTATTTGTTAAAATATATATTCATTATCATTTTATTGTTGTTATTTCTATAAAATGTATATATATATATATATATATATATATATATATATATATATATATATATATATATATATATATATATATGGGAATAGATAGGCTGAGAAGGGAGTTTGGGTGAGAATGTGAGAAGGATTAATATTGGCCATTAGATCAAGCATTAAGGGTTGGCTTTAATACATTGTTTTGCTTTTATTTGTTTGCTCAAAATTAGCAACCTCACGTGAGGTTTGAAGAAAAAAAAACAGAGAAAGACAAAGCTATTGATTTGCATTCAATTCACTCTAGTTCCCAGACGCATGCCCTTCATCCTTCCTCCTTCTCCCTTCCCCTTTCCTCTTTCCAAGCAGATTCAATTTTCCAATTTCAACTCCTTCATCCTTCCTCTTTCGAACTAGAAGATAGAAGCGATCAACTTTCAGATATGAGTTTGTTGATTTGCTCTTTTTTTCAAATTTGCAATCTCGATTTGCAACTGGGTTCGAATAGACCATATATAATTTCAAGGTAAGTTGTAGACATTCGTTTTTTTTTGGGTTGAAAAATTAGGTTTTTAAATGATTATTGAAGGAGAAGGCGGAGATGATGTGGGGTTTGAACAAATCAGTAACACAAGGTATGTTTGATGGTTGGGTTTGTGTTGGAAAAATTAGGTTTTTTTTTTTTTTTTACTTGTGAGTAATTCAGAATTGTATGTTAGTGATAGAAAGTTTTTGTTTTTTTTTTGTAAATTGGGTTTTAATGTTCATTATGATGTAACTGAATGCACTAACATGTTGCTATTGATGTTCATTTTTTCATAACTAGATGTCCATTGGGGGTTGGTGATAGAAACTTTTTGGAAAAAAATTAGGGTTATGGAAAATGCAAATTGGGGGTTGTGATGAGTTACTTTAAGTGACAACTTGTAATGGCTCTTTGGGTGTAATTGTGGACATTTTGTAACGTAACACAGACATAATGGTCAGACAAAATGAACATCAAGTGCACACGAAGTGGACATATCATTCAACCCCAAATGGGCATTACTGAAAAATGCATATTTGATGTCCATTTTGGTCGTACACGACATCCAATTGGGTAGAACATGAAGTCCATTTGGTTTAATACTGATGTCCATCTAGGGTCTTTGTTTTGTCCATCTTGTAATCCCTGATGTCCTTCTTGTAAAACATGATGTTCATTTTCAATTTAATACGATGTCTATTTGGTTTACACATGATGTCTATTTTGTTTGAACATGATGTCCATTTGGTTTGAAGATGATGTCCATTTGGTGTAAACATGATGTCCATTTGGTGTAAACATGATATCCATTTATGTAAACATGAAGTCCATTCGGTGTAAACATGACCATGTTTCATTTTCTAATTGCTTCCAGGTTCAATAGAATGTAAATGATGGATGTCACAAGTTGGCAAGGCAGAAGCGCAAGAAAGATGGATGCTGAGACAGAATCCCTATTTCCTAGCTCAGAATAAGCTGAAAGCCATCATATTTTCAAAGGCTTCTCATTGGAACCGAAAAAGAACACTTGCCCTCCTCTGTTGTTGGTGCTTCGTCGTACATTGATGATTAGAATTTTAGGTCATCCTCCTCATTGTCTCTAGTTATATGACATTTTGTATGACCCAAATTGTGTAAAATAACAAACATATTGTCATGTATTTTTTGTGATACTTTTGATTCCCATTATGATTGATGTTCATAGTCAGTTGTTGGTGACGTCCTTTCTGTTATAACAAATGTTCATTTCCGAATACCTTGTTGTCCGTTTGTTTTCTTTTCTAGTTTTTCATTTTTGATGTTGATGGATGTTCAGTTGTTATTGTATACACAAATGGACATCATGTAACACACAAATGGACATCAATTCCAAATCAAACGGACTTGATGCAAAACACACATGGACCTCAAGTCCATTTTATATAATTCCTGATGTCTGGTAAAACATTGGTGTCCATTTTTCAGCAACATAGATGTCCATCTTGTAAAACATTGATGTTCACATTAAGAACTTTATTGTCCGTTTTTTGCAAATTGGATGTCCATTTCCCACATCTAAATAACTGTTTATTTTTGTATGAATTTGGATCGCCCCCCACTGTACTGCATGTCCAAAATATAATATTTGATGTTCTTGAAGATAATACTTGATGTTGTCAAAGACAATACATGATGTCCTCAAAATATATACTTAATGTTCATCCTACACTTTTGAAATCCCCCCAGTGCAACAATTGATATGATGTTCTTCATTGTAATTACAATGTTCATTTTTGTATGACTTGATGTTCATTTCTAAGTGATCCGATGTTCATTTTGAAAAAACTTTGGGTCCATTTTAAAAAACTTTAATGTCCTGTTCATATAATCCCTGATGTCCATCTTGTAAAACATTGGTGTCCATTTTTCAACTTCGATGTCCATCTTTTAAAACAATGTTGTCCATTTTGAAGAACTTTGTTGTCAACTTGGATGTCCATTTCGCACATCTAAATAACTGTTCGTTTTTGTATGAATTTGAATAGTCCCCCACTGTACTCTATTTCCAAAATATAAATATTTGATGTTCCTGAAGATAGTATTTGATGTTCTCAATGACAATACATGATGTCCCCAACATATATACTTAATATCCATCCTACACTTTTGATGTCCCCCAAGAGCAACAATTGATGTTCTTCGTTGTAATTACCACATTCATTTTTGTATGACTTGATGTTCATTCTTGAGTGACTTGATGTTCAATTTGAATAACTTTGGTGTCCATTTTGATAAACTTTGATGTCCATTTTATATAATCTCTAATGTTTATCTTTTAAAACATTAGTCTCCATTTTTCCAGCAACTCAAATGTTGATCTTTTAAACAACATTGGTATCCATTTTGAAGAACTTTATTGTCTATTTTGAGCAACTTGGATGTCCATTTCGCACATCTAAACAAGTGTTCAGGCCCATTTGAATAAGTGTAGAACATCCTTGAATATATGGCGACTCCAACACAGTGTCCTCCTCTGACCCAACCACATCTCTTATGAGATGTGGTGGAGCTAGACTACACTATTGTCTTGCTTCGTTCCCAACGTTTGACATATCCTCCACAATTGAAGTGACCACAACCAAAACACTCTGATCACCATTCATGCTCTGACCTCCACCCCTGTATGATCAACCCATAACCAATTATACATATAAAATGAAAACAAAAAAGACAAAACAAAGACTCAAGATGGACATCAGTATTAACCTAAATGGATTTCAAGTTCAAACCAATTGGACGTCATGTACAACCAAAATGGGCATCAAATATGCATTTTGTCTGACCATTTTGTCCACTTCGTAATGCCCCTTTGGGGTTGAATGATATGTCCACTTCGTGTGCTATTGATGTCTATTTTGTCTGACCATGATGTCCATTTTATGTTACACGATGTCCACAACTACACCCAAAGAGTCATTACAAGTTGCTACTTAAAGTAACTCATCACAACCCCCAATTCGTGTTTTCCAAAACCCTAATTTTTCTGAAAAGATTCTATCACTAACATACAATTCCGAATCACTACAAGTAAAAAAAACTAAACCTTAGTGTTGCTCCTCTACTTAAACCCCCTGACATCTCCAACCCAAAAAACAACAACCTAATTTTCCAACCCAGAAAAACAAAAATCAGCAACTTACCTTGAAACTATGTATGCTCTGTTCGAACCCATTAATAAATCGACATTACAAAGTCGAAAAAAAAAAAAGAAAATCTACAGATCCATACTCAATCGTTATTCATCTCTGCGTCCTGGTTCGAAAAATGATGGATGGAGGAGCCAAAAGAGGAGAAAGAGGAAGGAGGAAGGAGAAAGAGGAAGGAGGAAGGAGCATGCGTCTTGGAACTCAGCTGTTGAATGTCATGCCTTTTTTTTTTTCCCTTCAAGTGTCACGTGAGGTTGCTAATTTTGAGCAAAAAAATAAAAGCAAAGCAATGTATTAATGTCAGCCCTTGATGTTTGATCTAATGGCCAATATTAATCCTTCTCACATTCTCACCCAAACTCCCTTCTCACCCTATCTATTCCATATATATATATATATATATATGAAATTGTACATACATGAATTGCAAATATATATCATTTATTATTATATAAAATGTATTTATTTTCATTATTATTTTCATTATTAATGTCTCCACAATTCTTATTAAACAATTTAATTACAAATACAAAAATTTAATTTTTACGCTTTATTTTATAATTAGAATACTCAAAATATACTATTTATTCTAATTATTTTCATTATTGAAATTCACGTTTTTTTGTTTCTGTAACCTAAAATCGGCGTCTGTTTAGGATGAAACAGACGCCGTTTCTGCATAAAAAATGGCGTTTGTTTTATGCCAAACAGACGACGATTTTGGTCTGACACAGCTCTCGTAGTCTGCAATAATTTTGGCGTCTGATTCAAACAGACGCCAATTACAGACGTTTTTTAAAAAATGGCGTACTAGGTTTTGGCGTCTATTTTAGTCAGACGCCAAAACCATTTTGGCTTCTATTTACACTCATATCAGACGCCAATTCCAGACGTTTTTGGGTACCAATTCTACTAGTGCACATGCCCTATCAAATGAAAAAATTAAAAAATTTTACATTTCCAACAACTTCCATTTCACGGTCAAATTTGTCAACATTCATTTATAGTTATTTATGGTAAATTAAATAATTTCAATTATATATTTTTAGCTGTTTTCCCCTATTTGTCGCTTTCCTATCATTTGTACATAACTTCCCATTTTTTTTGTTTCAATTTCAATTTTTAATTTCTTTCAATTTCATTTTCTTTTTTGTTATTTTTCTATAACTATTTTTATTGGTATTCTTTAATTCATTTCATATCATATTCCTTTTCCTAATTTTGAAATTTTCTATAATAAATAATTTCTCTAATCTTCTAGTGCTTTTTTTCCTGATTTTTTTTATTACCAAGATGAATTATTTCATTTTATCTCTTATATGAAAAATTATTTTTTGTAAATTATTTTCTTGTAAATTTAGGATTTGTATTAACTGCGAAATGGTAAACTTTAACTTCTTAAAAAGTAAGGTTTTAAGAAAATTAATGGAAAATATATAGAGGAAATAAAAATTATTTTTCTATTTATGACTTCCTCCTTCCAATTTTGTCTATTATAATTGATAGATAATTGTTTATAGAAAAAGTACAACATCATACCCATTCAAATATTTGATCATTGCATATATATTTACAAATTGTTTGAGGTCATATATATTTGTAAATTAACATATATATCTTAAATTTGTAATTTGAAAATAAAGAAAAGAAATAAAGGCCCTGTTCTTTGGTTAGGTTGAATATAACTCTTCCAACTTATCATAACTTATCCTAATTTATTCATTTAAATATGAAAATAACCTAACCAAATAACATGGTCAAAATGAAAATAAAAGAATATTATATTTTATGAAATATTTCGAGACTTGTATAGTTGAATAATAATGAAGAGTGAGCAAAATTTATACGGTTTGTTTTGATGGGAAGCCTGTTAGCTGCTTTAGGCAGTTGATGGAGCTGGAGCGGCCCAGTCCGCAGTGGTCCGACATTTGCCTACCGAGACGGTAAAGCTGAAGGGAGCGTAACCCAAATTAATTAAAAACCCAATTAATTAACGCTTAATTACGCTCCCCCTTCCTCCTATCAAAGTAGAGTATCTTATTATTACCTTACCGCCACTACTCATTTCAAATTTCGAAATCTCCCATCTCTCTCTCTCTCTCTCTCTCTCTCTCCCCCGCTCCTCAGTCCTCTCCTGCTGCAATCCCTAATTCCCCAATTCCATCTCCCAATCCCCCCGAAAATTCCTAACTCCATCAGAAATGGCTACTCGTAATCAAAATCGACGACCTATCAGCACTCTCACTGTACTCTCTCTCTCTAGAACTTTGTTATGAGTTGTTATCTTCTGGTTCTGTCTTTGCGAAATTGATTCCTAATCTCTTTTGTTGCAGAAGAAGGAAGGAGGAGATGAAGCTCTCCTCGATAAGCGTCGTAAAATCGCCGGAGTTGGAATGGCGGGGGCAACAGCATCCAGCCGAGCAAGAAATGCACTGTCCACTGTCACTTCGAATCAGCAAGATTCAACCAATGCTCCACCTCCCGAGGCTCCTGAAACTCTCGATTTTACCAGGGAAGAGATTGAGGCCCTGTTGAATGAGAAAATCAAGGGCAAGAAGAATGACTTCAAGGTTTCATTTTGTTTCTTCTGTTTTATTTTTTTGAGTTTTATGTTGAAATGGTATAATATTGCTACGGATTTGTTGAGCAAGTTGAGACATTTGGATTTTTATGAATTGCAGGGTACGTTGGAGCTAGTATCAAAAACAAATAAGAGACTAAAACTTTGCATAAAGTGGTTCCAAGGGATTGAGCTAAACCTGATCAAGGAGCAGGAAGAGCTGCGAAATTCGTTGGATGCTTCTGAGAAGAAGTGTGCTGAAATTGGTAATTCTTCAGCCCTAACTCTATTAAACTGTTGATTTTCGTGATTCAGGTTTGCAGATTATACATTCTTTAGTTTGATCCACTGCAATACATATGCAGGAGTAAAAAAAGTTTGGGAGATTAGCAATTTTTAATATGATTAATCTGATTGTATATCATTTTATGTTAGGGGTGCAACTATACACATTTCACAGTGATTTTGGTTTTTCTTAGTTTAGTTTTCAATCAAGAAAATGAGGAGTTTTAATTGGTCGGATGCTTGATCGTAGATGCTCAAAGGAAGAGTAAGGAGGACGAACTCAATGCTTCCATTGGAGAGTTGAGGTTAAAGTATGCAGCTTTGCAGGAAAACTTTGCAAAGGAGGAGTCGGACAAATTTGTACGGTTATTACATTTTGACATAAGCACCCAAACATTGTCTCAATAGTCATTCTAGAGATTGCTAATGATGTTGCATGTAGGATGCAATTGAGAGCCACAAAAGAGAAGCGGAATTAAGAGTTGCTGCCGAAAGTTCAATAACATCTCTCTCACAGGAACTTGAGAAAGTCAAACAAGAAAAATTGGTAGCTGATGAAAAGGTGTTGTAGCAAGACTAAACCAGATTCATTTATCTGATATATTTTTGTCATCCACGGTTGAAGTTTTTGTTTTTCTTCCCTTCCTAATTCTGAATTTTGTAGGTAGCATCGGCCAATGATATGTATAAGCGCTTGCAAGAGTACAATACAAGCTTGCAACAGTATAATAGTCGACTACAGGCAGATTTGCAAGCAGCTAACACGACGCTTCAAAAGGTAGAGAAGGAAAAATCAGCAATTGTAGAGAATTTGAGCACCTTAAGGGGACACTATGCATCTTTGCAGGATCAGTTAACATCTTCTAGGGTAAGCCTATTGATTTGGGCTGATTGCTTATTATATGTTTTTTGCTGAATTAGTTTAAAGTATGGTTTCTCCAGCCTGTTTTCTGCTAAACCTTGTTTTTGTTGAAAATGGTAGAGTATAAGGTATCATCTCAATGTTCACCTGATTCTATTAACTATAGGATTTACATGTTCCTGCGCTTATGTGAAGATTCTGCTAATCCTTTCTCTCCAAATTGCATAAACTGCAGCTGCATATATTGCATATAGAACCATCTGTTTGTCATTTGCCTTGTAGCGTCTTACAGAAACTGCAAAAGTGACATATATTGAGTAGACTCCTGAACCTTCTCCCAGGATCCCTTGTAGTGTGTCCTCCAGTAAATGGCTGCAACACTTGATCAGAGAAAGAGCTTTGCCCAAAAAAATCTTTTCTGTTCAGGTTAGGAGACTCAGCATTCATGGTCCCTTGTAATGCCTCCAGTCAGCTGCTTATCTTTGGTAGCCAGTTTCTTTTGGAATAGTAAGCAAGTCACAGATATGAATTTTGTGCTAGATCGGTCTCCACTTTCCACCATTCATTCCTTGGTCTGTCAATCCTTCTCTCCTTGTATATTGTTCATGCCAATTTTATGTCTACCCTGTTGCTCTTTCAGGCACTTATCATTCTGAGGATCATGGTAGTCTTTTATATGAGTTAAATGAACTTTGTGCCATATAACTTTGGGTTGTCAGTTTTGTGATCAACCTTTGAAGTGAGGTAAACATGCCATTTAAGTTTGAAATTAAATTAAACAAATGAAACCTTCATTTCTTAATCAAACATAGCTGTTGAATGCAGTTCCTATTCGAATTTAAGTGACACATTTCCAGTATCAACTACTGTCTTGCTTAGCTTGGTATGTAAGCAAGTCATTCTGTTTGAGACAAATCTCATGGATTTATTTTACCCAAAGTATATCAGGTTTCCTTATGATGTACCGCAGGTGCTTACCTATAGCTGCCTCTTTCCATTTCTCAATTTTAGGGTGTTTAGGCTTGTTGGTTATGACAACATACTTCATCTGACGAGATTGGGTTCATCTTCCTTCTGTCATCCTCATCTTCAAAAGGAATGCTCTGCACTCTCTTTCCACTTTCTGTATAACACCTTTCAGAAGAATGAAAATTGACCGCCAATACTCATGCATGTGCATGGTAACATTGTTAAACAGATGAACTTTTAGCATATTTCAGTGTACTTGTTCCCCAACCAGCTACGTTCCCTACAATTTTGTGAACTAATTCCGCACAATCAGCTTTGTTCATCTTCCCAGGTTGGCATTTCACCCTTGCCCCTTGGAGAAAATGGTCGATCTCAAAATTTCATGCCGCATCTCCTCATTGACCCCTGCCTTACAGATCTAAAAGATATTCTCAATTCCATTGTTCTGGATATGTAGTCCATTGTTCCATTCAGATGTTTGATTGCATTTTAATTGTACATTGGTTAACAATTTGACATCATAACAAGTTGTAAGAAATAGGTAATCAGACGAAAAAATTCAGCTCAGATCATGACAATATAGGAGACCTCATAGCATTTACTTTTCATCCTCACAAAGGAAAAAAAAGGCCTAACACTGCTTTGGGGGCAGAGGGTTAAACAGGATTCTTTTATTTTATTTTTTACCTTTTTCCTGTCACCAGGAGCGGGGGGGGGGGGGGGGGGGGTGTTGGTCCCTGCAGCGGTGATATACTGCCCTAACTACCCTATATTGTAGTTGAGAATTACTTTGTTCAAAAGTCCCCAGTTGCAGGGTGGACATGCAATAACCATGTATGGCGTGATTCCAGAACCTTTCTACTGATGCTTTGGTCCTTCATGCGGGTTGAAATCCATTTATCAAAGTGCTTGTTTTGGGTTTGATTTGGCTAAATTCAGGCTTCGCTTGACGAGGTAACAAAGCAAAAAGAAGTGTTGGCCAATGATTTGAACTGCCTACGTGTGGAACTGAAGCAAGTTAGAGAAGATCGTGACCGTTTGCATTCGCAAGTGAATCTTTTGATTGGTGAAATAGAAAAGTACAAGGAAAGCACTGGGAAATCTGTTGCGGAGTTAGATAACTTGATGATGAAATCAAACGCTTTGGAGGTCTGTTCAGTTAGTTTATGTTCTTGTTGCTTTCTAGAATTATTTATTTCAGTGTTTTCTGAATATTTGGGCATTTTCCATCTTGTTAGGAGACTTGTTCTTCTCAAAGGGAGCAACTGATTATACTTCAACACCAGCTAACTGCTGCGAATGAAAAACTTAAGGTGGAGTATCTTTTAGGTGTTTATAATTGTTGTAGATTTGTATTTTAGCGTATATTTTTCTTATTAGCGAAAAACTTTTGTGCAGATGGCTGACCTGTCAGCTTCGGAAACTATGGCTGAGTTCGAAGGACATAAGCAGATGATCCGTCAACTCAAAGATCGCCTTGCAGATGCAGAGTTCCAAATTAATGAAAAAGAGATGTTGAGGAGAAAGTTGCATAACACTATTTTGGTATTAACGTTTTTTCTAACAATGTAGTCAGACTCTTTTTTGTTTTTGTTTTTGTTTGTCTGTTTGATGTAGTTTTATAAAGATAGTGAGAAGAATTTGAAAGAAAACCTAGGCACAAATACCGAAGCTGTTGGAAGAAGTGGAGAAAATTAGGAAGCTAGCATGCTAAACTAGGTGATTATTGAGCAGTTCAGACCACATGAACTTCTAGTATTATATTTATGAGGAAGCCTCTTTCCTCTAATGGATCTCATGCATAAGCATATCATCCATCTTACATATCGAATTGGAAGAAGCAATTTTACCTATTGTGGGAGACAAGAGGGTAATCATTTTTTGAAGGGTGAGTGCAGCCCAAAGTAATGCCTGTTACAGATAAATGATAAGGCACCCAAGTAAATTGTACATACCTAAGTATTCCTCCATGGAAGGAATTGTGAATTGTATGAAGGATAAGATAGTTGTCGTGTAAGGGCAATGATTTCATTATTTTCTTTTTTTATTAGTTGGATGCATATTTTATGTGGTGAATAATTATTGCAGTTCTGTTATATTATACTATTTATGCTTTTCTATCGGTACATTTGTTATTTACAAGGGCATATTTTAGTGTAATAATAATGATCATTGCAGGAACTGAAAGGAAATATTCGCGTCTTCTGTAGAGTCAGACCCTTGTTACCAGATGACGGGTGTGCTCCGCACCAGCCTGTTATCACATATCCCTCCTCAAATGAAGGACCCGAGCAGGGCATTGATTTGATACAAAGTGGTATCTTCTGAGTCAGAGCTGGTTATTAATTAACCAACAAGAACCAAATTTTCATTTCTGAAAGCTGTAAAAATCTAGTTCAAATGGCAAGGGGAAATACAGTTTATCATAACATGGCCCTGACATGATGGTATTTCACTTGCAGGACAAAAGTATGCTTTTACATTTGATAGAGTGTTCAGTCATGATGCCTCCCAGAATGATGTATTTGTTGAGATATCAGAGTTGGTTCAAAGTGCTCTTGATGGATATAAGGTGATTTGTTCTACCTTGTCTGCCTTCTCAATTCTAAATGGAGGCAGTAAACTTGAACTTCATAAGGTTTATGGTATAAAGCTATAAAGCATTTGCTCAAATTGAGCTGAAATTGTGTGTGTTTTTATCCTTATCATGATTGATGAATAGGTTAATGTTTCTGTGTTGCTGGTTTTACAGGATAATGTGAAGGGCTTGTGATAAATCTTTTCAAAGTATCATCAAATTTGACAGTTATATGCTTTGTGTTTTTGTAGGTTTGCATATTTGCTTATGGTCAAACTGGCTCTGGCAAAACTTATACCATGATGGGCAGGCCAGAATCTTCAGAGCAGAAAGGGCTTATACCCCGTTCCTTGGAACAAATATTTGAGACAACTCAGAGGCTGTCAGGTCAAGGCTGGAAGTATAAAATGCAGGTAAATGGATTATTGCATAACAACAACAATTCCTACAGAAAATCACACTATTTTGCAAGATAAAGACGGCTGTTTCTTCGGTTGGGAGGGCAGGGGTTATAATTTGTGTTCTTGAACTTAATCATGGTGACCCTCCATGCACTCCAGGCATCAGTGCTTGAAATATACAATGAAACAATTCGGGATCTACTATCAAGTAACCGGTCAAGTTGGGATTCTCTGCGCACAGAGAATGGGGTACCAGGAAAGCAGTATGCAATAAAGCATGACGCAAATGGGAATACTACTGTCTCTGATTTGACTATTGTAGATGTCTGTAGCTCAAAAGAGGTTGCTTCTCTTTTGCATCAAGCTGCACAATGCCGGTAAGTGCTTAATTGTTTCTTACTACAAACCCTTTTGCCTACAATCTGGTCATTCAGTCTGTTGAAGGTCCACTTGTCATTATGTTTTTCTTCAGGTCTGTGGGAAGGACACAGATGAATGAACAATCGTCAAGAAGCCACTTTGTGTTTACACTGAGGATTTCGGCAGTGAATGAGGTATCCTAGTGATTGCTGTTTATCAATTGCCAGTGTGACAAGTTCTCATAGTATTTCTGCTATATTCCAGACAACAGAAAAACATGGAGTTCTAAACCTTATTGATCTCGCTGGAAGTGAGCGGCTCTCAAAAAGTGGGGCAACGGGTGATCAATTGAAGGAAACCCAGGTATTTCGTTGGGTTTGTTTGGGCTTTCGAACTTGAGCTTCTGTTTCTTTTCTTACCCATCACCATGGTAATTTGTGTGCTTGAATATGATTATCAGGCCATTAACAAGAGTTTGTCTTGCCTTGCTGATGTTATATTTGCTTTGGCAAAGAAGGAAAGCCATGTTCCTTTCAGGAACTCAAAGCTTACATATCTACTACAGGTATGACACCGAAGATATTCTCTATTTTCATCAGATTACATGAATCCCATGACATGATTAGGACTTCGGATACTTGCAAGCCATTCTTGTATTAACTCGACCCAAACTGAATCGGCCCTAAAATTTATGGAGGACCTTATAGGACATAGGAACAGCACCTGGTTGGCTTGAACTGACTTGTACAATCTGTGGGACAGCTTTTATTAGTGTTATGTGACATCCATTGTAAAATTGCATTAGTACTAGCTGAAACTGATTTGATCTCAACCACAAAAACCTGCCAGAGAATTTTTCCGAATGTGACTTCTAACGTGAGATATGGACTATAGTGCAAAAAAGGGCACCGTTCTTTTATGCGGTACCGCAAGTTACCGCACCGTAATTTACGTAACCTACCGCAATCTACTGCAACTCACCACAAGATACCGCAATCTACTATATACCTTTCTATTAAAATCCCAAAGATTTCCAATTACCCTACCGTAACCCACCGCACCGTAACTCTACTGCATAAAATAACGGTGCCATGTATATGTCGTTGCTGCATAAGATGGCTAACTTTGTGCATGTATTTCTTCAGCCTTGCCTAAGTGGGGACTCCAAGACTTTGATGTTTGTCAACCTTTCTCCTGATCCATCTTCTGTTAACGAGTCTCTATGCTCCCTCCGATTCGCGGCCCGGGTGAACACTTGTCAGATAGGAGTACCCCGTCGTCAAACAGCCATAAGATCTGCAGAACCTAGACTAAGCATTGGCTGAAAGACAGGGAGACCATTCGGGATTAGTGTTAGTTTCTTCCTAACTCGTTATTCTCCCAGTTGCATGCTAAAATGGCGCCATGGTGTTGTAGATCATAGATGCTTTGTATGAAGTTTGTTTCTAAAATGTATGCATTGTATTTCGATTGCTTGGTACTTGATAGGCCCTCAGATTGAAATTTGTATAAGTAGCCATAGCATAGGTGCCGGTGCTCTAAATCTAATTGGAGATTCAGTGATTTGGATCATCATTATTGTACATTGAATTTACAGGGTAAAGCTTCCTGCTTGCCTCATTGTGAGTTCAAACTTGAAATGGATCATTGTCGTATGGTTGTAAAGATGAGTTTATGATTGACTGTTCTGCATGATGCAGAAGATGGTTATAAAATGGAACATTAGTTATTGGTTGAACTTCTCCAATGTAAGGCTCACTTCTGCTTTTTAAATTGTTAAGCAACTGAGTGTAACTTTTGGTGAGTTTGGTCATTTGTTGGTAGGTTTTCCCTTAAAACGTTCATTTGTATTAGTCCCTTTCTTTTTTACATAAATAAATAAGCCTAAAACCTAAATCGTAGGTTTGGTTATAAAATTGTCCATTGTAGCCACAGTCTTTTATGTGTTGTATTTCTAACTACATTCAAAGGCCTTTTTTGTTGGATAAAAGCTAGTATAAATATAGAGGGTATGTTTGGCCGAGCTTTTTGGTTGCTTTTTAATAGAAAAAGTTGAAATTAGGGCAAATAAGGATATTCTCTAAAATAACTTCCAACTTTGTAACTTTTAATTTCTAGTTTCTTAGGAGCTACTAGAGTTGGAAAAAGTTGATCCGATACGATCATCGATTTGAACCAAACATGATATTAAGCGGGTTTGGGTATGAATTTTCAACCTATTTTGTTAAATGGGTTGATACAATAAACTCATTTAATTAAATAGGTTAGGTTCATCTCGAATATTTTGACACAAAAAAACCTGCTAATCCATTTTAATTTTTTGTGGCAGAAATTAACAATTTCATTACTCAGAGGAACTCTCAAAGAAAGAGCCCCAAAACCGTACAACTCTAAGGCTTTGCTTGGGAGGAGAGTTAAAATGGAAAGTAGAGGTTTATAGGAGTAAAGGAAGGTGAGGGTATGAGAGGGTTCATAAGGATAAACTACTTACCCCTGTTTAGGAGAACAATTTGGAGAGTTCATAAGAGTAAGTGTTAATTGACATATTTGCCCTTTCATATTATATGTAATTCAATATAATACCCATATATTTGCTCTAATACTCATTCTCTTTCTACTTCCCCCCTCTCTCCCCTCCCCCTCCCCCTCCCCCTCGCTCTCTCTCTCTCTCTCTCTCTCTACTCTCTGAACAACACTTTTCTCTCAATATAATCTCTCTCTACCCTCTTTTTTTCTTTTCTCTCTCTCTCTCTCTCTCTCCACCCTCTCAGTCTACTCTCTTTCTCTACCCTCTCTATCTCTCTCTCTCTCTCTCTCTTTCCCCCATCTCTTTTTCTCTCTCACTCTAATGAGAGAGAGAGAGAGAGAGAGAGAGAGAGAGAGAGAGAGAGAGAGAGAGAGAGATGTGTGTGTGTGTAGGAGAGAGAAAGAGAGAGAGATGTGTGTGTAAGAGAGAGAAATAGAGATGAGAGAGAGAGAGAGAGAGAGAGAGAGAGAGAGAGAGAGTGAGTGAGTGAGTGAGTGAGTGAGTGAGTGAGAGATGTGTGTGTGTGTGTCTGTAAGAGAGAGAGAGATAGATGAGTGTGTGTAAGAGAGAGAAATAGAGATGAGAGAGAGAGGTAGAGAGAGAGAGACAGAGAGAGACAAAGAGAGAGAGAGAGATGCGTGTGTGTGTGTGTGTGTAAGAGAGATAAGTAGAGATGAGAGAGAGAGAGAGATGTGTGTGTGTGTGTAAGAGAGAGAAAGAGAGATGTGAGAGAGAGAGTGATATGTGTGTACGTGTGTGTTATGATTCAATTAGGGTGAAGGGTAATATGATCATTTTTTATAGTATGTATATTATAATTTAATTAAACACCTCTTTACTCTCAAAATTGGGGTGTTAAAAAAATAAGGGTTAAGAGGGATAAAGGGGGGTAATCCTCACTCCTTCTTACTCTCCCTTACCCTCTCACTCTCTCCCCATCAGGGGTAAGGAGGAGTAAATACCCTCCTTAAAACCCCACTTAACCCCCCTTACCCTCCTCCAAGCATAGTGTAAACGTCTACAAAAGCCAGAGAAGGCAAAGGACTACCTAAGTAAGATATCTATACAACTCGTATACTTATCACTTTTTTTTAAAATTTTTTTTATAGAAAGGAATAACAATCTATGGAAAATAGTAAACTGAATTTTATTGATAGCCTCTTCCACAGTTAACTGATTCTGTCTTGAAGGAAATCTCTTATAACTCATGCTTTCCCAAACAACAACAATAGTAGATGTAAGCACATCAACAACCAGTAACTTGATGTGCTGAGCTCTACTCATATCCTTCCAATTATAAATCCATTGGTGAAGAGAAGAAAACCTGCTCCTAATACCCAGTTTACTGCAAAAGAAACTCACAATATGCTTATTGAAAAAACAATCAGTAAAGAGATGGTCAATTGTCTCATCTTCTTGATTGCAAAGACAACATGTAATAGTAATAACACTCCCATGAGCATCTAAACGAGTAGCGAAAGGAAGTTTGTTATGAGTAGCAACCCAAGCAAGGAAGAAGAGTCGAGGATGAGAAACACCATTCCATATTAGATGGAAATAAGGCCATTTAGTACGATCAGACAAAATCCATTTATAACAGTGTTGAACAGAATAATGAGTGACTTGCCCACCCCTCCAATTCCAACAACTGGAATCACTAAACTTGATTTTCTCCTTGGCTTTACATATCAGTTTCCAACACCACGTACTCATGGCAGGAGGAGTATATTGCCACCAGTTATGATTTTTAATACGGTTTTACTAAATGTCGCACTAAGGGCAATAGATAAGAGATATCTGAATTTGTTTTAATGTTTATTTTGGACGTGAATCTAAATTTATTTTACTACCTCCATCCCTTATTGAATGTCAAAATAACTAATTTTAAAAGTCCAAAGTACATTGGAAATTGTGTAAAAAAATTGGATTTAGACAAAAATACCCTTTCACTTAGTAGTGACTTTTTATATGTTAAATAATATTTAGACTTCCAATGTACCATTAATAAGGGTATCATGAGTATTTTAATAATTGGAATTGTAAAATTGACAAATAAAAAGGGACGGGGTAGTTAGAAAATTTGACACTCATTTAGGGATGGATGCAGTATATTAATACACTACTTTCCTATTTAAAAAAATAAAATATTCCCTAATTAAGCTTTTTATATTGTGATTCTCATAATATCTTGAATTCAGTCAAAAGATTTTATTTTCCAACGTGATACATGAAAATCATAATTTCCTATCCTAGGTTTTTCTTTTAAATTTTTTGGAAGTAAAATACAATAATTGCCAATTCTAATTGAGTAGTTGTATTCATGGTGAAGTTTTTTGGATGGAAATTAGGTTTGGTGCATATTGCATTCAATGCAGATTTGAAAAAATGATGTTGGGTTTGTGTGACCCATTGGATCCCGGGGTTCAAATTGAGGGAGGAAGATCGGGGCACCACCAGCGTCAGGATAGACGCTAGCAACGCCCCTCATAGAAGGCACATGAAGAAGACGCTACTAGGGGGCCCAAGACACCACTAGGGGGTCCAAGGCACCACTAGGGGGGCCTTTGTCCATGAGACGCTAGCGGGGTTTTTTTGACGCCACCAGGGGGTCTACCCACCACCAACGCCCAAACTTCATAAGGCGCTGCTCCCTGTTCTTTGGCCGCTGCCAGCGTGTGAAACAGAAGCGTGCAATTGGTTGATAGGCCAGCGTTTCCAAACGTTCCCAGCGCCTTTGTCTTAGTTTTTGTCCGCAACGGATTTTCCTTTTTTTTGCACCCTAGGTTAATTATTGTTTATCCTAGTTTCCTTCCCTCACCAACAACACTATATATGGTACCTGTTTATCCACCAAAATCACCCTGAGTAAGAGAGAGAGAAAATATTGAGAGCGAGAAAAAATATTTATTTTTCCCAGTGTATCTTGAGAGTGAGTCTCATCAATATTTTTCCTAGTGTATCCTTAGAGATTGTGATTTGAGTGTGTGTGAGAGAGATTTATATTATTGTAATATCCTTTGGAGATTGCATCACACCCTGTGATAGTGATTAGGTTGTACTCCTCCTTTCTCATAGTGGATTATTTTCTGGCTGTCGCCATCCGTGGGTTTTTCTCCGAGTTCTTCGGTTTCCCACGTAAACTCGGTGTTTGATTTTATCGCTCTTATTTTCGTTCCTGAATTTTGTCGTAATATCTGTCATCTCAATTTATTTCGCTTCCGCTATTATCTTGCTTATTTCCTAACAAATGAAAATAATAAATCTTCACATCTTTTATCATAAATTGTTTTTAATTGTAGATTATGTCAATACTTAAATCTAACATGACAAGATTTTATTTGTCCAAGTAGGAAAGAAGTATACAATAAATTAGTGAAATAAAAAAAGTATTTAGATTCATGTCTAAAATAAATCATAAAACAAATTTAGATATTTCTTATCCATCGCCCATAGGGCGACATTTAGCAAAATCGTTTTTCATATACCTCTCATGTATCCACCGAACCCAAGGATTATCCTTCTTATTGGCAATATTCCAAACCAATTTTCCATTCGTAGCAATATTCTAGAACCTAGGGTTCCTCAAATCCACACCACCAAGTTTCTTGGGAGTACAAAGAGTGTCCCAATCAACCAAAGGAATTATGTTAGAACTTACATCACCAGACCAGACGAAACTTCTGCAAACCTTAATAATTTGCTCAATAACATTCACTTGCAAATGAAATATATTGACCCAATAACTAAAAATGCACAACAACATAGAATTCACCTACTGAATCTATGAAAGGTGTCTAGAAGCCCAATTACGTACTCTGGCAGTGATCTTGTCTACAAGTAAAAGACAGTCAAACTTACCAAGCCATTTACTAATAAATTAAATAAAAGACAGTCAAACTTCCCACGAAATACATTAAATGGGTAAGCAGGTTTATCCGCAAATTTGCTTACCCAATTAGCCCACTTACTAATAAATTAGGTTAAAACTCAAAACAACTTATGTTATAATTCAATTCTTTTTTTATTTGTTTAAGGAAAGAAATGTTGAAAATGTTAGAATCTATTATTTCGTGAGGCGATCAAGGTATTTCGTGGGAAGAAATAATTTATGATAAAAAAAGATCAAATCATCCATCAAACAAAATTTTTATTCTACTTTGGCATTTGAAATCCAAAAGAAAGGAAAAAAGAATTGATTGCCATTTTCATAGTTCCGAGGTTCTAACTTCCAAGGCAAATTTCTCTGTAAAACTACCTTCTTCTCCAATAATGTATTCGTCTACCTCATTAGTCTTAGTCTACACAATAAACTATCTCTACGATTTATCCCTCTCTCACTGTTGTTGGTGCAATTTCTCACTGTCAGTGACTTTGATTTAGGTTATAAGGGCCTCTTTCCACCTCTAAAATATTTCACTTTTCGCATAAACAGGTTAGTAGCTCACAGGTAAACGAGTAATCTGATTTAGATCCATTTACTTAAATTGGTAAATGAGTAAAAATCAAGTTAACCCGTTTAATATTTGAATGATAAAATGTTTTAACTTTTAACATGTTTAATAAACGGGTTAGGTTCAGCTTGGAGGATTTTCAACCCGTTTACGTTCGACACGAACACGAACTCGACACGACCTGACCTATTAGCCAGCCTTAGGAGCTACTAAGAAATTAAAGGAATAATTTTTCCCCACAAATACTCTTGAACTTTTCTATTAATGTAAGTATATTTCCATTTTTTATTTTTAAGATATTTCTAATTTTTTTGTGAGGGAACTCTATATTCTAATAATAATTGATTTTAAATTTTCATGTTTATCAATATTGAGTAGGTAATGTTTGAGAATAAGATTTTCTTACTCATATAGAGTTAAATTTAATTATTTTATATAACTTACATAAAGTTTTTGGAGGAGAACCGCTATTTGTACCTTTTCAAAAATAGAAAATAAAATGGTATAATGATGGAAACTAATGAATCATAAATTGTGAAAAATGAAAAAAAAAAGATGATACTCAATATGTGAGGTGTTAAAGTATCAAAAAGTGGTCAAACACTAATTAATAGTTTCTATTTTAAAAAAAACGCTCTTATAATATGTATTATCACATCTAAAACTTTTGGGAGAAATAATGTCTTTAATTATTGGAATATAACTGATTTCATGGTATTATCAAATGAATGCAATTAAACTTTAAAAATAAATTAGGTTTGGTTATCATTTCTTTAGGGACATTGGAGTAGAAATTTCATAAATTTTTTTCCTTTAATAATATAAAGCCTAAGGAGATTGTAAAGTTCAAATAAAAATAAAAAATAAGATCCAAAATCGAGGACAAAGCAGAATATACTACTCCATCCGTTCCATATTAATTGTCCTATTTGGAAATCGTGTAGTCAAGCTTCAAAAATTTTGACTATAATTTTCTCAACATAGACAATGATCTCACTATCTTCGGCCAGGTTGGCTAAGTGGTTGTCTTTGACTGCAAGGAGCCTTTCCGCTAGTTGCGTTGGTAAGCCTTATGGCCTGGCTTGCCACAGATATAAAAAACACCTTGGACTTTTGGATTTTATTGTCTGTCTTATTCACCGAGCGCTTGTTCTTGGTAGACCCTTGTTTCTGATTTTTATTCTTCGTCTTAAACCTGTCTCTGTTTGAAGGCACAACAAGTTCAATTAGGTTAGCATTAGAAGAATGTAATGACAGGGATCTCATCTTATCCTTGAGGCGGTTGACCTTTTCGGTCCTCATGCGACTGATCAATTCCTAGAGTGTCAGGTATTTCTTCTTGTGTTTCAGTTGGTTTTAATATTCAATCCAGGAGGGAGGAAAATTTTCAATCAACACATAGACCTGCAGAATCTTGCACATCTTCATGCCTTTGTTCAAGACTTTAGCACATAGTTTCTCATAATGTGAACCTGCTCCACTACTGGTTTGCCATCGACAATTTGGAAGTTCAGCCATTCCCCAAAAACATACTTCCTTTTCCCTGCATCATCTGCACCATACTTTTTCTCAAGAGTATCGCAAATAAGCTTGCCAGGTTTATATTTGGCAAATAAATCAAACAAAATGTTAGACATAAGATTCTACAAATATCCCGTAACTGTTAGACACACTTACGTTGTCTTTCAGTTTCAATATTATTTTGACATTAGTAATGACTTTACCAAACATTCATATTTCTTTTAGCAAAATTTATGATTGGTTATTTCTTCCATCTATTTGATTACTGTTAATGATAATGAGCCTTGTGTTTCCCTTTAAGCTATGTTGTCAGAACTGGACCGGTCACTGAATCGATTGACTCAGTGGGTGAATGGTTTAACTGGTCGGACCAGTTTGGTTGGATTAGACCTGTTGATCCAGATCACGGTATAACCGGTAAAAAACGTCATGAACCGGTCATGAGTTAAAAAATTTCATATACTTCAAGAATAATTAAGCTACCAAATTAATTAAATCGGCATGGACTAGTCAAAAACTAGATTGAACCGGTGAAAAACCAAAATTTTTTAAATTAAATTACCAAAATCTTGGTCTGACCGTGAATCGCCTGGTTCAACCGATTCAACCAGTTTTAGCATTTTTTTTTACCGGTTGAACCAGTCATACGAGCTAACTTGGAGCCGGACTGGTCAACTTGGCAGCTCATGGGTGAACCGGTCAGATCGACGGGTCTGGTCCGAATTTTACAACGAAGCCTTTAGAAGGCATGACATAGCACTTCGACTCTTAAACTTCTCCTTATTTAAGATAAAAAGCTAAAATAATTATTATATTTAATACTCCAAAAGGTTGGGGCATTACAACGATGGGAACAAGCTCAATTATTGACCAGGAAATGAGCTCAAATGGTGCATATGAAGATGTTAGGGGCAAAAATATGATTTCATTTTCTTGTTCAAGTGAACTGAGTCTAAGCCTTAGGATCCCAAGCCAGCTATATATATATATATAAGTAGATTGTGAAAGAAAAAACTACAAGTTTCTCCAGCAGATTGCGCTAGAGTGTGTTATCAATCTTGGGAGTGTATCCTACTATCTCTAAGGAAGTACTGATGATGAGAATGGATGAAAGAGGAGTGGAGGGTAGATCATGTTATAACCGCAACTAGTTAAAGGAATTTAGTGGACCAAGTAATGCGGAATGGACAGAAGAATAAAGATGATGACATAGAAAGTGTGGGTTCTCATTCCCCACATGGTGTTGATAAAAAAATAAATTCATCAATTGCCAAGGAGAATGGTATATTCTTCTTCAAGGCTCTTAGTTGTTTTTCGAAGAAAAAGCGAAGCTATAAAGATAGACGATCTTTCACTAACAAGTATTGCAGTACTCATAATATCGGAAAATCATCAAAGGTGGCCGAATGTTGTTCTCATGGTTCATCTATTTCTAAAGTTCCTTCTTTTTAACGGAATTTTCTGATTGCATGCGTAAAAGGGAAAAGGAAGTTGTAGCTAGGGGTGAGCGGTTCCGGATACCTTCACCTAAAACTAGGAACCTTACCCTTACATGTTTGACTGCTTCCTAAAATTTAGGTACCTTACCCTTACCCGTTCAAATTGGTTTCTAAATTTTAAGAACCTTACCTTCACCCATAGTTCTGGGTTCGGTTCCGGGTACCCACCTATTATACACCAATAAGTATATTTGATGACATGTTTTTTCTCAAAAAAAAGAAGCCTATTGTGCTAAAGTCTAGCGTTTTTTTAAAAAAATAATGTCTAATATACCATGATTTCATCCACACATTTTGATATTGACTACCATATATCAGGCGCACATTTCTCTAAAGTATAAACAAATAGTCTTACAAGTTCGTTTTACAGAAATGAACAATGATAGAAAATTACAAATAGTTTTAGTAAAAGTTAAGTCTCAATAACAAATATAACTTCACAAGTACATAAGCCAAAAAACAAGCTTAAAATTCCATAAGATCTTCATGTTTAGTGACAATACCCGGAATCTAACCCTAATTGGCAAGTTCCAGGTTCCGCTTCAGGGTAGTAGTTTAGGAACCTTACCCTTACCCGTTTGATCGATTCGGGTTCCAGAACCTGCTCGTTTCACCGATTCTGGTCAAGTTTTGGATATGGAACCGCTCATCCCTAGTTGTAGTACGTCGGGTCTGGAAATATACCCCTAGTCAAGAAGCAACTCTACGAAAAGGTTCTACATGTCCATGGTGTTTGGTCTAGGTTTGCTTTTTGTAGAAACACCTTTTGTAGGTACAATGACCTCGTGCCAAATGAGGGCAAGGACATTGCCCATGTTCCTATTAAGGACATAAGAAGACATTTAGTTATGAAAGTCAAAATTGCAGAACCTGGAAAGGGAAGATTTCCTTCCTTATGCTCGTTGATCTAATTACTTGCCTGAGATTATGGACGCTGATTAAGGTTACCTTATATTTGCAGGAATTCAACACTGGACTATTCGTGGAAAGCTATTAAAGGAAATCACACGGAAAGGAAACAAATTGTTGATATCATAAATCAAGGAGATTTGGAAACAATTAAGAGGAAAAGAGAAGATTTCTGGAAAACTATAAAACACGTGCCTACATCTCCAAGAAGATTATGGATTTGTGAGTTGATCGAAAAATCGAGAAACTGGTTTGAGAAGAATTGTAGGAGAGCAAGTGAATGATATATGAGTTGAATCTGTAGCCAATAGATTTTTTGGTGAGCTTTGTAGCCAGTAGAGTACCTCTAGTGAGCCATGTAGGTAATGTTACTTGGTGAATCCAGTCGTGTAACAGAGATTTGGTGTTGCATCTCTACTGGTTTGTAAGTGCCAACGTGGTTGGCCAAACCTTTCCGTTTTACTTGATCCAAGGTTGTTAGATCGAGCTTGGACAATAGAATTCTATGTAACTTCCTTATTGTAACATATTCAGTACTTCAATTCAATAATATAATCCAAACCTTTCCCTTTTACTTGATCCAAGGTTGCTCCTACCATTCCTTATTGCAACACCGTTTTGTGTACCCGCAAAGATGAAGGAGGTCTGGGCTTTAAAGATTTGGAGGATTTCAACACAGCACTCCTGGCGAAGCAATTTTGGCGCCTGTACAGGCACACAGATACACTTGCCTCCCGACTTCTAAAGGCTAAATATTACCCCAATGGAGACATTCTCGGAGCTCAGCTGGGATGTCGGCCTAGTTATACTTGGCGTAGTATCCTTGAAGCAAGGCCTCTTATTCAATCCCGCTTACGATGGGTGGTTGGAGATGGTACTAAGATCAATATCTGGACGAATAAATGGGTAGGCAGGGAGCCAACGTTTAGAGTCTATAGCCCAATGCTAATAGCGCAGCACCCTATCTTCATTGCAGATCTAATTGATCAAGAGAGAGGAACTTGGAAGCATGATATCCTGCAACAACATTTTCTTCCTGGGGACGTAGACTCAATCCTCAACATCCCGCTCTGCAATTCTTGGCCTGAAGACTCATCTGGCATGGAATGACTCGAAAAATGGCGAATATGTTGTGAAATCTGGGTACCATGCCTTAATGAATTCCAAAAGAATATCCATACCCACGACCAGTTCTGCCACGGCTAGTACCATCTGGAGGACTCTCTGGCATCTTCAAGTACCCGGGAGGGTCCGATCGTTTGGTTGGAGACTTTGCCACAACATTCTTCCCTCAGCGGGCGCAATAGGCAGACGTATAAAGAGCCATGACCAAACTTGTACGATATGCGGTTGTCCTTCGGAAACCAATGCGCATAGCATCTTCAGTTGCCCTCCCTCAGTTGCTCTTTGGGAGATAAGTGGAATCGCAGAGGATCTTTGGTCGGCCCCTTACCCCAGCCCCATTGATACAACTCACAAAGCTTGGTTCCTTTTAATTGCGTGGCAATGTTGGAATTCCCGAAACCAGTTGATCCACAAAAAACGTCTGTCACCCGCTGCCGTCATGATCAACTATACTCGGCAGCTGCTGGATGATTTTAATTCGCTACCCCCAATCCTCTGTCAGGCGCCGAGAGAAAAACCAGCAGATTCGTGATCACCTCCCTCAGCTTGGATTTGGAAGGTTAATTTCGATGCGGCAAAATTGGGAGATTGGGGAAGAGGATGGGGCTTTGTCGTTAGAGACAGCGAAGGGGAGGTGGTGGCAGCAGGCAAAAAGCAAATTACAGGCTTCAGTGAAGTTGAATTAGCAGTGTTTGCCTCTAATTAGCAAACTCAAAAAGGGTTTCACTGGACCAAGTTCACTGGGGGTCCTAATTAGAGAGATCCTAAAGTTAGCAAGCTCTTTTTCATTTATCTCATGGAATCATGTACTTAGAGCGGGGAATAGAGTAGCTCACTCCCTAGCTCATCTTCAACCCTATGATTCGTGTGAGTGAATTTGGTTGGAGGATGGTCCCGAGGTTTCTTTAGCCTTAGCTCGGGAAGACTATCATTGTTTTTTGAATTCTAATAAATAAATGCCGTTTTGGCGTCTTCTCAAAAAAAAAAAAGTATCTTGACAAAAAGTTAAGACTTGTGTCTAACATCCTTGGTGAAGAACTATGCAAAATTTTTTATTAACCCTGTTCTCCTCCCTCTAGGGCTCTTTCACTTTTAGCAGTTGTAATGTAGTTAATTGTGACGTTGAAGTTTAGTTATAGAGAGAGGAGTTTTTATGTGTTAGTGTCTCTCTTGACTTCTTCGTATCTGTATTTTTGTTAGACCTGGCAAAGCTGATCCGATATCTGAAATCCGATCCGAAAAATCCGAACCCGAATCCAATCCGACACTAAAATGGATGATCCGATCTTGATCCGAACCCGGAGATAATCCGACTCCGAATCCGATCCGAATCTCAACCCGAATTTTACCGAATAAGAAAGAGATCCGAAATAATCCGATCCTATCCGAACCCGACTCGAGCATTGCCAAATCCGAGTTAACCCGAATCTGAGATTGCCCGAACTGATTTTTACCCGACCCGAGCCACATTCGAAATAATATGATCCGATCCAAACCCGACCCGAGCATTGCCGAATCCGAGAGTAACCCGAATCCGAAATTGCCCAAACTGAATTTTATTTGACCCGAGCCAAGCCAAATCCGATTTAACCCGAATCCGACAATTGCTCGAACTGAATGTCACCCGACCCCAGCCACATCCGATTTAACCCGAATCCAAAAATTGCCCGAACATAATTTTATCTTATTCAAGCCGCATCCGACCCGAGTCAAATTTGATTTAACCCGAATTCGAAAATTGCCCAAACGGAGTTTCACCCGGGTCGACACACATCCGACCTGAAATAGAACCAAACTAAGCTGACCTGATTATAATTCGACCAATTAGAATAAAAAATGTCCGGTACCATTATAATTTATAAATTATATAATTCAACTTTACTTTTAAGTTGGAGTTTTGTAAATTGTGATGATTACCTTTAATTATTTATCCTAGCAGTCGATCACATACATTATCGTTATTTATTTATTTTGACTTCAACTGATGTAATAATTAATATCCTTTTTTGGCAATTTCTATATAATACAATACAAATTAATGAATCACAATTCATACGCTGTTAATCATTTAATTGTTCAATTAATACTTGCTCAAAATTTGAATATTAGCATTTTAGTAATAAATAAATTTTAACATTTAATATAATACAAAATTAACTTGATCTAAAAGCAAATTGACTCGAAAGCATTCCGACCCAATTGTAATCTGATCCGAATGTAAATACAACGTGGTATTCACTAAAAAACAACGAACCAAATCAATTGGAGATCCGAACCAACCCGATCCGAAAACAACCCGAAGATCTCGATCCGATCAAACCCAGTCCAAATTCGATCCAAACCCGACAAAAACCCATCCGAGTGAATCCGAACCCGAACCCCACCCGATCCGACTATAACCCGAAGATCCTGATCTGATCAAAACCAGTCATATTCCGATCCGAACCCGACACAACCCATCCGATCCGAACCCGACAAAAACCCGTCCGAGTCAATCTGAACCCGAATCCCACCCGAACATTACGATCCAATTAAACTCGGTCTGAATCCGATCCGAACCCGACAAAACACATCCGAGTTAATCCGAACCCGAACCCCATCCGATCCGAATCCGAATCCGAACCAGAGTACGACTGATCCGAAAAATCCGAATCCGAGCTAATCCGATCCGAATCCGATCTGATCTATCCGATTGCCAGATCTAATTTTTGTTAATGTTTACAGACTTCATTGGTTTTTAAAAAAAAAGGTGTAGGATATATGGAAGCATATATCAAACAAAGAATTTTGAGGTTAACCTCCATTTGGAACACACCTATTCATACACAACCAAAATAAGAATCCTTATTTTAAAAGTTAAAGTATTTCTGAAAAAGGAAAGTATAAATCGACTTTTTTTTATTATTATAGTAATTCTTATGTGAGACCATATTCACCATAAATTTATTGTGAGATGTAAAATTTTGTGATGACCTTTTATGAATCAAAAATGATGAATGTCTTGTGCAAGACACATATTATATAAAACCTATATATTTGTAAATTAAATTGAAAAAATTTACATAATTGGCTTCTATAACTAAAATAATATATATATGTATGGTATAAAATCTTATATATATATTTTTTAAAATTTACAAAAAAACATCTAAAATATGTCCAACGGACGGGGTTCATTCGTTAGGATGTCAATTTTAATTGATGGCGTAGCCAACACATTCCGAGCTTCTTATAATTGATAATTAATAGTATCTGACAAAAAATTTGGGGTTATAAATGATAATACGTAATAGTTTTATGAATATAGGGTGACTAATAATATTACACATAAAATAATCATTTTTGTTAGTCACTCATGTAAAGAAACATTAGCTAATTACCTCTTGCATGAGTGGCAAGAAGTCCACCTTCACTCCCCTGCCCCATAGGGTTCGAATCTTGGTGGGGACATTTTCTTTTTTATCATTTCTGAGAATGTTGTGGGTAGGAGTGAGACCCAGCTTTGGGCAATTAGCACCCTTGTTCTCCCTGTTCGTTACAGGCCTGTTGGATTAGTCCCCTAAGATAGGAACCTAATGGGACAGGCCGCTTACCTATTAAAAAAACCATTAGCTAATTATTTTCTTGTAAAATATCAACTATCTTTGATTTTTTTTAAAAAAAAATTCATATGCAAATTATTAGTCACCAATATTCATAAAAAGTCATCAAAAAATTACAAATATCATGATTAATTTATTTTTTGACAACCAGAGTAGAAACCAAGAAGCCTATCACATTGTAGGCTAGCCTATCACATTAGCATACAATATGGAACCTAATTAATTAAACTAGATTATTAATATCACTAAGTTTATTGCGTATTATACCAACGTATGGTGAGTACGGGAAGGGGTAATACGAGCTCCACATTAAAACCAACAAAGACCTTGCTTTCAAATTGCTCTACAAAGAGATCCTAACAGTACCACAATACATACTCATTAACCCTAATGGGGACTACGGAGTATAATATTGCATAACTTTACATGTATATTTAAACCCCTAGGGCTATCATATGTATATAGGTCTTGCCAAACATAATATAATATGAGAGTTAAATTAGGCTAGTCAAATAAAGTGCGGAAAATAAATTGCGAAAATTAAAAGATAGACAAAACCCGGTAATTGTTTACGATGTTCCTCCGAACTCAATTTCAGAGTACGTCACCGTCTAGAGTTCTCCAACTCTAGGATTTAACCTCGAATTATTATTAGGATGGATTTCTACAACCGATCTTAGAGCCTTCTCTACTCTCAAGATCTCACCACTTAATATCGCCTCTCAATCAAGTGTGGCGGAGTCGACCTCTCAACTCCTAAATCCTCTCCCTAACAATAATTATCTCAATCACTCAACACAATAATAAATAGCTCAATACAACTTTAATCTCACACTCAATAACAATAGGAATTAATAATGCTCAAGTGAGATGTTTTCTTGTGTCCTTTTGTCTCTTCTCTTGTTCTCTTTAATGTCCAATCTCCTTGTATTTATAGTGCAAGAGCCGATGACCAAACTTGGACAAATCTTGATCAATCACAACATAATCCTCATAAGAATAAACATATGATCTTCTTGATTGCCTTGTATATAATGTACCTCATCAAATATGCCAAGATACTACAATATGTATATATAGATGCATATATCTTAGCACATAGAGAATCAATATTAATCAAATTTATGATATAATATAATCATGATCAAATTAATCAAATTAATATCCATACTTATTATTAGTTTCAATATTAATCAAGATTATCATATCATAAATTTGTCCAATCAAATACTCTCAAATTAATATATTGGATCATCATAAGTATTATATATGAGTAACATAATAATTAAATCACTTCAATTTCTAACCTCATATATAAACTTATTTTATGGTTTGTTATCATCAAAATAATTACATGTGTCATAAAGCCAACATAATATTTATGAGAAGAGTCTCACATGTTGAAATTACAAGTTTACCAAACATGATTGAGTGGTTCAGCGAGGAAGCAGATCAGAAATAGAGTTGTTGTTGAGTGAGTATGTAGTGCTTGATTTACTGTTGTCAGACTGAGCTGAATGATCTTCCAGTTTGGATATTGTAGCAGTCGATGCCATGACAACATATCCGGGATTGGAAGGGCATGGAAGGGGAAACGTTTGGTTGCTTAGCATCATAACAATGGAAGACATGTTTGGTCTATCCCCTGCATTCTCTTGTACACATAAGAGTGCTATGTGTATGTATCTTCGTATCTCACTTTCAAATGAATCCGTAACTCGCATTGTAGGATCAATTATGCTCAACATTGTGTTTATGTCTTCTTTCCATTTCTTCCACACCTTAAAATCAACCCGAAATAGTTGCTTAATTTCTTCATCATCTAATTCAGCATAATCAACAATTTTCTAGTGTAGTTCTACTTTCATGAAAAGTTATGTTAGAGATGTAGATATTAGCAGTCTTAGTGGGTCCTTGGGAGATGATCCCACTTTAGACTAACTTAACTCAATGAAAACATCTCTACTTTTTGTATATAAACTAACTCCAAGAAAACCCTATTTTCTCGTCGTTGAACTGGTTCGATATTAGGATATGTACTTATGTGAATTTTTTTAGAACATGGACTACTTCTAGGATTAAGGACATTGTTGTAGCACTTACCAAACTTACTAAGCCTGCCGTATTGTCTTCGCCATAAAAAGCACGATTCTTTTGACCACAAATAATTTCAAGAAGCACAACACCAAAACTATAGACATCTGACTTAACGGAAAATAACCCAAATCGCGCATATTCTGGGGCCATATATCCACTGCAAAAGGGGGGAAATGTTAGTAATTTGTTGGACATTGCAATATAATGGAAGACAATAGGAATATTTACATTGTGAAGATCATATAGATATTTCATTATATGATGCTGTCAACATTTATCAACTGCAATGCTGAAAGAATAAGCTAGTTATTTTGTGGTGTGATAGGCGATACTTACTAAGTACCCGCAATTTTACTTGTGTTTGCAGTAGTTTGATCCCCTGAAAAGAGTTTAGCCAAGCCGAAATCTGCAATCTTTGGATTCATTGCTTCATCCAAAAGTATGTTGCTCGTTTTAAGATCGCGATGGATGATTTTGAGTCTAGAATCTTCATGCAGGTAAAGAAGACCTCTAACAATACCACCTATGATGTTTTTGCGCTTATCCCAATCCAAATATCCATGGATAGCCGAATCTACAAAGGTGCATTAAAGAAGCATGCATGTATATATGAGAATCAATGTCCAACCACTTATCGAGTTCTAGACCCCAACTAATTAATTAACTCACTCGATCATGGGTTATCTACAAAGATTAGAAGGAGATGAGAGCTTACCAAACAAGAAATGATCAAGGCTTGCATTGGGAACATACTCATAGATTAAGAGCCTTTCGTCTCCTTCTAAGCAGAAGCCAAGTAGCCTTACTAAATTCTTATGCTGAAGTCTAGCCAACAACGTAATCTCGTTCTTAAATTCCGCATCACCTTGCTTAGAGTTATTACCTGAAAGCCGCTTCACTGCAATTTCTCTTCCATTTGCATGCGTTCCCTTAATTCCACAAATGATAATAAACTAAGCATTTGTTTTCTTAGACGACCATCAAATAAGAAAGCTAGTAACTTTTGTTGTCGTAGAACTTTGCATCTTTTGATGTAAACTTAACAACCTTTTTGTCGGTTTTGAATAATTAATTAAAAAAAGAAAACTAGTAACCAACTCAAGACCTTAGTTTTAAGAATCATTCTAAATGCACTAGCTTAGCAGTTATCGTAATATGATTACATAAGAATATGAGATACTTCAACTGAAAGAAATCAATTAATCACCTTGTAGACAGCACCAAATCCACCTTCGCCAAGTTTGTTGGTCGGAGAAAATCCATTGGTTGCTGCTTTGATGGAGCCAAGATCGAATTCCAAGGATCCAATACTAGAAACTTGGTCTTCAGTATCTACAAATAAGAGATATAGAGGTTTTACCAATGTGTATATTAGAATAGTTAGCCTTTGCATTTTATAATGGTCAGAACAAAAAAGAAAAAGAAAAAGTAAGTCCTCTTCAGTGAAATTAGCATTTTAGATAATGGATAAAGATTTATGTAGTGAATAACAGTTTAACAAGTGGAAAATTGTGTAAGTAGCCGATAGCAAATAACTATTCAACGAGAATAGTGTTTGGTAAATTCAACTGTTAAGATAGCAAATTAATGTGAATGACATAAAAGGATCGAATTTGAATAATTACCAAAATTAAAATTTTCAACGGGTATTTTCGACCAAAAAATATGAAATGCTACCCCAAACACTAGCTGTTAACTTTATTAACGTTTCACAAAATGTTACTTGAAACACTAAACGCTAATCAAAATGCTACATTATTGAATGCTATTATTTATGCAATTAGAGTTTTGACTTGATCAAAACGCTAAACGCTACCAACAAACCTAAATTTGTAACTTTGTGATTATCAAAACGCTAAACGCTACCAACAAGCTAGCATAAGCGCAGCTGAAATCTCATGAATATAACATGGAGCTTACTTGGAACTTTCTTTGAAGTCTTTATTCTGCGAATGTACCAACATAGTGCAACAGTAAGAAGGACCATCACTACTAATACTGGTGTCACAATGCTGACTATAATAATCCTTAGCTTCATGCTCTTACCTGCATTGATCAATTGACAAATATTATCCATAGTAATCCTAAGGAACCAGAATATATGTGCAGTGATGGTAAAGAAAATGGAAAAACTAATATCAGTTTGTAAATTGATCAGAAAATAAATATCTCAAAATTTGGGGTCCAAAATGTAAAAAAACTCATCTTACTATTAAGTTTGTTCAACTCGGAGAAGGAATCGCAATATTATTATCTCTAAAATATCAAAAAATTACTCTGAGGTACCCTAAGGTTTGGTGAAATGTTTTTCGGGTACCCCAAGTTTTCAAAACTAATTTTGAGGTACCCTTACTTTTTGGGCTAGTAATTATTTGGTGCTTTTCTGGCCATTAATTTTATTAAGTGACCAAAATGCCCTTGTTTTTCCGAACTTGAAGAAATACCCTTGAAGAAGAAGAATAAGGGTATTTCGGTCA
Source organism: Portulaca oleracea (assembly GCA_029582165.1). Lineage (NCBI taxonomy): Eukaryota > Viridiplantae > Streptophyta > Magnoliopsida > Caryophyllales > Portulacaceae > Portulaca > Portulaca oleracea. The sequence goes on from CM055885.1 coordinate 22,673,952, forward strand.
CTTAATAAAATTAATGGCCGGAAAAGCACCAAATAATTACTAACTCAAAAAGTATGGGTACCTCAAAATTAGTTTTGAAAAGCTGGGTACCGAAAAATAGTTTTCCCAAATATTGGGGTATCTCCGAGTAATTTTTTGCTAAAATATGAATGAAATCAAACACCAGTGTATGAATCCCAAGGCAAGCTTAGCGGCTAATGAATTAGACTCTAATATTACTTATGGTTAAACAATAAAATTAAATATGCTTGTGGTTTTGAAATGATTAAATTGTTCAGGAACAAGTCAGAGCAAACATCAACTAGCCAGAGCAAGTGTCAAGCATCAAACGAAGCAAACACTTAGGTGAGATGAAGCTAAGCAAGTTAAAAACTACTCTCACCATTTCATATTAATTAATAGTTTAACTAATTTATTTAGTTTTAAAGTAGTTGTCATTTTCCTATTTTTAATACATAATTCAATTATTTTATATTATTTATTAGAGAAAGAAAAACTAAATACAATTAAGATTTGGTAGTTATTATAATTACATATTGATATGTGTGAAAACTCTAATTCCGTCAATTACTTTGGAACTAAGGGAGTATCTATAAAAAGAATTGTTCACCAAGTGCAGAAATGAAATGTTGAAGAAAAGTCAAATCACTGCATTTGTTAGGAGCTATTTCTTCTTGTTCTATGGGTCAATAATTGTGTTCCATGTTTAATTCTTTGATGGATGAAATCCTCTTTTGTTTATTTCATTTATTTCTTCTTGTTATGTGCATTTTGGGGCAAACCAATTACAAATCTCTTGTCTTAGTATACTACTCCCTTCGTTCTATATTAATTGTTGTCTTTAGAAATCGTGTAGTCAAATTTTAAAAATTTTGACTATAAATTTTTAAATATATATAATGGATTGCTATATAAAATTACGACCATTAAATTCATAACGAAAGTACTATAATAAAAATATAATATTGCAATTGTTAATAATATATTATGTAATATTATATAAGAAATTATCAATTAAAAAATAACATCACGTCAAAGTCAAAATTATGATAATTAATATTGGACAGAGCGAGACCGTACCTATTATTATATCTCTTATTATAATGAGACAAGAGATATGTAATTCTTTTGCCCCAAAATGCCCGGAGCAAGAAGAAATAAACGAAACAAACAAAAGTAGATTTCATCCATCCAAAAATTAAACATGGAACACAATTATTGACCCATTGAACAAGAATAAACAGTTCCTAGCAAATTCGGTGATTTGACTTTTCTCAACATTTCATTTAATTTTGGGGCAAAACAGTTACAAAATTAATCTCTTGTCTCGATGTAATAATATACATTAAGGCACCACCGTTCTTTTGTGCGTTAACGCACTCAAACGTAATGCAAAATCAATAAAACCCAAGCATAGCAAACGCAAGATAACCCAACTTATCACAATCTACTATTCACCTCTACTCACCTTTTTATTATTTCCTACCGCAACCTAACGCAACCCAAACGCAACTTATTGAAACGCAAACGCAACGCAAACGCAACGCACAAAAGAACGGTGCCTAAATTGAAAAACATAATATGATTGAATTCTATAATTATGCATAATACTACATATGAATTTAAAAAAAATTATATTTTTATCCATTATTTGTTAAGTTTAAATAAAAGAATGTAAAAAATGTTTAATGGTTGTAGTTGATTTGATTAGAATGTTATTTATATTCATTGACCCTCATTAACTTCTTATAACTTATAATTAATATTAACCATTCATACAAGACATTATAATAAATACCTTGAAAAAAACGGAAAGACATTATAATAAATACCTTGTAAAAAACGGAAAGACATTATAATAATTAATAAATACTAATTTGGCGAATATGGGGATCCCGGCCTGCTTAGGAGAGGGGTAAAAGAGAGTTAAGAGGGGTTAAGGAGGGTTCCTACTCGTTATTCTTATGAACTCTCCAAATTGTTCTCCCAAGTAGGGGTAAGCACTAAGCACTTATCCTTATGAATCATCCCATACTCTCAACCTATTTTACTCTTATGAACTCTTACTCTCCATTTTTAACTCTCCTTCCAAGCAACTTATTAAAGTTAAAAAGGAATGTTGGGATTGGAATAACATACGTATCGCCGTCCTTTTAAATCCGTGCAAAGAAAGTAGCTGAAAGTGTGTTTGCATGGAGAAGACATATATGAAGAAAATTAAAGCGATGTTACCTTTAGTGGGAGGTGTTGGTGATGCAGGGGAAGAAGTAGTCTTATTCAACTGGGACGATGGTGAAAGCCGCGGTGAGGGTGTCAAATCTGAGCCTTCCCCATAAAAGAAAGGCTCCGAATCATACATAAGATTACAACTGGGTTGCAACATCCCTCCAGCAGGACCCAATGGGGAATACTGAATGGCACTCTTCAAACACAGTGTGCAATTCTCAACCGTTAGATCCGGTGTACACTGAGCCAACGCATACATCTTGTGTGGGGAGCTCGAAAAACTTACAACCCTGGTGGCGAACTTCTTCCCTGATCGTGTTTTCGCTGCTTCCTCCGCCAGATTGTAAAGCAATACTTGTATGTTCTCCGCTAGCTGCCCAAACTCGCTTTTACTTACGTTGTTATATGTGGATCTGATGGTTGCCGGTCGGAGCTCCATCTTGCCAGAAAAGAGGGACTCATTTGTGTGCCTCACCATGCACTCGTCGTACCAGATAAATGACTGCTGGTATTTTACGCACAAGTTGTATGTCAAGGTTTGGGTTGCCGATGTCACGCAATCTTGGCAGGCCGTGGCGTTCTGGTCCCCACGACACAGGAACAGGCCATACACGGTGTCTGTACCGCTGCCGGAAGCTGCAACGTGGAAGCCGTTGGGGGTGGTGGCGTTGCCGATCAGGTATCGGAACACTGCATTCAGGTTGGCTTGGTAGCTCAAGTCCCTATCGGGAATCGTTGTGTTTGTGCAGTAGTTGTTTATGAAAGCTGCTTCACAAAGTTTTGAGAGCAGAAAGAGTGATATGAGTGGCAAATATAGTAGCTTAGTTATGGCTAACTCACCCATGATCATCTTCTTCTCTGATCTGGGTTATGTCTTGGCTTCTCTGAGTTTATAGGTGTGAAGTATATTTAAGGATTACATCAACCAAGTGGAAAATCTGGTGTTTTAACAGTCAATGTAAACGGTACGTGTCTCATCGTTCAAAAGAATTTTCTCATTGGCTAATAGTCAAGCCTAACTTCTTTTATGGTCAATAATGAAATTTCGTATGTTGTACTCTAGCCTTCTAGTTTACGTTTAACGCTCCTGGTAAGCAATGTGTGGAAAAATGCCAACTAGCTAGATAATTCAAGTAGGGATGGCGGATGGGGCGGGTTTGGGCCGGGTAGAGCTGTACCCTCATCGATCTGTACCCGTTTTCAAAATCACTACCCTTACCCTTACCCATATTTAGTGGGTACTAAATATTTGTACCTTTACCTGTACCCACCAGGTATGCGAGTATACATAAAGATTAAATTTTATCACCCATTTTATATCCATATGCACAAAATAACGGGTTGTATTCGGGTAATTTAACCACTGTTTTCGGGGCTATGATATGATATTTTCAGAAATCAGAATGATATGATATTTTCATAAGAAAAGAACCTTTAGCAGCGCAGAGAGCATAAGAAAAGAGCCCTGAGGGAGTGACGGGGAAAAATTAGAAAGGGCACTAGGACAGAGAGGCAGTCTTTGTGGGCCAAAATCTGAGTGGCCCTTGGCTAAATTCTGGGCATTTTATTTGCGGGGCGGGTCGGGTAGGGTACCCACCGGGTACTACCCTGTACCCGTACCCATACCCATACCCAGCCTATACCCGTATTTTTTAAAAAAATTGTACCCTTACCCGCTTTTTGCGGGGCGGGTACCCACGGGTACGGGTTTTATTGTTCCCTAAATTCAAGGGACCAATGTGACTATACTCCCAGGAGCGCAGTCCTTCTGTGTGCCCAACTCCCTCTTTTTATTATTGAAAATTCTGTGTTATAGTTGAACTTTTTTTCCAATTATTATAGTTGGAGGTTCTTTATTATTAATTTGCCTAAGATAAATCACATCCATAAAAAAAATTATGTGCCAATGGATATAATTAACTATTGCAAGAAGTTAATTTTGTCATAATTACCCCGGAAAAAAATTTAATTTTGTAAAGAAATTGTACCTCAATGAAGTTATTATGGTAGAATATATTTAGAAGTAATTAATTTTGTAAGGAAATATATTTTTCAACAATGGTAGAATCCCCTTTTATTTTTGTTTTATCTCATCAATTGCACGCATGTCGAGCTTATTAAAGAAGCCCAGTACAAGCTTTTTCTTGCCATTTGTCCTACCTTTTTCCCCCTATTTTTCTTTCTTTTATTTATATGTCCAGCCCATATCAATTCGGTGAATCTATTTGTAACACCCTAATAATAATTTTCTTAAATTAAAGTAATGATTATAAATATTAGTAATTTATTGGGAAATGTCTATATGAATACTTGTAGAGTTGTATACTTTATGTGTATCAAAGAAACTCAATTTTAGAAAATAACATAAAAATACCGATATTATATGATTAAAGTCAAATAAGAAATAATATTTTGATAGTAATTATTTATATAAAAAAAAGAAGTGTGCAAAAATATACGTATATTTGTTAATCAAGTTTACAAATCACATAAATTTATATTTAAGGATTACATCAACGAAGCTAAAAATCTTGTGTTTTAGCACTCCCTGCTAAACGGTACATGTCTCATCATTCAAAGAATTTTCTCGGGATAAAGAGACAACAAGAGTTATCTTGACTTGGAGTCAACTTTATTTGTAAATGTATCATTGGCTAGTAGTTAAGCCTAACTTCTTTTATGGTCTATCATATATATATATATATATATGTATGTATGTATGTATGTATGTATGTATCTATATATATATATATATATATATATATATATATATGTATATATTAGCAAATACCCATGCGTTGCCCTGATTAAAAAATAAATACCCGAGCATTTATATATAAATATACCACGTGTTGGTACGCCATTAATTTAAAAGACTTAATTAAACCAGAGTAAAGTAACAGTTCGATCAAATGAAACAAATATACAATAACAACATAAGCACAGGGAGAGTATATTTCAAAAATAATGAAAAATATAATTTATTCTAACTTAGTATATGAATTATATATAGTTTCAAAATTAATATACACATAATTAAAGAAAAACTTCATCCAAACTTAAAGTTAGGAATAAGAAAAAAAGAAGAAATGATTGAAGAAAGACTTCATAATTTCCATCCATGCTAAAAGTTGGGGATAAAAAATAACAAAGTTTAATTTTGGTAATAAATTATCTCTATTAACTATAGCCGTAGCTATTGTTTTTTTTTTTTGAAAAAAAGGCATCACACCAGTATATTAATTCAACTGAAAATAATCCTCAACAAGTATATCAAGCAGAAAATTAAAGGAGGGGGATTATCAAAGACAATCAACTCAGGCCCATTATGCAAAGACCAGTTTGCTAATCTATGTGTTACTTGGTTTGCTGTTCTTCTAGCCCACTTGATTTCACGAATCTGGCTGTTCCTCCACCTGTCAATGACTTCTTTTGCTTCAAGAGATAAGGCTATTCATCCTGGATTTCGAGAGTTTAGCAGCTGTACTATGCTGTTTGCATCGCTTTCAACCACCCCAAGTTCCACCCCTCTTTCCAAGCTCATATCAATGGCAAAACTTATGGCCCTTAATTCTGCCAGATCCACCGATCAATAGGCTTCGCTCCTTTTTGCTGCCGCCCACAGGAAATCCCCCCTACTGTTTCGAGCAACACAACCTATGGCTGTATATCCTTTCTGAGGATCAACAGCCGCATCGCAATTCAGCTTTATTTCACTTCCTTCACCACAGAGCCAATTCTCATTTTGAATTCATATCCTTTTAGACCGACTCTTCTCTGCAACATCTGTGAAAGGTGAGTAGTTCTCCATCGCCCTATTAGCTACTAATTGCGGATCAGCTTCTCGATTCTTGGCCAAAGCATCATTCCTTGCCCACCAAATACTCCAAAGCCCATAGCTGCAAATGCCCACTTTCATATCATCCAAGTTGCGCATCATATTATGAATCCAATCCCTACCATTAATCCCCTGGATCTTTCTTACTTCTGGAATTCCCAGCAATTCCCACACTGACTTCGTCCATTTACACTTCAAAAAAGGTTGGTGTCGGCTTTCTACCCCTTTGTTACAGATGAAGCATCTGCTGGATGAAACACTTTTCCTGCTGAACAAATTGGCTAAAGTTGGGAGTATGTCTTTAGCAAATCTCCAAAGTAGATTTTTCACCTTTGGGTGTACCTGCAATTTCCAAATTTGCTTCCAAACAGAATGCCCTTGGTCTTGTGAAGAAGCTTCTTCAGTAAAGCTCATAGCCAAGTGATAGCCACTCCTTATTGTATATTCCCCACTTTTTGTATACACCCATCTGATTTGATCTGCAGTTTTTGATGATGGGAGGGGTAGGGCTTTGACTGTTTTTACCACTTCAGGTTCAAAGACCTCCTTGAGTACATCCTCATTCCATTTATTCGAATCACCTTCAATAAGAAGGTTACTAACTCTCCACTCCTCCTTTCTTTCCTCTGGTCTTCCAATAAAGAAGTTTCCATCCACTTCCACCCATTTGTCCTCCCATACTCTAACGCTTTCCCCATTTCCAATATTCCAACCTAGCCCCTTCAATAGCAAGTCCCTCCCTTCCAGAATACTCCTCCATACATAACTCGGATTGTGACCACATTTTGCTTCAATGATACTACTTCTAGGATAGTATTTTGCCTTAATTACCATGCTAGCAAGGGACTCTGGTACAGTTAATAGCCTATATGATTGTTTGGCTAGCATGACTAAATTAAAGTTTTGGAGGTCTCTGAAGCCCATCCCACCACTATCTTTCCTCCCACACATTTTGCTCCATTTCACCCAGTATAGGCCTCTACGATCTACCTTTCCTTTCCACCAAAACTTACTAATCATTCCTTGCACATCCTCGTGGAAAGAGAGGGGTAATTTGAAGATACTCATTGCATAGATAGGAAATGCCTGAATAACTGCTTTAATGAGCGTTTCTCGACCCGCTTGTGTGAGAGAAGATTTTCCTTCCAGCCATTCACCTTCGCCCAAATTTTCTTCTTCAGATCTTCAAAGACCACTTTTTTTTATCTCCCAACCAATAGAGGCTGCCCTACATATTTCTTTCTAGACTGCATCTCCCCCATCTCCAGTTGGCGTAAAACCAATTCCTTCTGTCTAAGCTCCACATTAGAGCTGAAGAAGACTTTCGATTTCTCAGTATTGATTTGCTGCCCAGACAGCCTTTTGTACTCCATAAGGGTTCGCTTGCGAACTCGAGTTTCATTTTCCTTTGCCTTCAAAAAGAAGATACTATCATCTGCAAAAAGAAGATGCGATATTGATGGGGCTTTTCTGTAAATTTTTACTCCTTTCCACTGTCCTGTCGACTCTTCCCTCTGAATTAGGGCATTTAGACCTTCTGAAACTAAAAGGAAAAGATAGGGTGACAAAGGATCACCTTGGCGAAGGCCCCTCTCCGGTCTCAAGAGACCAACTTTTTCTCCGTTTACACAGAACGTGTAAGTGACCGTGCGCACACAAACCATAATTAGATCCACAGTATGTTGCGCAAATCCCATTTCTTTCATAATTAGCTCCAAGAAATCCCACTCCACACGATCGTAGGCCTTGCTCATATCCACCTTTACCGCCATCCACCCCACCTTTCCTTTATTCTTTTTCTTCGAATAGTGAAAGATCTCGAAAGCCATTAGAGTATTATCCGTGATGAGTCGTCCAGGGACAAAGGCCGATTGCCGCTCATCAATGAGTGTCTTAAGCCATGGCTTAAGTCTGTTTGCAATAACTTTTGGCACCAACTTATAAACCACATTACTAAGGGCGATGGGACGAAGATCTTTCATTCGCTCGGGGTTGTTTACTTTTGGTATTAGAGAGATTAAGGTATGATTTAGGTCCTCCGGCATCAATCTCCCATTAAGCACCCCCAGTACCATATTCCCCACATCTTCACCAACGATGCTCCAATACTTTTGATAGAAGAGGGCACAAAAACCGTCCGGCCCGGGAGCCTTAAGGGGCCCCATCTGCTTGAGCACCTGATCAACCTCATCCCGCGTGTATTCTTCATTGAGCTTTTGTAACATTCCACCAGTGATTTTTCCATGTAACTCCGGGAATTCGACTCCTTCCAAATTCGGTTTGCTAGAGGTAAAGAGCTCCTGGAAGTAATCCACCACAGCTCTCTGAATAACTTCTTTTGAAGTATGGTTTTGTAACACCCCAACCTTAATCACAAGATTAAGACTACACTTAGAAACCCAAACCTGTGATTAGCGCAGCGGAACACCTTAGGTCGAGGCATTACCGCCGTCTCCCAAAAGAGACAAGGCAACAACACAGAAGATACTTCCAAAACCACAAAATAACTTACTAATTTGAGAACCTTCACAAAAGAAAACTTATACAACCCCTGGATAAGGTATATAAACTTAAACATAGCTTAAAACTAGAACAACTTCCAAAAAAAACCAGCTCGCCCTTGCTGACCGATGAATTCCTTAGAAAACTACCTCAAGAACCTTGAATTACTTTGCAACCGACTTGTCCTTGCCCTGGGAGCTCGAACCTCCTAAAACAAAACATTAAAACATTGCAAAAAGGGTGAGTGGGGAAACACTCAGTACGCAAACCTCCAGCACGTAAACCGTTCGAAAACGGTTTTGGTGCCGGCATTTAAATTCATTTTGAAAACAAGGGAAGGATATTAAAATAGAACTTGCATGACATGAACATAAACATATGCCTGACATAAATCAATGAAGATAGAAATTAGGTGGAACCCTTAGGATCGGTGCAAGCACCTCATACACGCGTATGCCCAAGTTGATCTAAACTTGGAATAAGTGACTGTCAAGCAGTCGACACTGGCCAGGTCAAGGCACTCTGATCAGGAGTGCTAAAACATGAATGTAAGAATAAGCATAGAATGCGGGTCCACTGTTAAATATAAAGTCATTGTAAACCATAAAACTTGACATGGCATAAATTGAATGAATTACGACTATAATTTAGATCGTAAAAGCTGGACAATTCACGTACCTTGAGACGCTAGAGACCTTGGCGGCGCAGCTTGGTTTGGAGATGGCTTTTGAAACTTGTCAACTAAGATAAGAATAAGTAGAAATGAAGAACCGAATAAGGTTCTAAATTAGATTCACAAGTTTAGAAAATTAGTAAAATATAAATGAAATAACTTAGGAAGAAAATTTCAGGTTATATAAAAATAAAGTTTATAGTATAACTTGAGTTAGGAAAAACGGAATGAGGCAAACGAGTACATCTCAGAATAGGGAAAATCATAATCTACAACTTTGTCAACAGAACCAGAGGCTAAAAACGAATGGAAGGGCTCCAAAATGGGCCCGGACAGAAGCTAGAGTAGAATAAATTAGGAATTCCGGAATGAAATTACATAGAGAAATTGATGTAGAAAGGTGAAATCAAAGAAGGGCACTTGGACCTTGGAAAGATAGCTTAGATTAATGAAGTATAAGAACCAAAGATTGAAGGTGAAAATGAGATTAAAAGGGTCCCTCTAGACTTATTTAGAGAAAAACGATGTCGATGACACAATTGATGAAAGAAGAATGAATAAAGGAGTTTGAGGAATAAAATTTGAGTTGAGAACTTAGAGGAACTTAACTTGAGAGTTATTTAGAACTTGGAAGTCACTAGCTAGATAAAACGTTGATCAACTCAAAGATATTGAACTCTTAAGCTAACACTCATTGGGAGATATGTATAACTTGTGTTTAAATCACCACTCTTGGCTAAAAGACCTTAGGACATACTTAGGCTTCCAAAACCATACTTTTCCCCCTTAAGACTTTAACCTAAGATTATAACATATAACCATAACTTATCAATGCTTAAAGTCCCCTATTGACTTGGTTTAGGGCCTTAAAGGTGGAATTTTATAAAGGGTAAACTGGGCAGAAACTTCAAGTAGACAGCCCTTCTTCCCGGGCTCATATCTCACACTCCCGACATCGTATAACTACCAACCATACCTTTCCGGAAAGCTTGCAAAGAGGCCTAAAACTTTCATGTTTACCATAAAAACCAAAAAGGTCTCCAAAGGGACGAAAAACAGCCCCCAAAACACTGACTCAGAATTCGTATATAAAATTATACCTTCACGGTTTTGGTCATAACTCGGGCTATACATGTCGGAAATTAGAAATTCCAAAGCCTATGGTTTGCTAACACCTTAAGCTATCAAATGGAGTAGGAATCTGGGCAAAAATCCCACTTTTATACTGCTGTAAATTTCCAGAATTGAAACAGAGCCTAATTTGTTCTTAAATTCAGCTCTAATGCTACTTTTAGCCCTTAATTCGTACTAATTCTCAACCAAACCTCACTTTGGCTATAATCCACTATATTTCCAGAATTAAACCTTGAAAGTTAACTCATCAAAGAGCTTAAAACCCACATGCAACCATGGATTTAACATAAACTCAACATAAAGGACTTGTTCTTGAACTCTTGCACCAAAAACTCAACAATTCACCCAAATTAAACATGATAACACCTAAATAATAATCTTAGCATATATAACCCTTAACACTCATCAACTTATCAAGAAATTCACATGCATCAAGATTATAACAACATCCATCAAGAATTTAACAAGAAAACCTCAAGAACTCATCCAAATACATGCACATACTCAAACTTAACAAACCAATTATACACTTGAATTCATGAATTTAGAGAATAAAGAGATAGAATTTATAAAAGAAACACAGATTAAACATGGAATTTCAGATTAGGTTTGAAATAAATTGAATTGAGGGTTTTAGAGAGTACCCTTCAAGGTGAAAATGGATGAAAAAAACAAGAGAGGGAGGAGAGGGGTGGACGGCCACGACTCGGTGGTGGCGTCTTTGCTCCGGTGGCGGAAACCACCGGTGGTGGCTCTTTGGCTGGGCACGGCAGTCAAGAGAGCAAGGAGGAGAGGGAAGGTAGAGAGAAAAAGAGATGGGTGCGTTTGAATTAAAATGATGAGGAAATAAACCCCCTCTACTAAATTACTGCTATATACTCCCTCCAATTAGCTAAAACAACTAGGAATCAAATTAAATCTGAATCCATAATTTAAATAAAATAGTAGTAAGTGTATTAGGTTAAAATTATGAGTTTGTACTAAATAAAATTAATTGGTAATAAATTGGTAACACTTTGGGTAAAATAAATTAGGACTTGGATTAAAATAGGATAAAATGAGAAAAATTACCACTTGAAACAATATAAGGGGAATGAAATTAAATAAATTAAAATTGGGACGGTAAAATATATAGAAATCGGGGCGGATAAATAATAACCGTTTCTCGGTAAATAAATTTATAATGTAAAACGTATAATCTGAAATACTTTAACTTATTGAATAAATGTGTAAAGTAAACTTTTAAGCCGATAGTCCGGCACCTTAGCCATCTCCTGCGCGAGACTTGACACCGATATCAATAAATAAATAAATAGATAAATAAAGGTAAACGCGAAAAAATTTATAACGCGATTTGAATAATTACAGTGACTAATAGACAATTAAACATGATTTTGGGGTGGGTTATTACAGGTTTGTACCATCAGAGTCAACAATCTTCCTAATTAATGGTATTCTTTTTCCTCCTTTGCTTGACTTTCGCGTGAAAATAAGCTGTATTACGATCCCCTTTTTTTAATGCTTGGTGGTGTGCCCTTTGCGCCCAGTATAACTCATTTGTCATTTCAAGCTTTCCCAGCTGGATTTTTACGTCTCGCAATGCTTCCAAATTTTGTGCTGTTGGAATTGCTTGACAAAGAGATTGAAATTTCTCCTTTAACTCCTTGATTCTTCTATTCATCCCTCCAAACTTGTGACTACCCCATTCTGCAAAAGCTGAGCCACAATTTTTGAGTCTATCCGTTATCCCTGAAGTATCAACTATCTCTTTCCACTTTTCTTTTACGATCTCCTCGAACTCCTCTTCATCCGCCTGCATGGCTTCAAACTTTTCACCGCTCCTTTTCTCCTATAGCTCTTTCTCCCATGTGTATCTAGCAGAATAGGAAAGTGATCAGGCCCTCCCAAGTCGATGCTCCACCCAAGCTTCCGCCATATCAAACGCCAAGATTCGCCTTCCAAGAATCTATCAATCCTCTCTTCCACATGTTGCTCCATCTCTCTCCTATTACTCTAAGTGAGCGGATAGCGATTATAGCCCAAATCTTGTAAGCTCCACTGTCCATGGTCATTAACATCTCATGGCGCCTTGAAATCAAAACTTCTGCCTCCCTTCCGATCCTCCGGAAAGCATATTTGATTAAAATCTCCAAAGACTGACCATGCTTTGTCGTTCTGAGCCCCGAGAACATTGAGCAGCTCCCAAGAATTCTTCTTTAGCCCTCCTTCCGACCACCCATAGAAACCAGTTATTCTAAAAGATTCCCCTTCCTCTTCTACATCCGCGTCGATATGGTGATGTGAGTAACTGTTAACTGACACTACACCAATTTCTTTCCACAAAAGTGCCAAACCTCCAGCTCTTCGCCTTGCCGGAACCGCCAAACAACCTTCCATACCGCATCTCCTTCTAATGGTTTCCATCTCACCTGTTGAATGCTTGGTTTCCATAAGAAAAAGGATTTCCGGGGAATTTTTCCGGACCAAATGCCGGAGTGATGCAACTGCCTCGACTCTGACCCTGGCGGTTATCGAGGATTTTCATTGCTCCCGGCAAGGGTGACAAACGTTCACCCCCGCCGATTCATCTATGTCTGTCATCACCACATCATCAGTTCTCCCTCTCTTCTCCCTTACTTCTACTTCCAAAAGTTCCAAGGAGCTAATATCAACAGAATTATCAACTTTCCTCTTCTCTCTGCCCCTACTTGTCTCACTGGTTACACTGGGTGCTTTATAGTCCACTCCACGTTTCGGACGCTTCAACCCTTTTTTCTCTTTAGACGTTGCTTTCTTAGAAAAGTTGAAATCATTATCCTCCACTCTTTCTTTTCCTTTATCCCCTATTTTGTTACTTTGTATCTGCATGGTACTATTCATATGCGCAGTCTCATTCTTGCCTTCTCCTTCACCGCTAACAAGGCCAATATCCTCTATCCCCTAATCTCCCATGTCTGACTGTTTATTTTTTGACGTCACTTCCTTCTCAGCCTCCACATTGACAGCTTGTGATCCAGATAACTGATCCTTCATTAACGAGTTAGCTGCCTCCAAAACTTCTTTGAGGGATCTCCGAGCTCCAGTATTTTTCTAGTCATCAGCTACCGTGTTACCTCCTTCCTCAGGTAATCCTATCCTCAGCGGGCTCTCTCCCACCCTCACATCCTTTCCACTTCCTCCCCCATTCCTCGAGTTTCTGAAAGTTCTATTCGGTGAAGCCCGCATCCAGTCCCCATACTGACCCTTGTTATCCTCTTCCATCTGATAATCACATTCATCTTCAACGTGGCCCAATCTACCACAACCATAACAGAAATTAGGTAGCTTCTGGTATTTGAACGGTATCCACTTAGTGCCTGTGGCACCAAAATTTGCTGCAGCCCCCCTCGGTAGTGGCTCCGTTATCTTCATCTGTATTCGAAAGGCTACATAACAACTCCAACCCAGATCGTCGTCTTCCCTGTACTCCACTAAACCACCAAAGACCGCCGCTGCGGCACATGCCTCTTTTGATATTTTTCCAAAAGGAATGTTATAGCCGTACCCAAATTGAGCGGTCGAAAGTGATCTCGAGGCCACCATATTTTCTTCAATCTCGATATCAATATCAATTGCTTATCAAAATCCAAGGCCCTCCTCGTTTCTCTCACTTTATCCTCCTTTGCAAAGAATGGAAAAACAAAAAGATTTTCCCCTATCTCTAGTATGCTAAAAGGTTTTTTAACTTTCCATGCTTGCCGAAGAAACGCAAAAAGGCCAGTCGCTCTGTAGGGCTTATTTGTGTGCTCTTTACCCACCAGAGCCAAAGCTGCCCTTGTCTCGAAATTCTCCGACTTTGTTTGGACACAATCTACAACCTTCTCTTCTTTCTCCATAAGCTTCAGATCCTTCCACCGGTTCAGTAAAGGTGAATCCATTAGCCTGAGGATGCAGAACCTCCACCGGAAGAGAGAAGCGTTGGGATAAGATCATCCACCAGGGGACGATGGAAAGCTACGCACCCGTAAACCCTAGTAGAGCGGCGCCCTAACCGAGAGAAAGCGTGGGGCGATTTTAGTATAGTCGTAGTTATTGTTAGTTTGTTACCATAACCCATATTTGTATTGAGATAATACAAAGGTACATTATAATTTTGGTAGTAAATTTTAATTTGGGAAATTTCAAATGGTAGACTCTAACTTTTGCCTATATCAAGTTGTCAACCATTTTTAAACTATTCCAAGTGGTAGGCTCATTTTGAAAATTATTTCAAATGATATACTTATTTTGAAAATTTTATAAATTATTTCAAGTTTTCAAGTACTTTAAAAACTATCAATTTCACAACCAATTCACTTGGAATAATATCTAAAGCGTTGGACAACGAATAATAGTTTTTAAAGTGCTTGAAAACTTGGAATAATTTTTAAAATTTTCAAAATATGCCTACCATTTGGAATAATTTTCAAATAAGTCTACTACTTGGAATAGTTTAAAAAGTGATTGACAACTTGGAATAGTCAAAAGTTGAAGCCTATCAAATGAAATTTCCCTTTTAATTTTCATATATTGGTACAATACAGTGATTCTTTATCATATAAACTGATCCTATGATAGTTTAATTCTTCTTTCAATAATGATAATAATAATATCAATAATGATTATTAGACCTGTCAAACAGGTAGACGGACGGGTTACGGGTCTGTTTTATATCGAGTTTGGGTAAATACGAGTCGGGTTTGGCAAATGCGAATAGACTAGAATATCATCTATAAATACTACTACAAACTTATCCAAATAGGGTTTGAATACCCTGTTCATCAGATCCATAAATACTGCCGGTGGATTGGTAAGCCCAAACGGCATCACTGTAAACTCATAATGCCCGTATCTTGTCTTGAAAGCGGTCTTGGGTATATCCTCAGCTCTAACTCTGAGCTGGTGGTATCCTGATCTCAAATCTATCTTAGAAAACATCCTAGCTCCTTGAAGCTGGTCAAACAGGTCATCAATCCTTGGTAGAGGGTACTTGTTCTTGATGGTAACTTTGTTCAGCTCGCGGTAATCAATACATAGCCTTAAGCTACCGTCCTTCTTCCTTACAAACAACACTGGAGCTCCCCAGGGTGATGTGCTAGGTCTGATGAATCCTTTAACCAATAGATCCTCCAATTGCTCTTTTAACTCCTTAAGCTCCGCAGGTGCCATTCTATACGGTGCCTTAGATATAGGTCTTGTTCCCGGAATTAGCTCAATCTCAAAATCAATTTCCCTCCTCGGGGGTAACTCCATAATTTCTTCTGGGAAGACATCTAGAAAATTACATACTACGGGGATTTCCTCTATCTTGGGCGGAGTCTTCAAATCTTCACTTACCAAACATAGATAACCCTCGCACCCATGATTAAGCATCCTTCGAGCCTTTACATAAGTTATGATGGGGCACGGGTTAGCTCCTAAGTCCCCAACGAAGTGGACTTCTGTGCCTGAGGCGTTCTTAAGAATGACTATCCCCTTATCACACTTGATTTGGGCTTGCGTTGAAAACAACCAATCCATACCCAGAATGATATCAAACTCTTTTAGGTCTAACTGGATAAGGTTAGCGGGAAATATCTCTGATTTTAACATGAGTGGGACACCCACAAAACTAGTCGTGCAAGGTATGGTTTGACCATTAGGTAAACTGATAGAATAATTTACTTTTCTGGCTAAATTTTGGAACTTTAACTTTGAGGCAACTTTGGTTGAAATAAAAGAGTGCGTCGCTCCAGAATCAAATAATGCAGTCAAAGGTTGTATATATATATAAACTGTGCCAGTAACAACCATACCAGATTTTACTGCCTCCTGCCTGCTCATGACGTATGCTTGACCCACTGAGCCTTGTTGCGGTGCCTTTGTTGGCGGTCTTTGGGCGTGTGGTGCACGTTATGATCTTCGCTCTCCTTGGGCATTCTGCAGCCTTTATGATCCGGCTCCACACCATAAACAATTTCCGTACCTACCCGACATTGGGAGGTAGTGTGGTTAGTCTGCCACATTTCTGCAGGTTCCTTGACATTGTGAGAGTTACTTGATTCCTTGGGGCTGAAGGTATTGGCCTCTTGACTGGACTATTCCCCACATTTGAGGCACTTGCCATCCCTTTGTCGTTCCACTTCCTCTTGGTAGTCCCCTGGTTTCCGGGGTTTAGAGCTTTTAGCTCCTTCTTTACTCGTTCTACCTCCGCAGCCCTCTTATACATTTCTTGCATTGTTCGGAGGTCATGGGATGATAACTGACTACGGATATACGACGCTAGGCTTCCCTCATATCGGGTTAACTTCAGCCTCTCCGATGCAACATACTCTGGGGCGAAACGAGACAGCTCATTAAACTTGGCGGTGTATTGTACAACTGAAATATCTTTGTTGAGCATACTCCACTCTAAAAACTCTTTCTCTTTCTGGCGCCGAAGGGAGGTAGGGTAAAACTGAGCTCGTAAATCACCTAGGAAGTCATTCCAAGACTTCGCGGTCCCTTGATATTTGTCCTTGATGGTCCTCCACCAGATATCCGCTTCTCCCTTCAAATAGTAGGTGCCTATGGCCAATTTCTTATCTTCTGGTACCTCGACCACTTCAAATATTTTCTCCATTCCACGAATCCAATCCTCTAGCACTACGGGGTCGTAGCCCCCTTTGTAAAAGGTTGGGTTCCTTCGGGCTACTCTATCTGCGAAATTTCCCTCTTTTGACTGACTTACTTGACCCGTAGATGGAAGGGGTATACGCCTAAACAATTCTTGCACTAGCATCCCAAAGTCGGGGTATTGAGGTGGATCAAAAGGAACAGATCCTAAAGAAGATTCAGAAGGATTAACCATCCCCGGGTTAAGCTGAGGTCCTTGCAATTCTAGTAGATTTCCCTCGGATGTCCTATTTCCAGGTTCTTCTTGTGATGGCGTGCTTCTTGAATTTTGCGACATACTACAATATTACAACAAAATATATTATTACCCACATAGCTTAACATTATTCCCTCATTTTATAGCCCCTTTTTCGTAAAACTCAGATTTTAGTCAAATGCTCCCGCATATAACCTTGATTTCTTTGGTCAAGTCTTAGGTATCATTCACATACATATATTTATATATAATTAAAATCTCAAAAGAATTTTCACAATCCCAATATATTGTAATTTGCAGAATCCACAATACATATAATTATAAATCCACAATTTTCATAACATCCATCCATTTTTAATCCCAATGCATGAGAAAAACCAAAACATCATGTTCTCCAAATTACAAACCCACACTCCCTTCCACAAAATAATCATAAGGGAGGTTACAAAAACAAGCATAGTCTGGCTAATTACATTGGTGACCCAAAAGCAAAACCTAGTCACCCGAGATGTACTTGTAGTCATCTAGCCTACACTTATGGTCAACCCCTTGCTAAACCTGCACAAAAGTCAAATCTGACGACTCGCTAAACGTGAGAGTTAGACCCTTCTTGTTCTTGATCCTATCCTCTTCCACGCGTCGGTCGTAGAGGACCAACGCTCTTGCGTTTGGTGTACGAATCCGGGCCCCAAAGCGGTCCAATCAAAGTCGTTCTCCAAGGCGGCGGTGTAGCGTCTGCCTCGCGCTCGTTGATTTGTTTTGGCTCGGGCGCTCGTCTTGGTCTAGATCCATGCTAGGATCTTCTTCTTCTTTCCGGCTATTCGGGCGGTGGCGTAGTCTCCCGTGAGGCGATAGGTTGAACAATTGGGCGTCTGTGAGTGCGGTGAGAAGTGTAGACGGATTTCCTCTGCGGGTGCGAACACGTGAGCGGTGCTTTTCGCGTTGGGAGGTGCGGTAATCCTAGCACCTCATGAAGATGGGGTCCTAACTTCGGCGTGAAGACCTAAAGATTGTGCGGCTTGAGTGATCATTACCTCCATCGTGATCGATTCCAAGCCCCACATAGTTGAGGCACCATGCGTGGCGTCCGGGTTCTCCACGTATAAGCAGTTGACGGTACCTGTCCCGGATATCATCCCACGGGCTCTCGTGGGGAAGAGTCGCTAGAAGGCATCGGGCTCGGCAAATGTCGTCATGATATTCAGATTTGGGATTTGCAGCGCAATGTGCGTCGAGGACATCTTGTAAAGCCTTAAGATGGGCTTGAACGTTGGTGGAGGGGTCCATGAACATCGCGAACGGATTTGGGAGGGGGTTACCGTCGTTGTCCATCTATACCATACACAAAGTACAATGCAAGATTTTAAAAGCTTATCATGGCCAAAATAAACGAGCTATTTGCAATAAAAGAAACAAATTTGTGACGAGGTTCGAGACTCAACCAAGCTAACCTTTCATGAGCGATTTAACAATTCTAGACCTCATATTGTATTCCCTTTTTCGGGCTTCCTTAAAAACCTTTAATCCACACTAACGTTTTAAAGCTCATTTCATCATATACCAATCCCGCTTGGGACTCACTTTATAATCTATTAACTTTCAAAGACTTTTGATGAGGTGCTTTGGCAAACTTCATAATTTTCTGTTATACTTATTAACTTCAATTGCATAAATTACTAGACTTAACTCAATTCACCTAAATCCTCTCCTTAAAAATTTTTAACTAAAAACCTTCTTATAACCCTGGAAGAAATTCGGCAGCACTTCCCCTATAATTAGAGCTATTCCCAAATTTACATAATCTTGGAAACCTGCAAAGAAGAACAATTTACATACTAAACCAATATTTAGAGCTTCATGCTCATCAACAATTCCCAACATACCACTTGTCATACTTATACTTATCATAAAGAGGCTTGTACTCACATGCCTATCTTTCTCCCTAAATTAATATCCATGACTTAAAAACAATTCTATAATCTCCAAATACTTAATCAAACCAACCTGCTCTGATACCACAACTGTAACACCCCAACCTTAATCACAATATTAAGACTACACTTAGAAACCCAAACCTGTGATTAGCGCAGCGGAACACCTTAGGTCGAGGCATTACCGCCGTCTCCCAAAAGAGACAAGGCAACAACACAGAAGATACTTCCAAAACCACAAAATAACTTACTAATTTGAGAACCTTCACAAAAGAAAACTTATACAACCCCTGGATAAGGTATATAAACTTAAACATAGCTTAAAACTAGAACAACTTCCAAAAAAAACCAGCTCGCCCTTGCTGACCGATGAATTCCTTAGAAAACTACCTCAAGAACCTTGAATTACTTTGCAACCGACTTGTCCTTGCCCTGGGAGCTCGAACCTCCTAAAACAAAACATTAAAACATTGCAAAAGGGTGAGTGGGAAACACTCGATCTGTGAACCTCCGGTAGACGTAAACCGTTCGAAAACGGTTTTGGTGCCGGCATTTAAATTCATTTTGAAAACAAGGGAAGGATATTAAAATAGGACTTGCATGACATGAACATAAACATATGCCTGACATAAATCAATGAAGATAGAAATTAGGTGGAACCCTTAGGATCGGTGCAAGCACCTCATACACGCGTATGCCCAAGTTGATCTAAACTTGGAATAAGTGACTGTCAAGCAGTCGACACTGGCCAGGTCAAGGCACTCTGATCAGGAGTGCTAAAACATGAATGTAAGAATAAGCATAGAATGCGGGTCCATTAAATATAAAGTCATTGTAAACCATAAAACTTGACATGGCATAAATTGAATGAATTACGACTATAATTTAGATCGTAAAGTTGGACAATTCACGCACCTTGAGACGCTAGAGACCTTGGCGGCGCTTGGTTGGAGATGGCTTTTGAAACTTGTCAACTAAGATAAGAATAAGTAGAAATGAAGAACCGAATAAGGTTCTAAATTAGATTCACAAGTTTAGAAAATTAGTAAAATATAAATGAAATAACTTAGGAAGAAAATTTCAGGTTATATAAAAATAAAGTTTATAGTATAACTTGAGTTAGGAAAAACGGAATGAGGCAAACGAGTACATCTCAGAATAGGGAAAATCATAATCTACAACTTTGTCAACAGAACCAGAGGCTAAAACGAATGGAAGGGCTCCAAAATGGGCCCGGACAGAAGCTAGAGTAGAATAAATTAGGAATTCCGGAATGAAATTACATAGAGAAATTGATGTAGAAAGGTGAAATCAAAGAAGGGCACTTGGACCTTGGAAAGATAGCTTAGATTAATGAAGTATAAGAACCAAAGATTGAAGGTGAAAATGAGATTAAAAGGGTCCCTCTAGACTTATTTAGAGAAAAACGATGTCGATGACACAATTGATGAAAGAAGAATGAATAAAGGAGTTTGAGGAATAAAATTTGAGTTGAGAACTTAGAGGAACTTAACTTGAGAGTTATTTAGAACTTGGAAGTCACTAGCTAGATAAAACGTTGATCAACTCAAAGATATTGAACTCTTAAGCTAACACTCATTGGGAGATATGTATAACTTGTGTTTAAATCACCACTCTTGGCTAAAAGACCTTAGGACATACTTAGGCTTCCAAAACCATACTTTTCCCCCTTAAGACTTTAACCTAAGATTATAACATATAACCATAACTTATCAATGCTTAAAGTCCCCTATTGACTTGGTTTAGGGCCTTAAAGGTGGAATTTTATAAAAGGGTAAACTGGGCAGAAACTTCAAGTAGACAGCCCTTCTTCCCGGGCTCATATCTCACACTCCCGACATCGTATAACTACCAACCATACCTTTCGGAAAACTTGCAAAGAGGCCTAAAACTTTCATGTTTACCATAAAAACCAAAAAGGTCTCCAAAGGGACGAAAAACAGCCCCCAAAACACTGACTCAGAATTCGTATATAAAATTATACCTTCACGGTTTTGGTCATAACTCGGGCTATACATGTCGGAAATTAGAAATTCCAAAGCCTATGGTTTGCTAACACCTTAAGCTATCAAATGGAGTAGGAATCTGGGCAAAAATCCCACTTTTATACTGCTGTAAATTTCCAGAATTGAAACAGAGCCTAATTTGTTCTTAAATTCAGCTCTAATGCTACTTTTAGCCCTTAATTCGTACTAATTCTCAACCAAACCTCACTTTGGCTATAATCCACTATATTTCCAGAATTAAACCTTGAAAGTTAACTCATCAAAGAGCTTAAAACCCACATGCAACCATGGATTTAACATAAACTCAACATAAAGGACTTGTTCTTGAACTCTTGCACCAAAAACTCAACAATTCACCCAAATTAAACATGATAACACCTAAATAATAATCTTAGCATATATAACCCGCCCTTAACACTCATCAACTTATCAAGAAATTCACATGCATCAAGATTATAACAACATCCATCAAGAATTTAACAAGAAAACCTCAAGAACTCATCCAAATACACATGCACATACTCCAAACTTAACCAAACCAATTATACACTTGAATTCATGAATTTAGAGAATAAAAGAGATAGAATTTATAAAAGAAACACAGATTAAACATGGAATTTCAGATTAGGTTTGAAATAAATTGAATTGAGGGTTTTAGAGAGTACCCTTCAAGGTGAAAATGGATGAAAAAAACAAGAGAGGGAGGAGAGGGGTGGACGGCCGGCGACTCCGGTGGCGGCGTGCTGCTCCGGTGGCCGGAAACCACCGGTGGTGGCTGCTGGCTGGGCACGGCAAGGAGGGAGAGGGAAGGTAGAGAGAGAAAAAGAGATGGGTGCGTTTGAATTAAAATGATGAGGAAATAAACCCCCTCTACTAAATTACTGCTATATACTCCCTCCAATTAGCTAAAACAACTAGGAATCAAATTAAATCTGAATCCATAATTTAAATAAAATAGTAGTAAGTGTATTAGGTTAAAATTATGAGTTTGTACTAAATAAAATTAATTGGTAATAAATTGGTAACACTTTGGGTAAAATAAATTAGGACTTGGATTAAAATAGGATAAAATGAGAAAAATTACCACTTGAAACAATATAAGGGGAATGAAATTAAATAAATTAAAATTGGGACGGTAAAATATATAGAAATCGGGGCGGATAAATAATAACCGTTTCTCGGTAAATAAATTTATAATGTAAAACGTATAATCTGAAATACTTTAACTTATTGAATAAATGTGTAAAGTAAACTTTTAAGCCGATAGTCCGGCACCTTAGCCATCTCCTGCGCGAGACTTGACACCGATATCAATAAATAAATAAATAGATAAATAAAGGTAAACGCGAAAAAATTTATAACGCGATTTGAATAATTACAGTGACTAATAGACAATTAAACATGATTTTGGGGTGGGTTATTACAGGTTTGTACCATCAGAGTCAACAATCTTCCTAATTAATGGTATTCTTTTTCCTCCTTTGCTTGACTTTCGCGTGAAAATAAGCTGTATTACGATCCCCTTTTTTTAATGCTTGGTGGTGTGCCCTTTGCGCCCAGTATAACTCATTTGTCATTTCAAGCTTTCCCAGCTGGATTTTTACGTCTCGCAATGCTTCCAAATTTTGTGCTGTTGGAATTGCTTGACAAAGAGATTGAAATTTCTCCTTTAACTCCTTGATTCTTCTATTCATCCCTCCAAACTTGTGACTACCCCATTCTGCAAAAGCTGAGCCACAATTTTTGAGTCTATCCGTTATCCCTGAAGTATCAACTATCTCTTTCCACTTTTCTTTTACGATCTCCTCGAACTCCTCTTCATCCGCCCAGATGGCTTCAAACTTTTTCACCGCTCCCCTTTTCTCCTATAGCTCTTTCTCCCATGTGTATCTAGCAGAATAGGAAAGTGATCCGACCCTCCCCAAGTCAGATGCTCCACCCAAGCTTCCGGCCATATCAAACGCCAAGATTCGCTTCCCAAGAATCTATCAATCCTCTCTTCCACATGTTGCTCCATCTCTCTCCTATTACTCTAAGTGAACGGATAGCGATTATAGCCCAAATCTTGTAAGCTCCACCTGTCCATGGTCATTAACATCTCCGCAGCGCCTTCAAAATCAAAACTTCTGCCTCCCTTCCGATCCTCCGGAAAGCATATTTGATTAAAATCTCCAAAGACTGACCATGCTTTGTCGTTCTGAGCCCCGAGAACATTGAGCAGCTCCCAAGAATTCTTCTTTAGCCCTCCTTCCGACCACCCATAGAAACCAGTTATTCTAAAAGATTCCCCTTCCTCTTCTACATCCGCGTCGATATGGTGATGTGAGTAACTGTTAACTGACACTACACCAATTTCTTTCCACAAAAGTGCCAAACCTCCAGCTCTTCGCCTTGCCGGAACCGCCAAACAACCTTCCATACCGCATCTCCTTCTAATGGTTTCCATCTCACCTGTTGAATGCTTGGTTTCCATAAGAAAAAGGATTTCCGGGGAATTTTTCCGGACCAAATGCCGGAGTGATGCAACTGCCTCGGGACTCCCCAACCCTCGGCAGTTGTAACTGAGGATTTTCATTGCTCCCGGCAAGGGTGACAAACGTTCACCCCCGCCGATTCATCTATGTCTGTCATCACCACATCATCAGTTCTCCCTCTCTTCTCCCTTACTTCTACTTCCAAAAGTTCCAAGGAGCTAATATCAACAGAATTATCAACTTTCCTCTTCTCTCTGCCCCTACTTGTCTCACTGGTTACACTGGGTGCTTTATAGTCCACTCCACGTTTCGGACGCTTCAACCCTTTTTTCTCTTTAGACGTTGCTTTCTTAGAAAAGTTGAAATCATTATCCTCCACTCTTTCTTTTCCTTTATCCCCTATTTTGTTACTTTGTATCTGCATGGTACTATTCATATGCGCAGTCTCATTCTTGCCTTCTCCTTCACCGCTAACAAGGCCAATATCCTCTATCCCCTAATCTCCCATGTCTGACTGTTTATTTTTTGACGTCACTTCCTTCTCAGCCTCCACATTGACAGCTTGTGATCCAGATAACTGATCCTTCATTAACGAGTTAGCTGCCTCCAAAACTTCTTTGAGGGATCTCCGAGCTCCAGTATTTTTCTAGTCATCAGCTACCGTGTTACCTCCTTCCTCAGGTAATCCTATCCTCAGCGGGCTCTCTCCCACCCTCACATCCTTTCCACTTCCTCCCCCATTCCTCGAGTTTCTGAAAGTTCTATTCGGTGAAGCCCGCATCCAGTCCCCATACTGACCCTTGTTATCCTCTTCCATCTGATAATCACATTCATCTTCAACGTGGCCCAATCTACCACAACCATAACAGAAATTAGGTAGCTTCTGGTATTTGAACGGTATCCACTTAGTGCCTGTGGCACCAAAATTTGCTGCAGCCCCCCTCGGTAGTGGCTCCGTTATCTTCATCTGTATTCGAAAGGCTACATAACAACTCCAACCCAGATCGTCGTCTTCCCTGTACTCCACTAAACCACCAAAGACCGCCGCTAGGGCCTGCGCTGTCTCTTTTGATATTTTTCCAAAAGGAATGTTATAGCCCCGTACCCAAAATTGAACGGTCGAGAAAGTGATCTCTGAGGCCACCATATTTTCTTCAATCTCCGATATCAATATCAATTGCTTATCAAAAATCCAAGGCCCTCCCTACTGTTCTCTCACTTTATCCTCCTTTGCAAAGAATGGAAAAACAAAAAGATTTTCCCCTATCTCTAGTATGCTAAAAGGTTTTTTAACTTTCCATGCTTGCCGAAGAAACGCAAAAAGGCCAGTCGCTCTGTAGGGCTTATTTGTGTGCTCTTTACCCACCAGAGCCAAAGCTGCCCTTGTCTCGAAATTCTCCGACTTTGTTTGGACACAATCTACAACCTTCTCTTCTTTCTCCATAAGCTTCAGATCCTTCCACCGGTTCAGTAAAGGTGAATCCATTAGCCTGAGGATGCAGAACCTCCACCGGAAGAGAGAAGCGTTGGGATAAGATCATCCACCAGGGGACGATGGAAAGCTACGCACCCGTAAACCCTAGTAGAGCGGCGCCCTAACCGAGAGAAAACGTGGGAGCGATTTTAGTATAGTCGTAGTTATTGTTAGTTTGTTACCATAACCCATATTTGTATTGAGATAATACAAAGGTACATTATAATTTTGGTAGTAAATTTTAATTTGGGAAATTTCAAATGGTAGACTCTAACTTTTGCCTATATCAAGTTGTCAACCATTTTTAAACTATTCCAAGTGGTAGGCTCATTTTGAAAATTATTTCAAATGATATACTTATTTTGAAAATTTTATAAATTATTTCAAGTTTTCAAGTACTTTAAAAACTATCAATTTCACAACCAATTCACTTGGAATAATATCTAAAGCGTTGGACAACGAATAATAGTTTTTAAAGTGCTTGAAAACTTGGAATAATTTTTAAAATTTTCAAAATATGCCTACCATTTGGAATAATTTTCAAATAAGTCTACTACTTGGAATAGTTTAAAAAGTGATTGACAACTTGGAATAGTCAAAAGTTGAAGCCTATCAAATGAAATTTCCCTTTTAATTTTCATATATTGGTACAATACAGTGATTCTTTATCATATAAACTGATCCTATGATAGTTTAATTCTTCTTTCAATAATGATAATAATAATATCAATAATGATTATTAGACCTGTCAAACAGGTAGACGGACGGGTTACGGGTCTGTTTTATATCGAGTTTGGGTAAATACGAGTCGGGTTTGGCAAATGCGAACGATGTATTTCGGTTTTAGGTCAACCCAACGGGTTATGATTACGACATTTTCCGGTTTTTCTTTTAAAAAATTTGTCTCTAAATATTATTTTTGGTACAGTATACATAATAAAATACGATTATCTTTTAGTACCGATAGATTATTGTAAATGTTTCAACTTAATTTTAAGAAATAACACATGAATGAGTTACGATTGTAGCTTATTAGTCATGAATTTCAACGAAAAGTCACAAATTGTAATAGATTTGAATGTAAAAAATAAAGTTTTCGGGTCAAACGTGCGGGTCGGGTTTGATCCGCTAATTTGCGGGTTTTTCGGGTTTGGCATATTTTGGGTTTAGGCCGAGAAAATCATGGTCAAAACCCAAAATTTCAAAGCATGTTCAGGTCGGATTTTCGGGTTATGTCAAAGATTGACAAGTATAATGTTTATTATATGTCTTTGGTTAATTTTTCAACCAGTGAAGTGTAGTTTCTAGCCCACTCCAGTTTTGCTCAGTTCGTGGATGTAGCAATAGATTCGGAGAAGACTATTAACTTTTTAGCTGATTCAGTTCATGGATTGTATGTCATCTTTTAAGGGTGTTTGGTTGAAAATTTTTCTGAGAAAGTTGGTCAACTTTTTCAAGTTGACAGACTTTTTTATGTTTGATTCTCTATAATATATAGGAAAGTTTGGGTGTGGAGTCCATTATTACCCTCACAACCTCAGTAAAATTTTTCTAATGAAGTTAGAAAAATCTTTTCCGGAAAAATCTTTCTCGAAAATCTACCAAACGCACTATAGTGTGTCATTAAAAATGTATGTGTGGCAATTTTATGGGATATAGGATTAGGAAGGTCCCTAGACAGAAGGTTAAATGTGCTCATATGATTTTGAAGAGTTATATCGTTTTAATTTAATACATGGACGATTTTGGGGGAAAAAAAAATATCACACTCCTTTTTTACCATGTCCACGGTATTTTGTTTATAGTATCATTTATATTATTTGTTTCTGTTTCATTTGGTGTATTGTTTAATTACTATATTTCTTTTTATCTTTACTTTTTTCTGTACCGATCCTAATGGTTATTAATTGAACCTTATGTTTTTTTTTTATTGTAGATTGGTTTCTTTTGATCGAATAATCATTTCTCTTTTATTTAAGTCTTTGAATTTCATCATAATCAATGATCATATTTGTATCAAGCCACGCCCGGTATTTTGTTAGGGTTTTTGGCTGGGAAAAATACACACTGAGGGCATTGTGATTGAGAATAATCCAAAGTGACTTTCTGGCTGGTGGCAGTCTATACTTATTCATTATTATTTCGTAGCATCCCAAATTGAAATTCTAGCACTGGAATGCTGATATGGCAACTGGAGTACGTGCCCTTGTAATTATAAGAACGCTCGCGTCAATTTTTTTCAATTCTATTTTATTGTTTATTCTATTTTATCGTTAAACGATAAAATAGAATTGAAAAAAATTGACGTGACATGTTTTTAATTCATTGCTAATGTTTTCCCCCATAATGTTAGTGCAAGGTGAATAATGTAAGTTAAACAATAAAATAGAATTTTTTAAAAAAATTGACGTGACATGCTTTTAATTAAAAGGGCACGTGCTCCGGTTGCCACATCAACATTCCGGTGCCAGAATTTCAATTTGGGATGCTACGAGAAAATAACGAATAAGTATAGACTGCCACCAGCCAAAAAGTCACTTTGGATTATTCTCAATCACAAGGCCATCAATATGGTTTTTTCCCAGCCAAAAACCCTTTTTATTTTATCTAAAAACGCATCAACGCGCGGGTATTTACAAATTTCATCAGTAATTTTTAAATTCATCAAATTTTGGACAAAAAATCATCATAATTATTATAAATATAGCTTGAACATTATTCATTTATATTAAGATTAATATATGCCTTTGAATATATAAAAATACTAAGGCCCCGTTCTTTTATGCGATAGATTGCGGTGAAGTACCACACCTTACCGCAACTCATTAATTTATATCACACTTCATCATACCATACCATACCACACCACACCACACTCATTACCAATATACTTCTCTTCACTTTTCTATCTCCTCTACTTTTCACTTCTCTCTCGTCACCTACTCCACTTACCATAATTCTCATCACAATTTAGCACAACTCATCACAATTCAGCATACTTTTTCAAATTCCATCGCACCGCACCATTACCACACTATAACCAACCATATAAAAGAATGGGGCCTAAAAAAAACTTTTATTGTACAACATAAGTCAACTTTTAGCCATCCCCATGTTGTTCAATTGATCTACCTTTATATCTCGTACTCTCGTAGTCAGGCCTGGCCCTGGGGGTAGGCCCAAGGGGCGACCGCCCAGTGCCAATGACTTTTTTAAAAAATTGGTCCAAATTCAGGGCCCCCAGCTGAAATTCGAAAGCCTTTAGTAATGGGCCCAAGGGAGACAACAAGGCCCATCATAGAGAAAGATATGGAGGCCTAGTTAGTAATTACTAATTAGTTTTACTGCTCATTTGTTTGAACTTTGACCAAATTAATTTCATTTTGGGAATTTGAAGCCCTAGCAGACAAAGCATGCAGTGTGCAGTGCAGCAATATTACTTCCTTTTCCTCCATCAATTGCTCTCTTCATCTTCCTCCAACAATTCCTCTCCATCATTAATTTACTTTGTCTTCTTCAGTCGTAGTATACTCTTATTGTAAGCCCAAAAAGTGTAGAAGTCACTTAATTGGATGCCAATGTAGTTAGTCTGCAGTGCTGAAAACTGAGCAGATTGAATATCAAGATTCACGTGATTTTTCCAAAATCATCAACCCCCCCCCCCCCCCTTCTCCCAAAAAAAAGCGATAAGAATATAAAAACTTATACTACCCCTTCACTATCTGGACTTGATTCCCAGATGAAATTTCTCCAACGTAAAAAGAACCCAAAAATTTGTTGAGAGGTGTCATACATTCTTAACAACTGATTCCTGAGAGACCACATTTTTTTTAATGCACTCAAAGAGACCAAGTTGTCAAACAAATGGCTCCAAGGTGCCTTTCCGGCCATTTTTCACCGGAATCCGGTGACAGTTGAGTTAAGTGGAAATTTTTTGGAAAATGCTTTGTGGAATTCCGATACTACCCTCCATTTCCTCCAAATCCATCTTCTCATTCTTCCCATCTTCGTCTTCTTCATCTTCTTCGTTTCGTTTCCCCTGTTTCAATTCCATTCCCATCCTCTTCATCCTCCAACTCAACGATCAAGCATGAGAGATGGAAACAGTTGGTGAGTCATAATGCGATTTACAAATCAATTCACCAAAAACACATATGGGCATCTCACAGAATGAATGAATGAATGAATGAATGAATGAACGAATTAGATTGAGGTAAGAAGTCAAGATACGGGTCTCAACAATCAATGCAAAGTATGAATTTTTGCGCTTTTCAAAAGCTTTGAGGCTCAAATAGCCAGCTAGAATGAGCAACAAGCCAGCCCTAGCACCTCCAGCCAGTGAAGCCACACTTCTTTTCTTGGCATACCCGATGAGCCCACCAAGGAGGATCAACCCATATGGAATTGTGAATCAAAAATCATGCCTTTTTTGAATAAAAAATTACATTTTTCATCCCCCAACATTGTCAGATCCTAAACATGTCACCCACAAATTGACAGCCACAAAATACAACTTAATTTCTACCTTAACTTACATTAATACTTAGCCTTGACCACCAAAAACCTCCCACCTCCCACAATGTCAGATCTTCAATGGCGGACTACAACCTTGAAGCCCACCATCATCATGAGCACGGCGAGCAGCACCACCAAAATCATCATTAATTTCTAGTCCTTCTACAACTCAACCCGAACATTCGTTTTAGCCCCCTACCCGTCCCCTTGTTTATGCTCTCTCTCTCTCTCTCTCTCTCTCTCTCTCTCTCTCTCTCTCTTTGTCTCTCTCGGTCTGTGTTGGATATTTGCTTTCCGGGGTGTGTTGGGGTGCACCACCGTCCGTGAGTCTCCGATATGTCGCAAGCCTCGCCCTCTCCATCGCCTGCTACGCCCACTTCTTCCAAGGTTCTCTCTCAACTCTCTCAATCCCTTTTTCTTTCTCCAATTCCCATTTCTCTCTTCTTCACTTACCAGTGATTAGGGTTTTAATCCCCCACTTTGATTCCTTTTTGTCTTTCCTTATTTGAATTTGGGATAACTTCACTCTTCACTTCACTTCATAAGTATTTATTCTGTTGTGTATGTTCTTCGACATTATTAGGAATTTAGGATGGTGTAGTATGAAAATTCTTATGGTTGAAATGATCGAGCAAATTTGTACAATCAAAATGGGACATCGAGAATTCAAATTGGTCTGTGAACTAAATTTCAGTGTTTGTAGTAAGGCAGTTGGATGCCATGGGATGCAATAGATATCATGTAAATCTGCTCAAGTATCAGAATGTAAGGAGCTAACTTTTGTAATTGAATGAATATGAAATAAGGGTAGAATGGTCTTTTCACAACCATCCTCAAGGGCATTTTAGTCTTTTCATGGATTCCGATGAAAAATGTCCGGAAAGGAACCTGGGAGCCATTTGTTTGACAACTTGGTCCCCTTTGAGTGCATTAAAAAAATGTTGTCCCCCAAGAGTCAGTTATTAAGAATATATGACACCTCCCAGCAAATTTTTAATAAAAAGAGAGAGATAAGAATCCAACATTCAATATTAGAAATTGTACAAAATTAACAAAGCTAAAGAGATAAAGAAACATAGTGAGAATGAGAGATGAGAACTTGAGAGAGAATAGAAAGTTGGAAAGAGAAAGCGAACAGAACAAAGAGAGAGAGAGAAACCGGGTTGAAGAAGGCCTCAACAATTTCTGGGTTGCTTTATATGTATTTGGGTTCGTATTCACCACCTCCAAACTGGCTTCTCCTTTCCTACACCTGATTTGGCTCTTCATTTTCTCAATCTGGAGATAAAAAGATGAAAAAGTATAACATATGTTGTCGACAAATTAATTGTTAGGGACTTGAACAATCTCTAACCAAGTAACAATCCTTCAAAATTCACAAAAAAATACTAAAATTAGTGACAATGAATGGCATGGGTTGATCAAATTAAATATTTAAAGAACTACCTCTGTCCAAAAATGTTTGTCCGTTGACTAAATTTTGAACGTTGATTACTCAAAAATTATAATGAGTTACAATATAAAATTACCGTCATTGTAATCTTTAGCAAATTATCTTTCTAATGGTAGTGATTTCATATTTTAATTCATTATAATTTGTGAGTAATTAACAGTCAAAATTTAGTCAACGGACAAATATTTTGATATGAAGGTAGTAGTGAATAGATAAAGACGACGGATTTCATAGCAACATACCTAATTCTAAAATCCAGAATCTTTAAATAGCCAACAAAAAGTACAATGTGTTTGGCTCATCTTCAAATGTCAGACACCTTCATACCATGCAATAATTTGAAACAATTGGAAAAATTATAACTGAAAATATAAAAGATAAATACAAAACCTTATCAGTAATTTAGTAAATTGAAAAATGAATCATAGAACATGAATCCCAACACCCAAATCCCCAACTGATGACAGAGATTAGAAAAATTAAAACTGAAAAGTGAATATAAATAGAAAAAAACTTACCAATCAATGAAAAATTAATCAACAATTAAATCGATCTTGGAATGAGATGATCGATCGTGATTACCAAGACATAAGGAAGTTACTCATCATGATAGATGAAGGTGAAGGGAAGTTAGAAAGAGGGAGAAATTTGAGAGAGAAATGACGATTATCAATTTACACATTTACCCTACAAGAAAATCTATTTTTTGTGGCAATTTATTAGTGGCAAATTTATAATTGCCACAATATGCAAAAAGTTATGAAACAATAGTAGCATATAAGATTTTCTTGCGAAAGTGCATTATCAGAATAAATAACTTAAAATGTTACAAAAGACACTTAGTAATTTTCAAAAAGGCGGAAAGATAAAAAATTTCAACAAAATTATATATTCCCTCCAATTTTTTCACCTAATTATACATTCCCTCTTAATTTTTCAGCCCAATTTTCCATTCTCTCCGATTAGTTTTTTTTGTTTTTTTGTAACTTTAATAAAGAAAAACCTCCCCAGCCAAATCATGCACAAACCCAATTTTCGTTCCTTTTTCCAGCCAAGTTTTCCAAAAAATTATTCTAAGGTGCCCTAACTTTTGGTGAAATGTTTTTCTGGTACCCAACTTTTCAAAACTAATTTTAAGGTACTCTTACTTTTTGGGTTAGTAATTATTTTGTGCTTTTCCGACCATTAATTTTATTAAGTGACCAAAATGCCCTTGTTCTTCCCTTCTTGAAGAAATACCCTTGAAGAAGAAGAATGAGGATATTTCGGTCACTTAATAAAATCAATAGCCGGAAAAGCACCAAATAATTACTAACCCAAAAATAGTTGAAGTGCATTAAAATAAATGAAAAATCGATAAGGAAAAGTTGGGTGCTAAAAATAGTTTCCCTAAATATTGGATACCGAGTAATTGTTTGCAAGTTTTCGTTCCTTTTCCTCTTCCTTTTCTTTTTCCTAGTTTTCCTTTTCCCAGTCAATTTGCTTATCCTTCGCCCAGTCAGTCTCAGTTTTCCTTAATCAATACCTGAAGCTTTCACGTCGTCCATTGCTGCTCTTCTCCTTAATTGTTTGTTCGCTACTGCTGTTCTCCAAGTAGGTTTCGAATTGGCAAACCTATAAATCGATCTGCTATTGTTCATCGTTCTTCATTCTTCGTTCATCATTCTTCACCGTCTTGGTATCTGCTGGGTGAGAGTTTGAGTTGCAATTCAATCAAGGTAATTATAGTTCTTTACCCTAAATTACAAGTTCCAAGTATCAATCTTTCAATCGAATTGATATTGCAAGAATTTCACCAGCACAATGCGTTCGCTACTGACAAAAATTCATAAATTCATCTGTCGATCTCCTTCTGTTGTTCTTCACCCGAATTTCATCTGGTTCGAGTCAGGTATTCTGCCTATTTTTACATTCAAAAGTTTCAATTTAATGTATTTTCAAGTTTCAATTACAAACTCATCTGGTTCAGAGTATAAACTCAATTTGTTCTTGGATTCAGGTATTGATTTCGAAAATTATGTTTGGTATTGCATTTGCCTGTGAGTAAGACTTAAAGCAAAAAAAAAAAAAAGAAATTTGATTGTGTCGATATTGCTGTACTGAAATGTAAATTGGCCTGATTCGGTTCTGCCAGTTTTTACTACTGGTTTTTGTCGCTTTGTTGCTGTGTTTCTAGATGTGAAGTTGCTTATTTAGGTGCCTAAAATTTGTGTGGAGTGGCCAAAGAGTGTTATTACTTGAAAGGTAGAAGAATATGGTGAAATTTTTGGAGCCAAAAACACTGTCAAACTCCTTGAAACTGCTGAATTTTTCTACTGACTTTTGAGGTTTTTCTTGATGAATTCTGGCTATGTAGATAGTTATTTGGGAGCTCAAAAGTATGATTGAGAGTTTTGGATCATGCTTGAATGGTTTGGTGAAGGTATGAGTTGGATTCGAAGCTAAAAACCATCAATATTTTCTGTCTGAGTTCTTTATGTCATCTGATCTGTGTGCTGCTATTTGTGGCTTGTTTAGTTGAGGTTTTGGGTGATTGGAGTGTTTTGTTGAAGTTGGGATGTGCTTAAATGTTTTAGGGAGTGATTGAAATTGGTTTAGAGTCCTTTGGGGTAGATTTGAGGTCTTGGTTAATTTTTAATTGCAAGTGGTCCAAAATTCTACTCACTTGCATTAGTGTTTTGCTATGATTCTGTATTCTAGATTAGAGACTTGGGATGAGCCTTGGCCATTGTCTACGAGAGTTGTGTCCATTTTGTATACTTAACATACTTGAACTGTTGCCTCAGAAAATTTTGTATCCTTAAGCTTAGATAGTTGGATCATCATTTTTTTTTTCACACAAATTCTTAACTCGAGTGTGTTGTGGAGTGCAAATTAGAGTGTTTCGTAGTTATGATCCCAACCTTCGCCCTCAAGAGAAGGCCGTCAAGTACATCCGAGCGCTTAATGTGGCTAAATTAGACAAGGTATCAAGACCTCCACTTGGTTCAGTGATTGTTTTTATTTTGAGTTTTCATGGTTTGATGTTGTGGGATATTTGATAGATTTTTGCCAGGCCATTCATTGGAGCCATGGATGGTCATATGGATGCTATTTCCTTTGTTGCTCGTTGTTTGCCCCGCCTTTCTCGGGCATTTAGCTTCTCCTCACTACCAATAGGTAAATTCTTTGTATTTTTGCCTGAATCAATTCTTATTCCAATTCCAAAATGTGTTTATCTTTCTAAATCTTGTAAAGCAAGCGCAATCATCCCTGAAGCCAGTGTTGTCGGGGGTCGATGGTCAGTGACGATATTCTGCCAGTAGTTGCTGAGGTCTGTATCTTGGCCAGTCTCTCTTGCTCTTCGTTCTTCCTTTTCTTGCTATTTGCAAATTTAACTAATTTAACCACTATTTAATTTGCTGCTTAAATTACTAATGATTCAATTAGATTATAGCAACAATGAGGAAACCAAGTACGTCTGTTCAATTTTGACTGATATTGATTATCCTTGAATTCAATGGGTGGATTACTTGGGGGGTTTTGATTCGTATGGATGATTATGTGCCATCTGTTTGTATCGGCTGGTAATGCCTTTGCCATTCACCATTATTATATGTTAGAGCATTCTGTAGAACTCGTACATCTGATCCCAAGCAAATTCTTATTTTTCTGCAACCTTTGTTCAGTTATTAGAGGATTTGTATGTGCTTGTTTTGATCCTAAAGTGGAATTGGACATATGTCTATCTACCATTCTCATAGTGGAACAACTGAATCTTATATCGCTATGGACCTTTAATCTCCTAATCCTGACAAATTAGGCAAAATCTAAGTGTAGTCACTAAAGTTTTCATTATTGGCACCTAGTATCCATATTTCGTGGAGTACTTGTTGGTATTTTCTCAAATTGGCTTAGTGTGCAAACCTAGTGCTACATGAGGGAAAAGCTTGTCATGTTGCTGCTAAAGTTTTCCTTTTATTTGTGTTTTATTTGGATGTTATATTTGGATAGTAAACAATCCTATTTTCAGCTGTTTAGTAAGGATAAATTAATCCTTTAGATCATATCCTCTTATTTAGCTAGTTTGTGATCAATATTGTTATCTACTCTTTATGGATGTTTCACACGGGTTTATTTCCAACAAGGCTAGGTCTTTTGCACCTCTTGTATCTCTACAATCGTTGCTTATCACTTAATCAACCGGGTATCATTTGGTTTGGATTAAATCTTAGTTAGATCATGATACTCCGAATGGTGTAAGTTGCACTTGCATATGAGTTATAGGGCGAGTTTTTGACATTGATTCTTGAATATTATTCTCATATATTGATCCAGGGGCAGCAAATCATCATAAAGAATCGTTACTGTCAAAATCGAATCAAATAGGTATCAGAGCTTAATTTAGGGCCAATTGTAATAGGTTTGTGCTGGTTTCATGCTACTACTACTCTGCTGATTCTGTTTCTGATCTCGTGTTGCTGCTATTCTTGTTGTGGCATAGGATGGCTCGTGTTCTTTTTTTGGTCCTTAAACTTATGATGGAGGGTTTATAATCGGCGGCTTGGAATGAATGATCAAGATTTGAGATGGAATAACACCCCTGAGCTGCTCGATCTCTATCTAAACAACTACTATCCTGCTGCCTGTGTGCACCTGATCAACCACATTTGTTGCGTTTCAGTGTCTAAGTTTTTGTCTTACTACTTCTATTGGATCTTGAGAGTGTATTGGAGTGATAAGGGATTGTGTTAATTAAATGTTCATTAGATTGGAGTGTGTTTGAATGCCCGGAGAAAAGAAAAGAAAAAACTCATTGTCAAGCTGTTGCTATGGTATGTTCTGACCTGAATTTGCAGCCATTTAGGCTGATTCTCCAATTGATTCCTGTGATTTTGGCTCATTCCGATGCTTAAAAACCTGGAGGACAGCCTGGTAGTGGAGTTTTAAGTAATGGTGAAGGATTGATGTGAGTGTAATGCAAAAACTCGGTATAAAACAGTGCCAGAATTGTGCAAATTATTCTGATTCTTTTGTGCAATTCTTGTTGTAATTTGGGAGTTTTTCTAGACGGTTCTTATGATTTTTGGTGGTATTTTGACTCAGATGAGATGGGATTTTAGAAACCTATTTTGGATGAGTTGATAGAAGTAAGGAGTGAATTTTGATGTCAAAAACAAAATGCATGCTGCTGCTGTAATTTCTTGTCATTTTCTTCTACTTTTAAGTGCCTGATTTCACACATGATTATCACAACAGCAGTTGACTGCTTCAGCACATCAGTTGCAGTAGTAGTTGATCAAAAATAAAAAGTTCCATCTTCCTTTATTTAATTTATGGAATATCAATACTGGATTGTCAAGATTCGTTGTGTACAATCCTGGGCCTTTTCTTGTTCCAGCTAGCTTAGATTGATTCAATAGGGTTGGTTTACAGTTTAATGAGTATATTATATTTTGATTAGGGTTTACACCGAAGTATGATCGTTGAGTTTATTACTTTTATGTATATCTAATTTATTTTTTTTTATGTATATTTGATATGTAAGGCATTTTACCCTAGAATACACCAATTTTTATGGAATGTGTTGCCGAATTTTTTGTAGTATATTTTCAAGAATAACTCTAATGAACTTGTTTTCTCTTTGCAGTTATATATTCAATTAAGGACTTCATGTAAGATATGCATGGAATGCAAACTAAAACGATGTTGCAGATGCGAAGTTCTTTCGGACTCCCAAGCGTGACCATAGTTTAGGCTATTCATGATTTTATTTTTATTTTTATTAATTAATTTAGAATATTGTAGAAGTTTAGCCGTACCACTTCAACGAGACAAAACTAAAACAATTTTAATATTTGTTTTAGACATTGGATCAATAGAATCATAATTTGTGAGTAAAGTTTTTTTTTTCATGCTTAGTGTACGTTGTCATATATATATATATATATATATATATATATATATATATATATATATAGTCTCCTACATCATCAAAAACTATTATGGATTATATTATGATTATTCAGTAATTAAAGATATACATATAGAGACAAATGTAAGTTGCCACAAATTTATTTTTAGAAATAAAATATTATTTGTGTGTATATATATATATATATATATATATATATATATATATATATATATATATATATATATATATTCTCCTACATCATCAAAAACTATTATGGATTATATTATGATTATTCAGTAATTAAAGATATACATATAGAGACAAATGTAAGTTGCCACAAATTTATTTTTAGAAATAAAATATTATTTGTAGCAAATCATATATGCCACAAATACTACAAATTTGTCGCAAAGTTAGTTTTGTGGCAAATTGAAGTTGCTACAAATTGTACGATATTGTAGCATTTTAGCTTTTGTGGCAATTCAAAACATGCCACAAAAGCCTTACAATTTGTGGCAATTTTAAGTTTGCCGCAAAAGCCTTTTGTAACAAGGCATTTGTGGCATCCTTGTGGCATTTCCAAAAAATGCTACAAAAGGCTATTGTAGCAATATTTTTATATATTGTGACAAAATATGATGCCACAAATAACCAAATTTCTTGTAGTGTTACTGTGCGTGGGAGGGGTGGCATGGAGAGGTAGAAAGTTGGAAATTTGTAGATTAAGTGAGGATCGTATCTGATCAAGATGTGATGATCAACAATTTGGTATTGTTCATTAAGAATATGGATGAACGAATACAGAGAAAGACATTGTATTGGAGAGAGAAGCAAATAGTTGTTAGAGGAAAAGAGATTTTCTCTCTCTATATTTTGATATGTCCAACAATGGTGCTGCCAAATACATATATACAAAGAGTGAACAATGACAGCTGGCACCAGCTGTAACAACCATCTAACAAACTCCTAAAATATCTAGCAACAATGTCTAGCTTTATAACATTCCCCCTCAAGTTGTGAGTTGAAAGAGATTGACAACTCCCAACTTGGACATGAGATGATGATACTGAGCAGTAGTGACAACTTTGGTGAAGAAGTCAGCTACTTGATCTTTTGAAGAGACATACATGGGTTGTATCTGTCTGGCTTCGAGCTTATCACGAACGTAATGGCAATCAACCTCAATTTGCTTGGTGCACTCATGGAAAACGGGGTTAGCAGCGATGTGAAGAGCAACTTGATTGTCGCAGAGTAAGGTGACAGATTCAAGATGATCAATCTGGAGATCTTTGAACAAACTAAGTAACCATGTGACCTCACAACAAGCAACAACCATGGCACGATATTCGGCTACACAGGAAGAACGAGCGGTCACAGCTTGCTTCTTGGTTTTCCAAGAGATGGGTGAGTGACCGAGTAAAACACAATACCCAGAGGTAGACTTGCGAGCCATGGCATGACTGGCCCAATCAGAGTCGCAATAGGCAACCAACTTGGGTTGAGATGACTTGAAAAAACAAATTCCATGGCCAGGTGAAGACTTAATATAGCGAACAACTTGCAATGCTGCCTGCCAGTGCAAATCATTTGGGCACTGCATAAATTGGCTCAAGAGCTGAACGCTAAAATTGATATCCGGACGAGTGATGGAGAGATAGAGAAGTTTACCAATCAACCGCCTATACCGATTAGGATCTTCAAGGGGTGTATCCATATCAATGCCAAGCTTGACATTGGGATCCAGCGGGAGACGAAGAGGTTTGTAGTCAGTCATTTGAAGCTCTTCCAACAAATCCAGAGTATACTTTCTTTGAAAAAGGACCAAACCTTGGTCAGTATGAGCAACCTCTAAGCCCAAAAAAAAAAATGAACCGTGCCAAGGTCCTTCATCTGAAATCTGGAATGCAAACAGTGTTTGAGATGGGCAATGTCCTCATCGTTGTTTCCGACCACAAGCATATCATCAACATACACCAACACAGCACAATATCTACCCTTGTTTTGTTTAAAAAACAAGGAATAATCAGCCTTGGATTGCTTGAAACCAAACTCCACAAGAGCGGTTGAGAGCTTGGAGAACCATTGTCGGGGTGCTTGTTTGAGTCCATAAAGTGACTTAAGCAACTTGCAAACCTTATTAGATTTGCTCCCCCTATCGGCAACAACGGAATAGTTGTCCGTAGGATGCACGCGACTACCTGTGTGAGAGTAACCCAAACGCAAAGTCATATAGACCTCCTCATGTAAATCGCCATGGAGAAAGGCGTTGGTAACATCCATTTGAGAAACGTGCCATCCTTTCATAGCAGCAACAGCAAGAACTGTCCGGACAGTGGTCATCTTTGCAACAGGAGCAAAGGTCTCTTGATAATCAACACCATACTTTTGTCGGTTCCCTAACACAACCAATCTCGCCTTGTGCCTTTTTACGGTACCATCAGAACGATATTTAGTCTTGAATATCTATTTACTACCAATTGCTTTTCTCCCTGGAGGCAAATCAGTAATGAGCCAAGTGCCATTATCCTCAAGAGCTTGAAGCTCTAAATTCATAGCATCACACCATTTTTGGTGTTTGATAGCGTCGGCAACAGAGATAGGATCCTCTGCTGAATAGATAACAACAACAAAAGATTGTAAAGAGGGGTCAAGCTGAGTATAATGAATATAATTTGCCATAGAGTAAGGTGTGGTACAAGAAACAAAATCTTGTAACCATACTGGTGGTTTTTTGGCTCTAGTGGAATGTATTACAGGGTGGGTAGGTTGAGGAATAAGTTGGTGAGATTGAATATTGTCAGTGTTCTGGGTAGGATGTGGAGGGGTTGAGGAAGGCGCAATAGGCTGAATAATGTCAGTGTTTTGAGGCTGTGGTGAAACAGGAGGTTGAGATTGTGGTAGGGGTTGCTGGACAGAAGGTGAATGCCGAGAGATGTCAGTAGAGCAAGGTGGGAAAAAATCAGCAAAGTGCGAAAAATCCCAGGTAGGAAAGTGTGAGTTGATAACAGGCAATGGCTGCATATACTTGGACATGCTATCATGCTGGAAAGGAAAAATAGATTCAATAAATGTGACATCTCTGGAGACAAACAATTGTTTGTTGATCATGTTAAACAACTTATATCCTTTCTGAGTGTCGGCATATCCCATGAAAACACAAGGAACCCCACGAGCATCAAACTTATCATGAGTCCTCGAAGGATTTGAAGCAAAAGCAAGATAACCAAACACCCTTAGATGAGCATAGGAAGGAGCATGTCCAAACAACAATTCATGAGGAGTTTTGTTATTAAGAACTACTATTGGCAACCTGTTTATAATATGTGTGGTAGTGAGCACACAGTCGCTCCAATACTTTAGAGGCAGACCTGCTTGAAACCACAAGGCACGACTAATTTCAAGCAAATGACGATGCTTGCGTTCAACTAGACCATTTTGTTGGGGTCTATCAACACATGTAGTTTGATGAATAATCCCATGATGAAAAAAAAACGCTTGCAAGCATCACAATCAAATTCAAGAGCATTGTCAGACCTAATAATCTTGACATGCTTATTGAAATGTGTGCGGACAAACTGTACATAACCTTCAAGAATACCAAGAGATTGAGACTTATGCTTTATGAGATAGGTCCATGTAGTTCGACTACAATCCTCTACAATAGTAAAAAAAAAAATCTATATTTCCTTTAGTAGGTACTCTATAGGGACCCCATATATCTATATGAACAATCTCAAAAAGCAATTGACTCTTGGATTCTCTAATAGGAAAGGGCAATTGTGTATGTTTTGCCATCAGACATGTAACACAAATTTGAGTTTTATTTGACTCCAACATGGACAACTGAGGTATATGCTTCAATTTAGACATGGTGGCATGACCAAGTCTATGATGCCAAAGAACATAATCCAGATTTTTCACAGAACAAGTAAGAGGGGTGGAATTTGTATACTTGTCAACCACTGAATTTCTGACAACTTCACTCTCTCCATTAGTGAAGTAATATAATCCTCCTTGCTCCTTACCAACTCCCTTCACAATCTTTGTATGTAAGTCCTGAATAACACAATGCTCAGGGTAAAAAATCACCATGCAATTATTATCCTTCACTAATTTAGATATAGACATAAGTTTAAACTTGAATGACGGAGCAACTAAAGTGCTTATCAAGTTTAAACCGTTTTTCAACCGTACATCTGCTTCAGAAGTAATAGGTGCTCTAGCACTGTTTGGCAAATTAATGTGAGCAAAGTGTCTAGGCTTACATGCAGCACTAGATGTAGACAAGCTAGGAGTTATATGATCTGTAGCTTCAATGTCCATAATCCAATCATTTGTGTGAATTGAGGAGCATGAGCAGTAGACTTTACCTGTGGATGTGTTGTCCAGCTCCTCATCAGTGTCATATTGTGCTAAAGGAGCCTTGTTCTGCTGAGGAATCAACTTCAGCAATTGTTCAACTTGATTTTGAGTCAAACCAAATGTATTCGAATTCTGACTCAGTCCT
Organism: Portulaca oleracea; assembly: GCA_029582165.1. NCBI lineage: Eukaryota > Viridiplantae > Streptophyta > Magnoliopsida > Caryophyllales > Portulacaceae > Portulaca > Portulaca oleracea. The sequence continues at coordinate 22,715,470 of CM055885.1, forward strand.
CCTTGATGTGGTGCAATCTGAGTAGATGCAGCAGCAGCTGTCACGCCCCTGGAATCACTTCCCTTGGAATCATTTCCTTGACCTTTACCAATCTTGTTCCCTCGTTTTTGAGGAAATTTCTTGCTCTTTGGATGCCAATGAGGATATCCAATGATCTACCAACATCTTTCTTTAGGATGACCTTTGTTTCCATAGACACAACATTTCTCATCACTTCCTCGAGTGTACAAGGCAGATGCCTCATAATCAGGAATCTTTGTATCGTTCAACACTTATCTTTGCATCTCATCTTGTTGGATCATGGCACAAACAACATCTACTTGTGGCAGAGGAGTCATAATCAGAATATGACTTCGGAGTGTTTGAAAATTTTCATTCAGTCCATTAAGAAACTGAAAGAGTTTTGATTCCTCTTTTTGCTTCATCAAAGCATTAAGAAATGCAGTGATATCATTACCAATAGTGGAAATTCGTGGCAATTCATTCATAGCATCCAATTCTTCCCAAAGTCCTTGCAGCAAGGTATAATATTCTCCCACAGACTATTCTCCTTGCTTAATTTCATACACATCACGATTCAATTTATATTTCCTTGATCCTTGACTCAGAGAGAATCGTTTCTCAAGATGCTTCCACACATCACATGCAGACTGAATATACAAAATGGATTTACCAATCTGATCAGAAATATTAAAAATAATCCAGGATATTACCAAACTATTGCAAGCTTCCCACTACACTGCTTTAATTTCATCATCAGTCGGTTTTCCGAAAGTTCCGAGCACAAACACTAGCTTGTGCCTTGTAGACAATCCAATCTCCATAGCTCGTTTCCACGTTCTGTAATTCTTGGCACCGATCAACTTTTCTCCAGCATTGGGAGAACTTGGACCATCAGATGGATGTATGAACGATGGATTCTGGAGTTCTGCGTAATTGAGACGGCTTCGCTCTGCAGACATCGTGATCTTTAGGTTCAAGAATCGCCGAAGAAGATAGGCTTGAATCAGAGATCTAACTCAGCTCTGATACCATGTAGATTAAGTGAGGATCGTATCTGATCAAGCTGTGATGATCAACAATTTGGTATTGTTCATTAAGAATATGGATGAACGAATACAGTGAAAGAGATTGTACTGGAGAGAGAAGTAGAGAGTTGTTAGAGGAAAAGAGATTTTCTCTCTCTATATTTTGATATGTCCAACAATGGTGCTGCCAAATACATATATACAAAGAGTGAACAATGACAGCTGGCGCCAGTTGTAACAACCATCTAACAAACTCCTAAAATATCTAGCAACAATGTCTAGCTTTATAACAAACTCCTAAAATATTTTGAAAGTTGGAAATTGATGTACGTTTTATTACTGTAACTTCTTATCTGCCAGTAAAGTCAATGAAATACACCATATCATTTTTTTTATTTCATCACATTTGAACGGTTGAGATGATACAACCAATAACATCAATGGTCATGATCAACTGCAAATCCGAAAGTTACTCTCGTCAAGGTCAACTTCATTTTGCAACTATTAATAGTAGATAGATTAAAACAAGACCTCCTAAGGAAAACCCAAATCTAGGAGAAATGATTTGAGAGGTTTGGATTTTTCAAACCAAACTCGAAAACTATGAATGAATGTTTCTAATGAAAACGATAATATTTTGCTTTTACCAAGATTTGAACCTGATAGAGAAATGAATGCTGAGAGTGTTTATCAATTAGCCGCTAAATCTTTAATGACATAATGTCAACTTAAAAAAAGACAGTCATACATATAGATTACAATGCAAATAATAGCGCATAATTAAAATAATATTCATTAGCTTCTATATTAAAAAAATATTCATTGGTAAGTCTTTCTTCTACCAAATTTACTAATTCAATATACCAATCTCAATATAAAAATAGAATAATGTAAAATTTAATAAATATTAAAGTGTAAAAATCCCATAAAAAAACTTATATAACTGTTCTACATTTTCTTAAATAATTGTAAAATAAAATAAAATATTTATTATTTAGCGCATTACGCTAAAGGACCTATATTATTTCCCAGACAGAAGTTGGGGGAAAGAACAAAGGAAAAGAAAGAGCGATCCATACAATAAATCAAAAACAGTAAGACCCTACATGGAAAAGGCAAGATTCCTGTATAAATTTGGAATTATTAAAACAAAGTATTAAAATTATATAAGTGATGTAGGCCTCATACCATAAATGAATGTAAAATACAAAGTGTTAAAATTGTCTCAATATATAAGATAAAGAAATTGAGATCATTATTTAAAACAAGTAAAAATTAGTTCTTATTAGAAAAAAAATGGTGAATGAATTATAAATGAGATCACCAAGAAATACATAAATTGTAAGTTCATAAAAAAATGACATTAAAATTCTTGATTTTTTTCACCAAAGAACTTTTGAAGATAATTTGTACAAAGAAAATACATATATAATGTGTAACGCCCCGGAAATTCAATTATAGAAAAGTCAAAGTCAAACTAACGTTAACAGACAAAACTTAGCGGAAGACTTCAAATTTAGTTTGGGCGTCACTGCCGTATCCCCGAAGGAATACAAGGCGAGAAAGGAAAACACAACTGTCTGCTAACGGTAACTACTAACAACTCAAAACAAACTTTAAGAATTCATAACGAAAACAATATAAAAGATTTAAGGACTTCTAGACTCGTCGTCCTCACTTCTAATTCCCGTTCCCAGCATTTAGATCTTCACCTGAAAACAAAACATTTCAAAAATGAGGGGGAAATCTCAATAATGTCTACCCCTAACGTTTAAAACAGTTTAAGTTCATTTCAATTCCTTTTGGGGAGAGGGAACAAGTCAGAACATTTCGCAAACCTTTAACCCTTAACTGTTTTTCTCAACCCAACCAAATCATATTTTATTATGCGGGCGGGATACCACATCCCTTAAAGTAACAATTATCATACCGGATCCCAGATCCTCTGCCTACCACAGGCTACGACCAGGGTCCCAGACCCTTTGCCTACCAGGGTCCCAGACCCTTTGCCTACCACAGGCTACGACCAGAATATCAAGTGTTCACATTTCCGCCTACCACAGGCTACGACCAGGGTCCCAGACCCTTTGCCTACCACAGGCTACGACCAGAATATCAAGAGTTCACATTTCCGCCTACCACAGGCTACGACCAGGGTCCCAGACCCTTTGCCTACCACAGGCTACGACCAAAATATCAAGAGTTCACATTTCCGCCTACCACAGGCTACGACCAGGGTCCCAGACCCTTTTGCCTACCAGAGGCTACGACCAAATAAACCCGCTTAATGTTTCACTTGAATTATTAGTATCTTATGCAATCTCATCTCACAGCTCTCAAGTCAAACCCAACCAAGGTTTATCAAAATCAATAATAAAACCACTAATAAAAGACCATCTCAATTTCCTCAACTCATAAATCAAAGAACACAAAATTACAAACAGTTATCCAAAACAGATGGTCACATTGCAACATAAAGTCCCCTTTCGGGATGCAATTCTCAAAACAGATTAGAAAATATTAAAACACATTTAAAGAGCATCCTAGTGGGGATTAGAGCATAGACATTACCTGATATACTTCACAGCACAGCAAAAGAAGAACACACTTGAGCTCACTAACGTCTCGCACTAACTCGGGCCTAGAATAAAAGTAATTATCTAATCAAAACGCGTTCTAACGAAGTTAGTATTAACTATTAACTACCTAACCCATCCCCTAGGAACACTTAGGTTCCTATCATTTACGAAATTACACTTAACACCTCCAAGAAAACACATAACAAGATCACATATTATTTTCACTCAACAATTATTATAAAAAGAAGCAAGCAGAGGGCAGATTATAACGTTCACATAAAACGGGTCACAACTCGACTTCCCGACATCCTACGGGGCTGGTTCTGGACTTTTCGGAAACCTCGGGATGTCTACTAAAACTTCTATGTTGATGATTAAACCCAAAACAGTTTCGAAAGACTCCAAAAACACCCGTCTTTCCCATTGGTCCAGTTCTGACAGGTTCTGGTAAAACGGTTATAACTCGGGCTTTGCAAATCAAACATTCGATCCGTAAAATTCCTATGGTTCCTAACATCTAAGGGAACCTCCAGTTCAAAGGGTTTGATCAAAAGGTAACTACACTAGCCGTGGTGACTCGATCTTTAGACACTAACGAAACTGTCCCAATCCCGGTTCTTATTTAATTTACAATTTCAGTTCTAACTTCCACCATTCGATCCCGGGGTCCTAATTTGGGCTCAAAACAGTAATTAGGGTCTAAGGTATATAGTCCAACCCAACTAAGGTCCAACATCAAACTTTTTAATATTAAAACCAATTTATAAAACATGAAAATCACTTTAATGTTGTCACCAACCCTAAAGTCATGCATGATATAATTATAACATTATCTTAACAAGAATTCTACATTATTCTAATTCAAGGTTCCAAGAATTAACAAGGATGATTATAACATGTGGGTCTCTTTAATCAAGATTCAAGAAAGACTAAGAGAACATATGAATAAAAATAAAGTGCATATAATATTTAAACTACTAATCTCTTTTACAAGATTTAAATCAAGCATCATGAATTAATAAACGAGAATCGAATCCTTAGTAAAACAACCAACCTAAATTATTTAATCAAGATTAAACATGAATTAAACATGAATGAACCCTAAGAAAAAAAAAGAACATATAATATTTAACTTAATGAAACAAGAAACCTAACTAATTTACAAGAATCAAGAAAGGCTTAGGTTTACATGTAAAAGAAACATAAAGAACTTAGAAACATTAAAACTACCAATCAATAATTCTAACAACTAATTCTTTTTACTAGACTCCATCAAGATTCAAGAATTACTTAAACAAGAATTGCACTTTTATTAAGTCCACCTAATTTATCTAACAACCTTAAACATGAATAACCTTTAAAAGAAAACAAAGAACATATAAAGTACGATAAACATAAAACTACTAATCAAGAATTTAAAGTTTTATTAACAAGAAACCAACTTAATTTATTTAACAACTTAACAAGATTTGTTTTCTAGGAACAATAAAGAATATAACGATTTAATAACTAAACGTTCAAGAATTAACCTAGATAATAAATTTCCAAATTCGTACATACAATAATATTATGGTCTAAAAGATTCATATAAAGAATATAAAGAATATTAAAGAACCACTTTCAAACCTAATAACCAACTATTACAACCTAATCTAATTACAATTTACAACATACAATTACACATAACAATTTATAATTTACACATAATTACAACAAGAAATACAATTACAAATAATTTCCCCTAATTACAAAATTACAGAAATTATAAACATAAAAATTATATCAATACAAATATATATAAAATCAGATTGTTAATATTAAAACAAGAAAAGAAAAGGAAAAAAAAGAAATAGATGAAAGTTTAGGGTTAGGGTTAGGGTTAGGGTTAGGGCTTTTACGTAGAGTTAGGGCACGGGTTCGGGTTTTCCGGCGACACGATGGGCAGGCGTCGACGGCGGCACGACGGGCGGCGGTCAGAGGCGGTGACAGCAGCGGCGGCGCTGTGGTGCGGCGGTGTCGGGATGGGCAAGGGCTGCGTCTGGCGGGCAACAAAGAACGCGCGATTGCAACTTCACGTGGTCAGGACACGCTAGGGTCGGTGTACGGCGGCGAGGGCGGTGGCCTGGGGGTGGTTTCCGACCGGTGCTGGTGGCGGACGACCCCTGTGGACGGCGGTTACAGCAGAAGGAGAGAGAGAAGGGAGAGGGAGAGAAGAAAGAGAGAGAGAGAGAGAGAGAGAGAGAGAGAGAAAGGGCGGGTACGTGGTGGTTGCCGGTGGTGTCGACGGTGGTTTCCGGCTGTGGTGGCGGCGGCCGTCTGGTGGCACGGCTGGGGTGGTGGCCGAGGGAGAGAGAGAGGGGAGAGGAGAGGAGAGGCTAGGGTTTGGTATTAGGGTTTAGGGTTGAGAGAGGGTTTTTATACTACCCATCTAATTTGGGCCCAAATAACTCTCCTAACCCAACCCAACTAAAACAATTAAACTGATTTTTCTAAAAAAAAAAAACTAATAATACTAATAATAGTAATAATAATACTAATACTAATAATAATATAATCACATAGCAAATAATATTCATGTAATTAATCACATAATAATATTTATAATATCACAAAGATATTAACTCACGAAAATACTAATCTACCCTTGTTAGCCCCTCAACGGTCCTACGAGCTCAAGCGTTAGCATAAATAAACACAAATGAATAACAATAATTAATGAAGTCAAACCTAATTTATTAACGACGTCACGGTCAACATCGTTGGATTTTTCGGGGTTTTACATCATTACCTTCTTAAAAGAAGTTTCGTCCTCGAAACTTAAACTTAACCCTAACGGCCCGGTAAGGAAAACTAACGGTTTCATTCCTCCTAAAACTCGAGGTTTTACATAATGATAGTACAATTGTTATATAATTTTATTTATTATTTTATAATTATTATTTGAATTGATTATTATTATAAAATTACTCTAAAAATCAACATAGCAATATTAAAAAAATTATCCGTGCATTACACGAGATATACAACGTTAGTTTATTATTTAATAATGAAATTTCATATGTTGTAGTCTAGCTTTCTAGTTTTCATTCAACTTTCTTTCCAAGCAAATTCCATTGAAGTAATTTACAAAGCTTCTCTCTCTCTCTCTCTCTCTCTCTCTCTCTCTCTCTCATGGTTTCCATTGATGCCTTGATTTCAATCTTTCTAGTGCTAGCTACCACAAATCCAACTTTTAGTGAGGAGGAGAGCTAAGGGTCACAAATTCTACTCTCAAGTGAGAATTTGGGGATTCTTAGTAATCCAATTCACAATTTTTCTTGTTTGTTCAGGGGAAAATCCAATTGAAAGTTGAAGATTCAAGTCAAGATTTAGTGCTTTGGAGGTATAATCTCTTATTCTCAATTTTATTATTAGTTGTAGTGTTATTGATTTCTTATTTCTTGTTCTTAATTGCTTTCTTAGTTGAAATTAGGTTTAATTCATCTTTTATGCTTTCTTGATTATTATCCATGTCTAGATTAGTTTAATCGCTTTCTTTACATAATTTACCGCTTTGCGCATTTAAAACCCCTTACGCAAACCAATTTCCTTGTCAAGCCTACACCCATCCATGTGGATTCGACAACCCTTACCTCACAAAAACCCACAAAAATACCACAACCGAACAATGGTGCCATTGTCGGGGATGGCGTTATTTGGTAGATTAGGATTATTGGTTTCTGCGTAAATAGCTTATTGGTTTCTAGATACCTCCTAGAAAATGTAGTCAAAAAAATTGAATAATCGAAAAAAAATTATAAAAAAAAAATTAAAAATAGAAAAAAGAGAGCTATGGCTAGTTCCCAATTTCCCCAACTTGAGCATGAAATTTTTTGGAGGTATTTTGCTAGATTACATTATTATCGTGCTCAATGTGAATTGTATGGTATCTTTTATGGTACAATAGATCTTTTGGGAATTGTGAATGAGGGTGTGAATTATGAGACCCGAAACCTCTTAGATTATTACGGGTTTTCCAATTTAGGAGAAGATAAAACATGAGAGTTACTTGAGTGGTTGTCTAGGGATTCTTATGAATTTCAGCAACAAAATGTTATTCCTAGCGACCAACCTTCTTATTATGCACCACCCTCTGGGACGGAAGCTAAATAGTCATGTGATTATCCCATATATTTTGATGAGCAATCTTATGGTAGGGATTATGTAGGAACTCTTATGATCCTCCCCAATGTGATGTTGTTGAGTCTCATCCTTTGTGCTTGCATTGTGAATCTCCATATCATGCTTCCGAATCTTGTATACAAGTCGAAATAGATAATATTCGTGCTGAAGTGGATGATTTTCAAGTTGAGATGTGTGTGCAAATGAATGAGTACATGCAAGAATTTGAACACATGCTTAAAACAGGGGTAGAAGCTTTCTCTTCACAAATGGTTAATTCAACAGTTGAAGTAGATCATTCATCTTTGAGTCCTAAAATGCATGTTAATTCTTCTGTGTATGATTATGATGAGGATGATGACTACTATAATAAACCTAGTTTCGCATGGAGGCTTAGCAATTCTTTAGCTCTAGCTACACCTAGTGAGCATGAAGAACATGATGATTTTGTGTGTGATGATGTAGAATTTGATGAAAACATGCTTGATGATGAACAATTGTCCACACCGATATTCATGCCTTTATGTGAAGAGAAGGTTGAGTTTATTAAATGTCATGATACTTGTGACGCAATTGAGCATGATCTTGTTGAGAGTGAAATTAAATCTTTTGTGATTGAATGTGTGCTAGATACTGACTTATTCACTTTCATTGAGAATCATTGCATTAGTGAGGCATTAGCTACCCTTTCTTGCAAGTCCATGGATGTAGAATCTTGTGATGATGAGCTTAATTCTTTGGGGAATAATCCTAATTGTTTGAACTTGGTTTGTGACAATGATGCTTTTGATGATGATATGCTTTATGAGTCACTCATGATGGGTTATGACTCAGGATCTTCCACTTTCACTTTTGATATTGTTTTGAATGATGCACCTTTGTCTCCTAATACTGATAGTTCTTCTGATGAGTCTGATATTGATAAAGATGAAGATGTGCCTGTTTGTGATATTGGGAGTGTTATGATGTAGTCCAACCCTACTTTTTCCTTATCACCCATTGATGATTATGATGAATTGGATGAAAGTTGTGATTTGGAATCAGTGTTTGATGAAAATTGCTTGGAGATTGAGTTTGAGTCATTGTTTGCATCCAAGTCATTGCATGAGCATGTTCAGGAATGTGTTGTATTGCCCCCTTCCGTTGATTTGTATACCCAATCTCCATTTACACGTCAATGGGAGGAATCATTTATCATGTCTCATTTCACCGTGCCTAGGAAAGTCTTGTACATTCCTATAGTCCGTCCTTTCTATGACTTTTCTAGGTCATTTGATAAACTGTTAAGAGCACCAATGTTTGTTGATGTAATTTTGAGAGTGTGCTCTTACCTTCACCAATCTGAGATGCATTCTTGGATGCATGAATTATTACTCCGAGCGTTGAACGGTTCTGACTTGGTGTCCGATATCTTGAGGTGGGAAGGAGTGAGTCTTTTGATAAGAAGCCTTCGAGGTAATATCCTTCCTCACCTTTCTTGTACTGTTAGTGAGTACTCTTTCTTTTCTTCTTTTGTTTTCTTTTTGTGTGTTTCTTTTCCTTTCCTTTTGGAGTGCTTGCTTACCTTACTTCTGTTTCCTTTGAGGACATTGCAACCTCTTTGTGTCGGAGTGGGGAGGGGGGAGGGGTAGTATGCATTTCGGCTTTTGAGTCTAAGAAAAGAAAAAAAAAAAAAGAGAGAGTGAGATTCATATTGTAAATGTTTTGGTTTTGCTTTGGTTCTTTAGTTAGTAGTGTCTAGTATATATTTTTATTTTTATTTTCTTTTAATCTTGCATGTCAAGCTCTAAGCATTTAGATGAGTTTAAATTGTATATTCTAACCTTATGCTTGGTGCTTTTGGATCGCGGATCAAGTTGTGTTTAATTGAAGACCTTGTGGTAACCTCATTCCGCCCTCTCTTTAAGTGTATATATTTTTGATCCATGATGCATGCTTGATTTTTCCTTTTAGGTGGCGAACCCCTGATATGTGAATGTTGGGATTATCTTGTTGTTGGAGCCGTGTGGGCTCGGGTCGCCATCGCTTTTTACGTGACAAGTGTTTAGTATATATGCTTTTCTTAGGATCTCTATCTTACTTGTGACACCCTTCTCACAATGGGGACATTGTGATGTTTTCTGTTGAAGTGAGGGTGATATTTTCCATGTTCATGGGTAGACAACCTAGTTTTTTGTTTTTGTTTTCTTAGTTTTTGTCTAAAATTTGAAAAATTTTGTGTAAAAAAAAAGAAAAGAAAGGGAAAAAGGTTGTGAAAAACCCCAAAAGTGCTTCTTTTTCTTTTTGAAGACGCTTTCGTTCATAATTATGTACGTAGTTGTCTAAATAGCCGATTTAATCATTTAGAATTGGTCGATATGAATAATGATAGGCCTTAGGAAGGATTTCTGCCATATTTATCTCTATTAGACCTTTACATGGGATGTGAAAGTAGAGTCCTCACCTCTTGCACGCCCCGATTGTGAATTTCTTACCCAAAGTTAGACGATCTTAGTTGTTCAATGCTCTTGCTCGTCTTAATTAATGAATTAATTAATTACTGTCGGTTCTACTTATGAGGGTTGGTATGGGTGGACGGCGCTCATGCTCCTTAGGTACAATTTTTACGTATGGAGCAACTCGAATCAGGTACGGTAACCCTTTGCGAAGGCCGGTCCGATTCCCGAACAAACCGACGCCGACGCCCTAAAATCTTACAAAACGGATTGAGAGTAAGGCTAAAGAAAGAAAAGATTAAAGCAAAAAAGGAAAAAAAAGCAAAAGAAGAAGAAAAAGGTTGAGAAAGTGAAAAGAAAATAAGAAAAGAAAAGAGAAGTTGAAAGAAAAATAAAGAGTGAAGTTAATTAGGTTAACTAATAACCCCAAGCTTGAGCACGAAAATGACTTTGATTGTCTGGCTTAGGTTAGGAAGGATTGATTAGAGCCCACTTGCACTTGTGCACAAGAATTTTTGCTCATCATGAAGTGCCGGGGGTTGAAAACCTCAAGGATTGGCAGTTTTCAACCTTTGTGTCCTTGTTTATTTATATTTGCTTCTTCCATTTGATTGTTGAGGCGGGCTAGGGAACTAAGTGCATGATTGGGGATGGGAATATCTTCTTCTTCTTTGTTTTGTTTTTGTTTTTGTTTTTTCACCTTTTCTTTCTTTCCCTTTTTCTTTCATGGCTTTTCCCCTTTCTTTATCTTTGTTTTTAGTTTGCTCGGGGCGAGCAAACCTTTGTGTTGGAGTGCTGTTCGGTCTCGTTCCGAGCCGAATTCTTTTCTTTTATAGGGTATTTTTGCTTGTTCTAGCCCCTTAATTATATATTATATATGATGATTTTGTGTTTTGTAGGAAAATAAAGAATTAGAAGGAAATTGGGCTTAATTGAGGCTTTTTAGGGAATCCCAAGTGATTTCCCGAGCCGACCCGAGCTAACCCGAGCCGAGAACCAAGGCGAGACCAACCCGGGAATTCCATTTCCATTATTGGCGCAAAACAGGGCAAAGTAGGACAGCCGGGCATCGCACTCGAGTCACACAGGGTCTCGCCCGTGACTTTGTTATGCCGCGCCAATGTATCGACCAAAACGGAGGTCGCGCCCGCTACATGAGTTGTCGCGCCCGCGACCGACTTCTGAGCGAAGGAAAGGCCTACGGACAGAGCAGTGTCGCGCCCGTGAATGGTTGTGTCGCACCCGCGACAGTAAGTGGTCGCGCCCGCGACCGGTTGCTCGCACATGCGAATGATACTCAACGAGAGACGGATGGAAGGAGGCAGATGTGGGTCGCACTCGCGACGTTCGGAAACTGTGGAAAAATTGCGTGGTTGCTGTGCTTAGTTTTAGGGTTTTGGCTTGTGTTTTTCCTCCTTCTATAAATACCCCATGTACTTCAGCACTATAATTATCATTAAGAGTAGGATTAGAGTAGAATTAGGTTTAATTACTTTCCTTTATCTTGCTTTAATTTCTCTTCAAGTCTTTAACTGTTCTTCAAGTTTTCTTGTAAATTTGTATTCAACTTTCTTTCCAAGAAAATTCCATTGAAGCAATTTCTAAAGCTTTCTCTCTCTTTCTCTTTGGTTTCCATTGATGCCTTGATTTCAAGCTTTCTAGTGCTAACTACCACAAATCCAACTTTTAGTGAGGAGAAGGGCTAAGGGTAACAAATTCTACTCTCAAGTGAGGATTTGGGGATTCTTAGTAATTCAATTCACAATTTTCTTGTTTGTTCAGGGGAAAATCCAATTGGAAGTTGAAGATTCAAGTGAAGATTTAGTGCTTTGGAGGTATAATCTCTTGTTCCCAATTTCATTATTAGTTGTAGTGTTATTGCTTTCGTATTTCTTGTTCTTAATTGCTTTCTTAGTTAAAATTATGTTTAATTCATCTTTTAGGCTTTCTTGATTCTTATCCATGTCTAGATTAGTTTAATCGCTTTCTTTACATAATTAACGCTTTCCGCATTGAAAACGCCTTACGCAAACCAATTCCCTTGTCAAGCCTAACACCCATCCCTGTGGATTCGACAACCCTTACCTCACAAAAACCAACAAAAATACCACAACCGAACACCAGGCTTGCTGCGACGCGTATTTTTGTGTCCAAATACTATGTTTTGTTTTGTTTATGAGCAATATCAATTGCTGTTGTCTCTGCGTGGGCCTCTTCTGAAGTTGCATAAAGATCAGTTTCACGATCTACATTAGCAGGTGGAAATCTGTAGAAATGATTTGGAGGATGTTCAGTTACAGTTGATGAATGATAAGAGTAATATTGCTCTTAGTAATTTGAAGAAGGAAATAAGAGATTTCTATCTTAAGGTGTTGGATTCTGCACAAATGTTGATTCAATAACAAGCTAAGGTTACGTGGCTTAACTTTGGTGATTGCCCTTCACTTCATCCATTATTGTTGGGTGTCATTGTTGTTCTTGATTGTTGATTGAATGATTGGAAATAGTATTGCGTTGTGTTGAAATTTATTTATTGAATTTGTTGAGTTGGTGGTTGTGTTGGTGGTTGTTTTGTTGGTGGGTATTATTGGTGGTGGTTGTGTGCCCATCCGGGTTTGTTCTTCATGGTGCATTCCCCTTGCCGGTTTCACCCCCATTTTCCTCCACAAAATTAGCCTCACAAAACCCGTCAAAGCTTCCTGGCTATAAAAAAACCCAAACCTCCATCCGCTGAAATTATACACCCCACAAGAAAACCAAGCTCCACAAATGGCCTCCAAGTCCTATGTTTCGGGCAAATATGATGTCCCTCTTTTCCCTAAACCCAAACCCAAACCATCCTTCGAGGAGACTCTTCAACGTATCGAAGAGAACGTTCGAGAAGTGCAACGTCGAATGAGTGACATACTCCACACTACGACCCCTATGCAACTAGAGTCCTCGAAAATGGATCGTGATATTTCAACTCGGGCTCTTAGAACGCACCATAGTGGTTATTCAAGGTATTTTGATGATCATCGACATGGTGGTTATCAAGGTAGGAGAATGGAGGAGAAGGTTATTTCATAGCCTTTTAGGAAGGGAAGTGCTCACTCTTGGAGAACGGCTTCATCCAAGCGAAGTTGAACTTCTAAGCCACCCAAACCATCTTCCCGAGCTCATTATAAGGAAAGTGCGGAATATCTTCGGAAGCTCAAGGGTAGAAAATGCTTCACATGTCGAGTTTATGGTCATTACCAAGCCCAATGCCCTATGAAGATGGTTGAAATTTCCAAAGCAGGTGAGGTAGCCACACCGGAGGCTCCAAAGACTAGTGTTGAGGTTCGCGCACAAGAAGGGGAGAGTTCGATTCCTTGGCGATCCTTTATCTTGACCAAGGATTCCCGGGATAACTCTCAACGGGAGAATATCTTCCAAACTCGGTTCACCATCGGCGATAAGGCAGCCAAGGTCATCATCGACGGTGGGAGTTGCACCAACTTGGCCACTACCTACATGGTTGAGAAACTCCAATTGCTAGTCTCGGCTCATCCTTAACCGTATAGCTTGCAAGGGCTAAAAGATGGCGGCGACTTCGAGGTAACCCAACAAGTCTTGGTTTCTTTCTCCGCTTGGTCTTATGAGGATAGTGTTCTTCATGATGTTGTCCCCATGGATGCTTGCCATTTACTACTTGGTAGACCTTGGCAATTCGATCGACATGCTATCCACGAAGGCCGTAAGCTTCTCAATGAGAGAAAGGAAAATCAAACTCATTCCTTTACCCCCTTTCAAAGTCGATATACCACAAGCCGGGGTGGGAAGTGAGAAGAGAAACCTCCAAAAGAGTGAAGCACAGGATGAGACTGCTTCGAGTAAAGGAAAGCCACATCAGGCTTTACTTTTGTGAAAAAGCAATCTTAGTGAGGTTGAGCGAAACTTAGCTCCACAGAAATTTCCAATCTCCCTCCCTTGTCCCTCACCCTTACCTAACACTCCCATCGAGCTTTGCACAGAGTCTCCAAGTCTTGAGCCGTGCTCCATCACTCCCAAGCCTTGCCATGGAATTGAGTTACATGAGGACACGCCCTTGACCAATCTCCCGAGCTCCATTTCTTCCACATCGAGGTTGCATGAGGAAAAGGTTGTCTCCAGTAGCCTTGATCCCGAGCTCTCATGTGACGAATTCCTTGTTGCTTTCAACAAGTCGATAGGTGCTAGACGTGTTCGGGTCCTTCGTGATGTCGACTTAGCCCCTCCTTTCGCTGAAGTTTGCTACATTTTTTAAAAGGGTGGGTTAATGAGTGCCACTCTACTTCGACTGTTGGAGTACGTGCTTTTGGGTCTACACGGGTATCCGGTAATTTTGAACCCCCAAGAGTTGAGGACAACTCTTTTCGAAGAAGGGGAGTATGAATCGTATGGGCATCAGTTCACTTTTGGTTCATCTCTATCGGACCATTCCCGAGGCTTCTAAGGGGCTTCGGAACCATCCGCAAGAATAAATACAAAGTGGTGAAGGCGTTCAAAAGTTCAAAATATGCGTGCCTTCACTGTTTCAATCATAACTCCTTAAATACAACTCCGATAGGCTTCAAATTTTGGGAGCTTAATATAAACACCAAGAGCTTTACATCGATATCTTATAGGCCTAAAACGAATTTCGGATGAAGAAGTTATGCGCATTTGAAGTCGAAAGAAGAAAACTGCACAGAAGGACGTCGCACCCGCGACCTTCCCCTGCCCGGCTTGCTGTGACGCGTATTTTTTTGTCTAAATACTATGTTTTGTTTTAATTTTCCCCATTAGTATAAATACTCCCTTAGCTTATTTTCCAAGATAGATTTTGATGATGAATGTTTAGGAATTAGACTCAAGAAAATTCCTCTCAATTGGAGAGTGGTAATTGTGGGTTTTCAAACCCTAATCAATGAAGCTAATCCTTTGGTGGAAATTTCTTGATGATTTCTCTTCTTTGTGAGTGGTTGTTCTACCTCCACTCTTTGTGAGATTTCTTGGGTGTTTCAAGACTCTTTGCTTGTGGAAGGTCCTTGTGCTAGAGATTGAACATCTTAGTTCAATTTGGTGAGATTTCTCTATTTAGAATTGTCCATATCTTTTAATTTCATGTTTATCTTCATAAATCCAAAAACCCAAAAAAATTGGTTTGTAGTGTTTATGAGTTCTATGGGTGGATTTCCATCATCTACATGATTTTGCATAGACCCTAGGTCCCATTTCCTCTCTAGAAAAGAAAACACAAATCTACCCTTAATGAAGAAAAGGAAAAATCCGGATCAACAACACCATCATGAGCGCGACATAGGTCATCGCAGGCGTGGCAGGTTGTCTTGCACGAGGGAGAAACTCTTGGGTTTAGCCATCGCGGGCATGACGAGCGCCATTGTGGCCGCGACGGGGCGATGGGAGAAAACTCCCCAAAAATCGGCTCCTTCGATCACGAGCGCGACTAAGGGCATCACGGTCGTGTTGTTGTGACGATGGGTTAATGTCCATGTCGTAACTTACCTGTCGTAGTCATGCTGATCAAGCATGCTCCAAGGTGTCACGGGCGCGACCTCTCACTCACAGGCGTGATGGTCCTAAGCCTTCAATTTCTTTAAAAAGATAGGCCATTGTCGCGATGGTCGTCACGGTCGCGACAGGGTTGTTAAGAGCACAACTGGCCAAGGTTGGTTAGACGTGGTCGCAACTGGATTGTCGCGAGCGTGTTGACCTCCAGTCCTAAGAGGCTGAAATTGCACGAAAAATGGGAGTGCAGGAAACAAGGGGTTGTGGTTGCGAAAAGAGGAGTCGCGCCCGCGATGTCCTGCTCATGAGCCGTTGACGTTCCAAAGGGTCTGTGTCACGGGCGTGACAAAACAGGTCACGACCGTGACTGGCCTAATGCTCCCCTTTCTTCTTTTCTTCTTCACCTCATCACCTCTTCTCCGATTCCATTCTCCTTATTCCTGCCAATACGAAATGAAAGCCTATTTTGTAGGCTATCACGACCCATCCAGTGGATGGTCGTGATCATTTGACCAGACCTTGAGTCAATACAGAATTGGAGCGATTCTGCAGACCGAGATGCAACCCACTTGGCCCAAGTAACAAGGGCCGAGAAAGGATCCCGGGATGCTTCATACTCCCCTTCTTAAGAAGGATTTACTCTCAAATCCACGTCGGGGTCGTCGTCCTCAAGCTAAGGAGACTGGTCCCAAATATTGAAGGTTGATAAGACGCCCATCTCCCTCGATATCTCCAATCTATAAGCATTGTCATTGATCCTTTCGAGCTCCTTAAATGGACCATCACTTTGAGGCATAAGCTTACTCTTTCGTGGGGTTGAAAACCTCTCCTTTCGTAAATGTCGGTTTGAAGGAAATGACCCTTTTATGTTTGTTGACCCGAGCCTTGTACATCTCATTGATCTTCTCTATTCTTGCTCGATTTTGCTCATGGAGTTTCTTGACTTCCTTTGCCTTTTCACTAGCCTCAACACTTTCTCTAGATTTAAGTGGAAGTGGAATCAACTCAAGAGAGGTGATAGTGTTGATGCCATAGCAAGTCTTGAATAGGGAATGATCCGTGGCAAAGGAAGGAGCCCGGTTATATGAAAACTCCACATGGCTAAACTTTATATCCCAAACTTTCAAGCCCCGGCTAACCTACTGTCAAAGTAAAGTAATTAGAGTCTTGTTGGTTACCTCTGTTTGGCCATTCGTTTGGGAGTGGTGTGAAGTGCTAAAAATTATCTTAGTGCCCATCAACTTCTATAATGACTCCAAAATTGGCAAATACATTTAGAATCCTGATCCAACACGATACTCCTCAGGATGTCGTGAAGCTTCACAATTTTCTTGATGAACAAAGAGGCAATATGTGTGGCGTCATCCATCTTCTCACAAGCTACAAATGAACCATCTTCGAGAAAATATCCACCACAACCATGATATCATCCTTTCCATGTTGGGTTTGGGGTAGTGCCACTATGAAGTCCATATTCAAGTCCTCCCAAGGACCTTGAAGAATTGGTAAAGGTGTGTAAACACCTGGATGGAATTGGCTCTTGGACTGGTTGCAATTGACATACTGAGAACTCACCTCGTGCATGTCCCCTCCTATCTTAGGGCAATCAAAATGCTCCTTGAGCATGTCGATGTTCTTGTTGATGCCGAAGTGCCCGACAAGACCTCCACCATGAACCTCTTTGACCAATATCCGTCTCAAAGAGCAACGTGGTATGCAAAGCTTGTTTCCCTTGAATAAGTACCCATCTTGTAACACATAAGGGCCCCCATATCCACTCAAAAAATGTTGAAAGTCCTCATCACCATGATAATATTCCTTGATAACTTGTCAACCAAGCACCCATGGCTCCATCAAAGATAAAAGAGTATGATGTCTCGACAAATCATTTGCCACTACATTCACGCTCCCCTTCTTATGTTTGGCCACAAAGTTAAAGCTTTGGAGAAATTCAACTCACTTGGCATGACGAGCATTCAACTTGTGTTGGCCATTCAAATACTTGAGTGCCTCATGTTTGGAATGGAGGACAAATTGGCTCGGTCGAAGGTAATAAGACCAATGATCCAAGACCCGAACAAGAGCATAAAACCCCTCATCAAAAGTTGAATAATTCCTTCGAGACCCATTCAACTTCTCACTAAAATAGGCTAAGGGGAAGAGATTTTGCATCAAAACAGCCTCAATGCCCACACCAGTCGTATCGCAATCCACATCAAAGATTTGCTGAAATCCGACAATGCTAGAATGGGTGTCTTGCACAAAGCAACCTTCAATTTCTCAAAGGTGCGTTGAGCTGAATTTGTCCACTCAAATACACCCTTCTCAATGGTGCTAAATCCCCGAATAAACCTTCTATAGAATGAAATTAGGGTCGGCCAAGAATGAATGGCCTCCACCTTGGGTTGATCCATAGAGATGCCTTCTCCCGAGACTATGTATCCCAAGAAGATGACTTGGGAAGTACAAAATTCACACTTCTCAATCTTCCCATACAACTTTTGCTTCATCAACACTGCAAACACTCTCTCAAGGTGAGTTAAATGTTCGCTTTCTTCTCGTGAATACACTAAAATATAATCAAAATAGACCACAATAAATTTCCTATGAAATGCCTTAATACCTTGTTCATGAGTTGCATAAATGTGCTAGGAGCATTCGAAAAACCAAACGACATCACCATCCACTCAGATAATCCTCCCTTGGTTTTGAAAGTGGTTTTCCACTCAACTCCTTCCCTTATCTAAATCTGATGATAGCCGCTTCTAAGATCAATCTTCGAAAAGATCCAGGGACCATATAGCGCATCCAACATGTCATCTAACCTCGGTATGGAATACCGATACTTGATTGTAATATTGTTGATTGCCCGAGTGTACACACATACACGAAAGGTCCTATATTTCTTTGGCATAAGAAGTGCCAACATCGAGCATAGGCTCACACACTCCCGCACGTATCCTCTCTCCAGTATCTCATCAACTTATCATTGCAACTCCCGAGTCTCTTTCGGATTACACCGATGGGCCGCTCAATTAGGAAGGGGTGATCTGGGAACGAGATTGATGTGATGCTCAATTCCAAGGAGGGGTGGTAGACTGGACGGTAAATACGGCCGTAAAACATCGACAAATCAACCAACGAGCGGGGCCATTAGAGGGTGTATGGGTTTCTCTACCTCACTTTTGTTGGATTCAAGGAGGAGCAAGGTATAGACGCCCTTCTCCTTTCTAAGAGGCCTCTCAACCCGTGTTTCGTTCATGGTGTTTGGGCGCATCACATCCCACCCCGAGTGTTAAAGGTAGTAGCTCATGGGGAGCTAAAGGTGTAATCTTAACCTTCTTCTTGATCATGGCAAACATGTACGTGTTTTCGAACCCATGATGAACAATAGGCCTATCAAATTGCCAATGCCTCCTTAATAAAATATGACAAATGTTCATAGGCACCATATCACATACAATAGAATCTCAATACTTGGACCGAATAGAAAGAGTCACGAGAGCTTGCTTTGTCACCTTGATTTCCACCCTTATCCTTCAACCACTTCAAAGCATAGGGCCTAGGATGTGAAGTAAGAGGTAGCCTTAACTTCTTTACAACATAAGTTGACACTTAATTCGTACAATAACCTCCATTAATGATCAAATTGCAAACGTTCATGTTTATGGTACAATGGAAGTGGAATATCATTTCCTGTTGTGCTTTGTCCACCGAAGTTCACTCATATGTAGAACCCTCCACAACACAAGCATTTCACCATGATCGGGAGCTAGTGTGTCGGGAACATCCTCATCCTTAGATTCACTACCATCCTTTACTACATACTCCTCATCTTGTTGCGCTACCAACAGTTCATTCTAATTTCTTGCACTTCTTAGATAGTCATAACTCTCCTATTAGGACTGCTGGCTTGGAAATGACCACAACCTTGACATTTAAAACAATTTTTCTCGTCCATTTTCATAGGTAAAGCCGTGGGGGACGGATAAGAGATGTCTTTACGCATGTCAACCCTTAGAGGCGGGGGAGTAGTAGTAGCTTTAGGTGTTTCTTGAGGCCTCGGTGATAATATAGGACTCGACCTTGTGGGAGGAACAAACGATCTTCGAAAAGGCCGAGCATTAGCCTTTTCCTTCTTCCTTCTCTCGATCTTGACGGCAATGTTGCACAATTCATCCAACCAGAGATATGGCTGAAACTCAACCTTCTTGGCGATTGAGGGAGCCAAGCCGTTCAAGAATCGCATCATGGTCTACATAGGTGGCTCTTGGAGGTCACTCTTGATCAAGAGCTGCTCGAACTCTTGGATATACTCAAGCACGCTTCCGTGGACATTGTTCTCGTTGCTAAGACTTCTAAAGGTCCGTGGGATGGGGGATTGTGCCGGGGTTACTTTTAAAACTCTTTAAGGATTATTCGCACATTTTATGAATAGTAATTGTAAAATCACCTTCCCTTTACTATGTGCATTTCATGAATAATTACACTACTTTTTAGGAGTAAACATCCACTTCTCTCACTCTTTAGGATTAGTTTGATTTGTTCACTAAATGTTAGGCTCGGAAGAAGGTAATTTATGCAACCACTATGTAAAGATATACAAAATCACCTAAAGTTGCATCGTTACATTGTAAAGCCATGTTAAACACGGTTTTGGCAATCCCGATGTGTTTTTGGTTTAAAAAGGAGTTGCCACTTGACTTTTTTAAGGAGAAAAGCCAAGACAAAACCAAAAAGAAAACAAGAAAGACTCCGCCTACAAACCAAGAAGTGGATTCGGGGGTGAAGCTATGAACTCGAAAGGTAAAGACCTTTGATTCCGCCTCTCACTTTAGGAAAGACTCAACTAAAAGTTTGAAAATGTGCTTTCAATAAAGTTTGGAAGGGAAGTAAATTGAAACTTTACATAATTATTTCATTAAACATACAAAAACAATGAAAGAATTATAACATGTATAAACACTTTACATTAAGAAATAAACACAACAAATGTACCTATATATGGATTTAAGAGGAGCCTTGCTTAGGCTTACTTGAGTTTCTTCCTAATAAACCTCAGTTTTATCTCCTTAAACCTTGGTTTTCAAGCTTTGTTTTAGAAGTATTTTACTTACTTTGGCACAAATTTGACTTGGTTTAGCTCATCTTCGCTTGTTGTAACTAAAATACTTAACATGATCAATTGTAGGTGAAGTTTTGGTGATTCACGACGCTTTAATGATTGTTGGGTGAAAGACGAGGAAGCCGTGGAGAAGCCGAGATGAAAAGAGTGTTTGAAGAATCCTAAATGAGGCTTCTTCAAAGGCACACACCCAGGCGCACACTTGTATACCAGTCCAAAAATTCTAGAACAAGCGCATACCCAGGCGCACGCCTTTGCACGCTGTCAGAATTCAATTTTTAGCATTTTAATTGGATAAATTTGGCATATATTATTATCTTATTATTCAACAAACTTTTTAGGGTTTGATACATGACTTTTTTTCTCTCAACTTTGGAAGCATCTACTTGTTTTTGGATTGAAGATTATAGCACTTTCGATTCAAATTAAGTTTATTTCAAGTTTTTGGTATCAATTTCTTCTTCCTCTCTTCCTTGTGTTTGTTTTGTTTATTGTTCATAAATTCACCGCTTGTTTCTTCTTGTATACGAGTGGCTAAATTCTCCCGCTTTGGTGGGGATTTGCAACTAATATGCCTTTTTAATTGCAATTATACTTCATGCATTAATTCATGTTTATACATGGAATTTCTATCAAGTTGTTAATTGTTGTTGATGTGAGGCTCGAGAGAGTCCTCTCTTGTGCTAATTAGGGTTTATGTTACCTTTGAAAAAAGGAATTTAGGCCTAATGCAACTTGTTTAGATTATTACAACATAGATATGAGAATAATTTAGGTTTTAGTTAAGGGAAAATCGATATCTTGTAATTCTCTTGTTTTTGGTGTGTGTGAGAACAACGACTAATGCAATTGAGTTAGCTTAATGACCTTTGAGAGAAGGCTTACGTGGTCTAAAATGAATCGGTTCCATAATTTGATGTGTGCGTAATTAGCGTAGGGGAGTAATTCGTGATGTTTGGCATGCTAGTTGGTGAATGCGTTGCTTGAGGCTTTTCCGTTATTGTTTTTCTCCGTGTTTGTTGCACTTATTGCACCCAAATCAATTACATGGCTTTCTGTTTAAATCAAGAGGACACTGACCTAGACCTTTGTGAGACCTAACTCCCTAAGACCGACAACCGTACTCCCTGTAGTGCAACAAAAATGGCGCCATTGCTAGGGAGCTAGCGTCACTTCCTTACTGACAAACCTAAAACGTATAAGGTGTCTGTGTACCACAAGTGTACAGGTCTGTGTAGTAATAAAAATATCGTTCTCTCCCAGAGACTTGTGTTCAATTACGCACTGAACTAGTTCACTACAAAGGATGCTAGGTCCATCAAAAGGTTGTTGTAACGGTTTAGATAATTAACTAAGAAAGCAGGAAATTGAAGGATTTAACCAAGTAATTAAAGGTGTTCAGGGGAGTCCACTCTAGTCAATCAGTCAAATTGTCAACAATCCCAATGCAGGTAACAAGATAATTCGGGGTCTATAATCTTTCTAGGCCTTATCACTTCGATCTTTCGATCCTAGGTGAGTTACAGTGATTAAACTAAACATTATTTCTAACTATTTAATCCAATCAAAGATAAAGAACTGATTATAATTTGACCTTAGGTAAGAATCATTATGTCTAACTATTTTCTAAACCTATTCAATCTACGTCTTCCAATTCAAGACTCAAATTGTCGTTCTGTTGTCGAGAATCTAAAACCAAGTAAAGGCTCAAACTGTCGTTCTATTGCCAAATTACCATGACATACGAAACTCGCAGATTAAACAAATAAAAAGATAACCTAACACCGAGACTGTATTCAAATTCAATCAAATAACATTGAGTTTATCCCCCAAACGAGGAATGTAAGCACTCATAATAATAAAAACAAGGAAGTCAATAATAAAATCTGAATAACGAAGCATAAAGTAAATAGAAATTAAACCGAACGTTCGAGTCGTCGAATTCGATCTCTTCGTGTCACTCGATTCGATCTCCTTCTCCTCCTCTTTTGTTCCTAATCTACTAGAACGGCTCCCCGAAGGGAGGGAAAATACAGAGAAAACCTATACTAAACATTTGACGGAATAACCGAAAAAATAGATGACTAAAAAGATGCCTTCAAACGGCGGATATAAATCCCTTTTATAGGGCTGGGCTGGGCTGGGCTAGGGCACAAAACGCTGGTTGTGTTTTAAAAACGTTGGCTGCGTTTTGTCCAAAAAGTGAGAATCTTGCGCGAATGGGCGCTGGCTGCACCTATAGATACGCTGGCTGCGTTTTGCTCTTTCTCGGCTTTTGAAGTTTTTGGACAAGGCGCTGGCTGCGCCTTGTTTCTCCGCATCAATTGGACTTGGGCCTTGGCAATAAGGGTCGTTCTTTCTTTATTCCTTTCTTCTTTTTCAACTCCTTTTTTATTTTCTTTGATTTTTCCCACTTTTCCTCCAATTTTTCATGCTTTTTGATATAATTCCACTAATTCCTCAAAACACACCAATCTCGCGAACAAGTGTATAAATCACAGAAATTGACATAAAAATACGGGATGTCAGATATAAAAAGCATGAAACTGACATGTTTTGAGCCCTAAAAACTCTATATAAAAACGAATTATTAAATCTCCCCATGCTTAGCTCTTGCTTGTCCCCGAGCAAGTTAGAATTGAAAACGGGAGGATTAGAGCTCAAACAGGAAAAACAGAACTTAAGAAGAGAAATAAGCGAAAAGAATTTTTGATAGGATTACAAAAACAAAATCTTAACACCCCCCTCAGGCTAACCAATCTAACACATCAATTCAACAAGAAAACACAAAGATCGATCTGGACAAGATCAAAACTCAGTTCAAAAGAGAAAGGAAGAAGTTTTCGAAACAAAAAGGAGTGAACAAGCACTTCAGAAGCATAAATTCGCGAACAGTCTTAAGAATAATGCAAATGTGCGCAGTTAGTTATGGACGTAAGTCAGTCAAAAAGAGCAAACCTCACATATGAAAGAATTAAAACACTCAATCACTTAAATTTCTCATACTCAAACCAATAGAAACAAACTGCCATAAGCTTGGTAAGAACCTCGCTCTCCACTACTGGTATGCAATGCACAAGTGACAATCAAAAGGACTTTATCGGGTTGTAGCAGGGCTTAGGTTAGGGGAAAGAAGCGGTAAAATTTGGGAATGAGGAGTTAAGAGCCATGCTTGGATTGATAATGAATAAAACACTCTCAGCTCTCCTTCTTGCTTGATGTATGAAAGGAAATTCACATTTCACCCTCAACAATATGAAACATCTCAACTGAATACAACCAAGTCAAAGCTTTCAGGACTTTTAAATTGAATCTCTCTAATCACCCTTTTTCTTTTGGAACTCCTTTTTTTTATTTTATACTTCTTTTTCTTTTTAGTGGGTGACCGGGGAGAAGAAAACTATGAAATTACAACTTCGACTTCAATAATATATAGACAACATAACCAAACACCAATTATTCAAAAGGTGAGACTTTTAGTTCCTCCCAACTTGAAACAATAAGCACAATTCCTCCCAGACTTCATGTTTTTATTCACAAACACACCAAACCAACTGTTCCTTCCAAAAAAAACGACAATCTCTCATTCAACCAAGCAAGGCAAAGGGATACTGGATATCAAAGGCCAAGGCTTGTATTGTTAGGGTTCAATCATGAAAGAAGGGTAAACAAAGGCTAGGCGGGGCAAAAACAATGGTAAATATAATGTAGGGAAGGCTATTTGGCTATGTAGCTTAACAAAAATAAAATGAATGCCTTAATCACTTTGTCACAGCGTGCAATGCAAATATGTAGTCTCAAGCAAGATGCAAAACAAGTTTTAGAGATGCAACTAATGGGTGAGTCACTCAGGGAATCATGGAATTGATAAAAGTGATCAATTCAAAATTTAGGCAATGTAGACTCACGGGATGGGGCTCAATCAACTAAACTTAGCCCAAAGAATTGCGGCATGCACATTTATATTTTCTAAGATAGTCAAAGCAGTAAGATACAACTTTCGTAGCTTGGCTCAAAATCAGAAGATTTGAAGTTGAGGGTTTCAAAAACTGTTGAGATCTCATCCGGACTTTTCTAAGCGAAGCAAGCTAAGCTGAAAGTAAGAAAGGTTTACAAATCATCACCGAAGGTGTTTCGGACAGGCTTAATCCTAATCCTATATTTTTTTTGGTCTTTTCTTTTTTAATATTTTTTTTGGTCTTTTTCTAATTTTTCTGATTTTTTTTTTTTTTGGATTTTTGAATAGGTGGATGCAAAAGAAATAAAAAGAAACAAACTAGGAAAAGAAAAAAAGAAAAATCTTTATGCTTCTATTTAATGCAATCTAGGTGGATGCAATTTAAAAGAAAAACTTAGATGAAAAACTTAAAAACTAGAAAACAAAAGGAAAAGACACTAGAATCTCAAATAAAAGAAAACAAACAAGCTAAGAACTAGACAACACACTAAACTATGAATAAGCAAATAAAAGAAACACACTAAAATAAGAAAATCACACTAAAAACTTAAACAAGAAAAAGAAAGACGAAAATAAAAGAAAAATAAACGAAAAACAGAGAAACAAGAAGAAATATTCACAAAAGTGAAATATTCAACCCCCCCCCCCCCATGCTTAAACGTTGCATTGTCCTCAATGCAGAAGACAACGGTGGAA
Source organism: Portulaca oleracea (assembly GCA_029582165.1). Classification (NCBI taxonomy): domain Eukaryota; kingdom Viridiplantae; phylum Streptophyta; class Magnoliopsida; order Caryophyllales; family Portulacaceae; genus Portulaca; species Portulaca oleracea. The sequence goes on from CM055885.1 coordinate 22,740,963, forward strand.
AGAGTCATTTGCACACGTTACAACAACCACAAAACATCATCAATCATACCTCAATCAAGTAGGAAGTATTTATGTAAATACCTGTTCGGGATAAGATTGCGTTTGGATAAGGAGTCATACCTTTCCTTTGTCGCTCCTTCGAAATTGAAGGGGTTGCTAGACCGTGTCTCCCTAGAAAGGGTTGCTTTTGCTTTCCCTTTTTCTGCTTCCCTCGGCTCCATCATCATCGGGACCACCGGCCGTGAAACTTGGGTTCTTCGTTCTTACCATTTAAACATCAATTGAATGTGAGCATAATAATCATACGTTCTTAGACACCCCCATGCTTGCTTGATACTTAGAGGGTACCAAATCAAGATCAAGCAAGCACAAAAGTTAAGCAGAGTAGTCAAATTCGCTCAACAATCCACATTTAACTCAAAATTGGACCGAAATTTCAACACTTTCTGCTCAGTACAAACAATGTCATACATTTCACATACCAAAGCAACGAGAATGTGATTTTCAATCAAGATTACTAACTCTAGACAAGCAACTAGTATCAAAAACAAACTCAAGTATCATGACATCCTTGAGCAAGAACATGGTGTATCAAGTAAATCCAACAAATTGCTTGAGAATTCATGCATAATGACACCACAAAATACTAGTGATTGACTATGAGAGCTGAAGTGAAAATTTATAACAAAGTGTAACCGAGTTCAAGGTGAACGTGTAACATAAACACAACCATTCAAGAGTAGTGACAAAGTATGCAAACTTGAAATTCCGACAAAATAAAGTTTGTTCACAGCCAGTTTATAGCAAAACTAGAACAGAATAATCCATACTTCTCCAATGCCTACACAGTAGCGTTCAAGATTCCAATTTTTCCAACTCAAACTCTCATTCTTCTACTCAAAGACAGTACAATTCAACTCCACACTCTCAAACAGAGGTTCAATATGTTAACTCATCGAAATTCATGTCATTCACTTCCAAATACAATAACATTACTTTCAATTTGAATGACAATCAACGAGGATACGAAATTTTCCAAATCAAGCAACCAAAAATCATTAGCTAGTATCAAAAATTACTCAAGTAGTGCACCAAACCTAAGCATGAACAATGGTGAATTTAAACTAAATTTCAAAGCATAACTCATGAAAATTGCATAAACTCACCAAGAAATACTAGCTAATAACAATAGAGGTGAGAGATAAGTAAGAATAATAACTTTAATTCGTTGAATGCAAGTGAAAGCAAAGTTTGCAAGTAAAAACGATTTTTTTTTCAAAAATCTAGATCTGGAAATTGGAATTGGGCAAATTTTGTGAGGTTATGGTGAGAGAATGGTGTTCGGTCGGCTAAGAGAAGAAGAAAGGAAGTAGACAGGGAGTGTAAGGGGAAGTAGGACGACGAAGAAGAAGAAGTAGAGTGAGGAGGGAGTAGCGTCAGTGGGCGCTAGGCGAAGGTAGAGTAGCGTCGGGGTTTGGTTGAACAAATTAGGGCCTTCAAAGTTTTGACGGGAACTAAAAACAGAAGAAGGAGAAAAATGCTGGTGGCGTTTTTCCAGCGCTACCAGCGCTTTTTTTTTTTTGCCGCAATGCTTAGCTTCTGTGACCGACGCAGCAAGCGTTTCAGGAAATGCTGCCAGCGTCTTCCTACCTGATGTTGCTCCCTTTTATTTTTCTTTTTCCGGTTCTTCCTTTTCCTCTTTCAGACTAATAATGCAATCCAATTTGCTTCCTCTTTCCCTAAAGTCAGAGAACAAGGGTAAGGTTAGAACTCAAATTATCGAATAAATAAATTAAAATAAAAAAATTAAGATTAAAAATTTAGGAAGATCGAACGGAAATTAGAAATTCTAGGAAATTAAAATAAACTCAATTAGTAAGTTAGGATCGGGGTCTACGTTTCGGATTACGTCAAGGCCCTTAGTAGCTTGTCAAACTCTCATCCATGCGGTTTGCAAGTTGACAAATTAGAGATCAACTGAAAACTCATAAAATAAAACGTTAGTAAAGTTCTCAGTAATAAATCAAATTCACTAGAAAAATCAAAAGATTCAAATTATTTGGTCCACGAAATTTTTCTAGGATAGTCCTCTAGGTATATATGATAAGGATCAAGGTAGGGCTCATGACTGCTAGACTTACCTAAGGACAACTTATTAAAAATATCATAGGTTTCACAAAAATTAACCTCATATCCTATGTTAACATGATCATCTAAGGTCTTTTGATCAGGTATGAGTTTCTCAAGGATTTCAGGTGAAAAAAGTGGTAAACAAGGAATAGGATCATCAAGAAAATAATCAAATAAATCATCGAGATCAAAGGGTACAAGGTAAGCAAGATTCTCGTTTGGAAAATTTACCTCATTACTAATTTCATCGATAGATTCCTCACGAACAAAATCAACTGACTCATGAAAATCATCTTCGTCCCTAGTATCTAACCCAATAGGATCACTCACCTCATACTCCGTCGTATCGTCGAGTTTTGCTTTGGCTAGATAAGCTATGACTAGCCTTTGAGGAAACGGTATGGGCGGTATATAAACTCTTTGGCTAATTACTGGTGGGTCACCTTATTCTATCTTATCCCCTTGGGTAGCAACATCTACTGATGGTTCTTTTTCGGGTTCAGGTTCATTGTTCTCAGTCTGGTTTCTCTTGGGTTCATCTAATTGTTTTCCGCTCCTAAGAGTCAAAGCATTACATTGTTCTATTGTGTACACAGTAGATGAAAGAGGGAAGGTGTCCTGATTAGTTAATTGAGTCTCTAGATTTTTGTTTTGATGGGTTAGGACCTCTATCTTTTCTAAAAGATTCTTAATAATCTCTTTTTGTTCCTGCTGGCTTGACACAAGACTTTTCACTATAGATTCAAAGTTCGAGTTTCGGTCAACAGAATGGACTTATTGAGTTTGGCTGTTAAAGGTTATTCCCGTAGGATATGTTGAAGTCACATGCTTGGTCGAGTTACGTGGTGAAAGTGAGGGTGCAGGTGAGTCCTGACGGTCTATTTTTTTCACCAAAGTATCAAGTTTAGCAGTTAATAAAGAAATCGCATCAATATTTTGCTTACCTCCCGCACTATGACGGGGTTACCACCATTGAAAATGACTAGATTGGAACCCAAAGTTCGAATCCGTGTTGAGGACATTGGCGGAGAAGGTCTTTGATCTATCCCAAACTTCATAGAGTGACTCGTCAGATTCTTGGGTAAATGTCGAAATCTGGTTCCTCAAGCTAGTAAGCTTGCTGGGAGGAAAATACTTTGCCAAGAACGTGCTGACGAGTTCTTGAACATGGTGATTGAGTTGGGAGGGAGCGAGTCAAGCCACTCCCATGCTTTACCTTCTAAAGAGAACGGGAACAGCCTCAGTTTGATAGCATCTTCCAAGACATTGTTAGCTTTGAAGGTATCACAGACTTGGTGGAAGAGGCGTAGGTGGCGGTTTGGATCTTCGATTGGATGTCCATGGAAAGGTGCCTTGGTCACTAAGTCAATTAGCGATTGTCGCAGTTCGAAGTCGTCAGCTGCAATAGCGGGGACTGCGATTGCGGACTGGGGGTTATTGAGTGTCATATATTGGCCCATTGTTCGTAGTTGATCGGTCATCTCTTCCACTTCGTGCCTAGCTTCTTCTTCTTGTTGTTGTTCTTTCTCCAGTTCTTTGCTTTTTACTTCTTTCTCGTAGGGTTCGTCCAGTCTCGGGATCGAATCCGAATGAGAAATCTTTTTATGTAAACCTGGAAAAGGACAAAAACAAGAATACCAAGCGTAATCAAAAGTAATAATAAAGAAGATAAAGAAAATATATTGAGGTAAATCAAGAAAATCAAGAATTGCCATATTTTTGGATTTTAAAAAAATATATTTTTATTTGATTTTTTTAGGGTTTATGGAAAAGCAATAAAAGCCTTGTCAACCTGTGTGCGTTCGTCTAATGGCGGTAGGGGAAACAAGTCCCCGGCAACGGCGCCAAAAACATGACAGACCTAAAACGTATAAGGTGTCTGTGTACCGCAAGTGTATGGGTCTGTGTAGTAATAAAAATATCGTTCTCTCTCAGGGGTTTGTGTTCAACTACGCACTACACTAGTTCACTACAAAGGATGCTAGGTCGATCAAAAGGTTGTTGTAACGGTTCAGATAATTAACTAAGAAAGCAGGAAATTGAAGGATTTAACCAAGTAATTAAAGGTGTTCAGGGGAGTCCACTCTAGTCAATCAGTCAAATTATCAACAATCCCGATGCAGGTAACAAGATAATTCGAGGTCTATAATCTTTCTAGGCCTTATCACTTCGATCTTTCGATCCTAGGTGAGTTACAGTGATTAAACTAAACATTATTTCTAACTATTTAATCCAATCAAAGATAAAGAACTCATTATAATTTAACCCTAGGCAAGAATCATTATGTCTAACAATTTTCTAAACCTATTCAATCTACGCCTTCTAATTTAAGACTCAAACTGTCATTCTGTTGTCGAGAATCTAAAACCAAGTAAAGGCTCAAACTATCGTTCTGTTGCCAAATTACCATGACATACGAAACTCGCAGATTAAACAAATAAAAGGATAACCAAACGTCGAGACTGTATTCAAATTCAATCAAAAGACATTGAGTTTATCCCTCAAACGAGGAATCTAAGCACTCATAATAGTAAAAACAAGGAAGTCAATAATAAAATCTGAATAACGAAGCATAAGTAAATAGAAATTAAACCGAATGTTCGAGTCGTCGAATTCGGTCTCTTCGTGTCACTCGATTCGATCTCCTTCTTCTCTTTCGATTCTAATCTACTACAACGGCTCCCCGAAGGGAGGGAAAATACAGTGAAAACCCATACTAAACATTTGACGGAATAACCGAAAAAATAGATGACTAAAAAGATGCCTTCAAACGGTGGATATAAATCCCTTTTATAGGGATGGGCTAGGGCACAAAACGCTGGCTGCGTTTTGTCCAAAAAGTGAGAATCTTTCGCGAATGGGCACTGGCTGCACCTGAAGAAACGCTGGCTGCGTTTTGCTCTTTCTCGGCTTCTGAAGTTTCTGGACAAGGCGCTGGCTGCGCCTTGTTTCTCTACCTCAATTGGACTTGGGCCGTGGCAATCTGTGTCGTTCTTTCTTCATTCCTTTCTTCTTTTTCAACTCCTTTTTTATTTTCTTTGATTTTTCCCACTTTTCCTCCAATTTTTCATGCTTTTTAATATAATTCCACTAATTCCTGCAAAACACACCAATCTCGCGAACAAGTGTATAAATCACAGAAATTGACATAAAAATATGGGATTTCGGATATAAAAAGCATGAAACTGACATGTTTTGAGCCCTAAAAACTCTATATTAAAACGACTTATCACTTACTCTAAGCAACGTGACACTTTGGATTTAAGCTTCTTTTCAATTTTTCTACTATTACCTTTGCTGGAGCCTTCTTACACTTGGTGTAGTTGCTTGTGTTGTATGCAGGAGGGGTCACAGAGGCGATGAATTACTTCCTTTTGATCTTGAAATTGAGGCAGCAATTCACAAGTTAAGCGGCGCAACTCATAGGCAATGGAAGAAGCAGGCTATGGCTGCAAAACAACTACCACCTCGCACCTTAGACTCATATTCATCTCCAACTACGGGTATGGGCGACTATGATATTATGTTGCCAAATTTGCCGGAGGGAACTTCGAGTTTAATCCGGGTTTCCTTAGCCTCATTGAGCTGAATCAATTCCTGGAATGCTGCAGTATGATCAAAATGTCAAGGGTGAGCGAGGAATACATCAAACTGAAGTTCTTCCCCTTCTCACTCATCGATAGGGCGAAGAGCTGGCTCGAAAACTATGTTCCTAACTAAAATAAGACATGGGATCAGTTGAGTCATGCTTTCCTCCCAAGATTTTTTTTCCTCCCAAGGATGCATCCAGGATATGGGCTGATATCCTTTAGTTTAGACAGCATCCTGGAGAGTCTTTGTTTGAGACATGGGAGCCCTTCAAGAGGCTACAACGAGAGTGCCCTCATCACAGCATCCTACCATGGATGCTCCTTCAAATCTTCTAGGAGGCGCTATCTGATTCAGTGCGGTAGTCCGTAGACAACATGTCAGGGACGACGTTTTTGAACAAGACGTCGGAGCAAGCTGATGCTCTATTAGAGGAGATGACCTCAAATGCTTATAATTGGAGCGTTGGAAGAGATGACTAGGAGCGTGGGAAGCAGAATGTTGATGCAGTAGCTTTTTTGGCAAACTCGGTAAAGGCTTTGACCATGTAAATGGAGAAGTTTGTGCTTAATCCTTCAGCAGGGGCTTCTTCCTCCTCCAACACTCCAGAGACAGGGTATTCTTGTGAGGCATGCGGAGGTCCTCACCCTCATTTTGAGTGTCACCCTAACCTTTCCGCACCTGAACATGCCAATGATTTCTAGAATTATTCTCAAAAGCCTCCCCCAAACAACCCTTACTCCAAAAACCTACAACCCCGGTTGGAGAAATCACCCAAATTTCTCCTTTCGAAACAACAACCCTCATCCTCACCAAAACCCATCTCAACCTCCTGGTTTTCAACCACCACCACAAAATCGCCCTTCTGCTTCATACAATCCACCTACCTTTGCTCTCCCACCACCTCCACAAAAATCCAACCTTGAGACTCTCATGTAGGGTTTGATCCAAGCATAAACCAAGACAAATGCGCAATTGTCCTCGCGCCAAAAGATGTTGGAATCTGGCCAGAAAATGCTAGAGACCCAAATAGCTGAAATCGCTCAACAAGTCAACCAACTCACCAAAGCCCAAGGGAAATTGCCAGCCCAAGCAGAGCCTATTCCCAAAGCGCACATCAACACTGTTTTTCTAAGGACCGGGAAAGAGTTGTAGGACCACGTGATGGTGGAGAGGTTGGACGTGAATGGGGGTGAGAAAACTGTTGAGAAGGAGGATGTGATTCAAGTGGAGACCCATGATGGGGGAATTGGGGATGAGGAGGAGAAAGATAGACTAATTAAGAATCCATGTCTACCCACTACGCCTTATAAGCCTCGCATTCCATATCCTCAACAACTTGTTAAAGCAAAGGATGAGAAGAAGTATATGAAGTTCATAAAGATGTTGAAGAAACTTCAACTTGACGTTCTATTTTTGGAGGCCATCACCTACATGCCTTCATATGTAATGTTTTTGTGGGAGATACTTGTCAACAAGGGGAAGCTAGAAGAGCATCCCAACATCCCACTCAATGCAGGTGCGATTATATTGAACAAGAAACCTTTTAAGCTCTAGGACCTCGGTAAATTCTCCATTCCTTATTCTATTGGTGATGTGGCTTTCCACAGGGCTTTATGCGATCTTGTGTGTGTTAGTTTGATGTCCTATTCTGTTTACAAATGTTTTTATATGGGCGATTTGATGCCCACCTCTTTTTCCCTCCAATTGGTGGATAGGTATGTTAAGTATCCCCTCGGTGTATTGGAGGATGTGTCTGTCCAAATATGAAAGCTTTTCATGCCTTGTGATTTTGTGGTTATGGAGATGGTAGAAGATGCCTAAATTCCTATCATCTTGGGATGATCATTCCTAGCAACTATTGGGGCTATTATATATGTTAGGAATGGTATGATGTCTTTTATGTGCGAGATGAGTTGGTCGAGTTCCACTTTGCGAAATCCACGACCATTTTCCACCTCGGACAATTCTAGTTGTGGGGTGGATGTTCTTTGTCAAGGCACTTTGGTGATAGATTATCTTGTATGTAATTGAGGGATTTGTTAGACTTGTGCTCGATGGATGATGCGTTGAATTAAAGATAAAGGAAAGAAGTTGGAAATTTTTGTGTAGCTTTTTGGTGTGAGTCCAGCATTTGTCTCTCTACCTCAAAGCTCAGACATCAGTGTTAGCAAGGAGAGGATGATATACCCTCCCATTTCGGACGGTTGAGGATGATCAGGTCAGGATCGGGACCTCGACAAGTGCTTCTTGGGAGACAACCCAAGTTTTCATGATTTCTAGTTTACGTTTAAAAATGTTTTGTGTTCATTTTGTTTTTTGTTGAAAAAGATGAAAAATGATGAAAAAAATGAAAAAAAAAATTGAAAATGAAAGAAATGAGTGTATCCATGTCATAGATGCGGGCAAATTTGAGTGAATAGTGTTGAAGCGAAAAAGGAAAAGAGGGAGTTGGGTATATGTTGGTGTTTTCTTGTGCAGGTATTTTTTAGCCGTGTATAGGTGTGTAGAATTGTGTACAGGCAAAACAGAAAGTCGGGAAAATTCTCAGCTTTTGCACATGAGTGTTGGAAAAATTTGAAACTAGAATGTTGGGAAAATTTCATAATTTCACGCACGGGCAGGAGCATAGTACACGCATGGGCTTGCTTCACTAATTTCGTGCACCCAAACTTTCCTCCATCCTTTATTTCTTTCTCTCTCTCCTCCCTCACTCACCAAACCCTAATCTCTTACTCCCTCCCACCACCACCGCTTGTACCAGTCCACGCCCCCTACCATCGCACTGTGTCGGCGCAGTCGAGATCCACCGCCGCAGCTACAGCCTCACCCCTCGAATTACGCGCGCCTATCCACTATCCAAGCAACCCATCGATTACCTTCGAATTTCTCACGCCAGCCCTGGCCTTTGCACCCACAACTCCCAATTGACGGACCACCACTTCGGGCGACCACCATTACTACGGCGCCTCTGTTCGCGCACCTGTACGACTCCCAGTACCCAGCCTCGACCGCGCCCCCTCGCGACTCCTAGAGCACTTGCATGCCTTCAGCGCTGAACGTCGACTGCCTAGCAAATGTCGCGCCCCATTGTTCGCGCGACCATCACGACCATCGTCGCAGCCCACCGCACCAACTGCTCCCGTTCACTGCGAGTAATCCCATCTCTCTGAGTATACTTTCTATCTACACCCCACCATTGTTGAACTCTTCAGTTAAGGTGACCAAATTTTTGCGTTGTGCTTGGTTCATTGTGTTGTCTTTTTTAATGATTCTCCATAAGCATTACGCGGAAGGTAGTAAGTAGTAATCTAGTGTTTGAGGTATTTATGTTGTTGAATTTTTATTTGCATTCAAAACACACTGTAATTGGTCCTTTGCTGAATTACTACTGGTGCTTTGTTATTGGAGGTGTTTTGTTGGATGTTTAATTTAGTTGTACTTTGCTAAAATATTGAGGATAGTTCAAGTCCATTTGTGATGTCTTCTAATTACTTGACGGTGAGTTTTTGGTTGATACCCTTTGTGAATTATATTAGTAACGCTTTACTGACATTTGGTTGGTAATCCTCTAATTAAACATTATGCTAAAAAACATTGTGCTACCTTTCCCCTTTTGGACATTATTGTGAATGTTGTTCATTAATTGTTGACCTAAGTTTGGTATTTGTGTGGACACTTTTTCTCATCGTTCAAACTTCTAAACGTCCACGGGACGGAGGATTTGTGCTAGGGTTTACTTTGAAAACTCTTTAAGGATAATTCATACATTTCATGAATAATGGTTTTAAAATCACTTTCCCTTTACTTGGTGCATCCCGTGAATCATTAAACTAAACACTTAAGAGTGAACATCAACTTGTTCCAACTCCTTTAAGATTGTTCACAAGATGTTAGGCTTGGAAGAAAGTAATTTGTGCAACCATTATTTAGAATTATACAAAACCACCCTAAAGTTGGTACATTGCAAAACCATATTAAACACAGTTTATGCAATCCCAATGTGTTTTGGTTTGAAAAGGAGTCGCCACCCGACTTTTTTAAGGGAAAAGCCCAAAAAAAAACCAAAAAGGAAAAAAAAGAAAGACTTTGCCTATGAAACCAAGAAGTGGATTCGGGGGTATGGCTACAAGCTCGAAAGGTAGGAACCTTTTGAGTTCACCTCTCAAAAAAGGAAAGACTCTACTAAAAGTTATAAAATGTGCTTTTGATAAAGTTTGGAAGGAAATTAGATTGAAACTTTAAATGATTACTTCATTCAACATGCAATAGGAATATGAAATTTACAACTTATACACTTTATTTAATTTACATGAAAAGAAACACACAAAAGCTTACATGATTCCTTTGGGAGAAGCCTTGTCTAGCCTTTGTTGTGGTACTTGAACTTCACTTGATTTAACCTCCTTGAAACCTTGGAAACTCCTCTTGAAGATGCCAAAATAAGACTAAAAGTGTTGATGAGAAACATTGATAAAAGGGATAAAAAAGGGTAGGAAAAAGGCTCTTTTTATGGGGTTTTTGTGTAGTATATGGTTTAGGCTTTTGTGGGGGTTTGTAGTGTTCATGGAGGGATAATGGAGGATAATATGAAGATGAAGATTAGAGGTTTAAGACAGTTGAGAAGTGGAGATGGTGATGATAAGAATATGATAGATTTGATGTGAGAAAGACGATAGAATGGATATTAGAGATGATGAGAGAATGGAAGTGAGAGAGAAATGATGAATTAGTGAGTTGATGAGTTTCGCTTCAATCAAGGGGGTATTTATAGTCAATGGAAGCTTTGAACATGCATGCATTCATCCACAACAGACTCACCACGTTGATGGCTGATCGGCCTACAGGGGGGAGGAATCATGCATCTGGTGGTCTGCAGTGGTGTGAACGATGAACCTTGGGTCTGATCGCATTAAAGGCTGATCGGACTTAAGGCAAGGGAAAGATGAATCTTGACTTCACCCATGCATGTACTTGAGCGAGGCTCACACTTGGACGGTGTGGTGTGAGTGTATTAAAGTTAGATCGAACTTTAAGCTTATACATGCATGAATTTGAGCTTGGACGGTGATGAATAATGAGGTTGGCAATGAGATTCGAACCTATGACCTCGTTGAAGGCGTATCGACCTTCAAATCTACATGCATAGAATTTGTGGTTTTTTACGTAAACTTTGCATGGCTTGCATGTTTTTGACATACCCTTGTGCATGTAGGTAGATGGCTAAGGTTTTGGTCTAGTTTTATGTAGAAAATTGTGCATGTGCGACTATGGTTTGCATGTGAGTTTGGATGCAAATATCCAAGCAATACTTTTGCATGTAGAGTGCACGCATGCAAGGTTTTCGGCTTTGGCTCCCCTCATTTCCTTATTTTCTAACTAAAATACATACAAAAAAAATAATAAAAATTATATTATAAGTATACAAAAACTATGCTAAAATTCAGTGTCTATTGATAGCCCCTATTTTGGTTGAGACCGAATAATACGAAAATCAAAGCAGTACTAATTTGATGGGCACCGGTTAGGGATATGACTTTGGAGTGCAAAGCCTGGGCGACGCTTGGAAGTTGGAGTCCTACGCCTAACTATTGACGACGTGCGTCTTCTGTGGGTGATCTCAGGCGAGGATGACGCCTTACAAAAGAATGGAGGGTGCGATTTGTCGCTGGTCTCGAGCAAGAATGACGCCCTACTTGGAATGATTGATGATCAACGGCGAGAATGATGCCCTACTTAAAGTGATTATTTTTATCTCAGGTGAGAATGACACCCTACTCGAAGTTGAGACTTGATCGAACGCGTTGTCGATGGCTCTGGTTTGAGGTTTGATGTTTGATGGCAATTTGATGCTGAGAGACTTCACCGGCCGCGATGTCGATGGCTCTGAGGTCGAGACTTCATCGAACGCGATGTCGATGGCTCTGGTTTGGGTTTGATGTTTGATGGCAATTTCATGCTGAAACACTTCACCAGGCGCGATGCCTAGGGGTGTTCATGGTGCGGTTTCGGTGTCTAGAAGCGGTGCACCGGATGAAATGGTGTCCCAAAGTCATAAACCAGAACCAGAACCGAATCACCCGGTTTTCCAAACCGGTGCATCGGATTTAACTGTGCGATTTCGCCGGTGAATCGGAACCACATTAATTTCTTTCAACATCAAAAAATCTTTATTCAATAAAAAAAAACAACTGGATTTAATGGATGTTGGCCACTGGGTTTGCTGGCCACTGGTGCCAATGTCCAGAGAGGCAGAGAGTGCCAATTGCCAAACTGCCAATTTTGAATTTTGTGACCCAGTCACCTTAGCCCAAACCAATGCCTTAGGCCCATATATAATGTTCTCTATTTTTTAACAAGGTAATTACACTGTTTCAGTGTTTTATATTATAATTTATGGGTAGATTTTTTTTTAAAAACCAAATTAATTAATTATATATATATATATATATATATATATATATATATTAACGGTTCGGTAAAGGTTCCCCGCCGGTGTGAATATCCCAAACTGGAACCGCCCCGTTTAGTATCCGGTTTTTCCAGTGCAGTGCACCAGCTATTTAAGGCGGCTCGGTGTTGCCCGTTTCCGGTTTTTTCCCAGTTTCCGGTTCGGTGTGCCGGTTCCGGATTTTTTGAACAACCCTGCCGATGGCTCTAATATTAAGACTTCACTGAATGCGATGTTGATGGCTCTGTCATTTGGCTGATGATGATTTTGTCATTCGTGTCTGACAGTCGCCATTCGGGTCTGGTTGATAAAGATTCTGTCATTCATTTCTGACATTCGCCATTCGTGTCTGGCTGATGATAATTCTGTCGTTCGTGTTTGACAATCACCATTCGTGTCTAGCTAATGAAGATTTTGCCATTCGTGTCTAAAAGCCGTCATTCATATCTAGCTGATGATGATCCTATTATTTGTGTCTGACAGGTGCCATTCGTGTCTGGCTGATGATGATCCTGTCATTCGTGTCTGACAGCCGCAATAAGTGTCTAGCTGATGATGATCCTGTCATTCGTGTCTGACAGGTGCCATTTGTGTCTAGCTGATGATGATCCTGTCATTCATGTCTAACATGTGTCGTTCGTGTCTGGCTGATGATGATCCTGTCATTTGTGTCTGACAGGTGCCATTCGTGTCTATCCGATGATGATCCTGTCGTTCGTGTCTAACAGGTGCCATTGGTGTCTATCTGATGATGATCCTGTCATTCGTGTCTGACAGGTCCAATTCGTGTCTATCTGATGATGATCTTGTCATTCGTGTCTGACAGGTGCCATTCATGTCTGGCTGAAGATGCATGACTTGATTTGATGCTAATTTGACATGCTATAGTTGGATTAGAGATTGCCCTGATCTTGCTCTTAGCGATGGGAGACCATGTCTGAATGAGATGTCATGTGGGCTTAACCAGCCTCCACTGTTGCGTTCTGAAGTTATGATACGACACTTCTTTGCCTTTTTTTCCTATCATTTTTCTGATGTGGCATGGGCAGGATGCATACAACTGGTCGACACACAAACGATGAAATTTTTATTTTTTTGGACACAAAGTATTCATGTACTTATGCATGACCATCGTCTTTATGCATGATAAGCTGACTTCATGTGACTTTGACACGACTTATGGACGCAATGCACCCTATTATGCTTAGACAAGACACATGCATGATCCTTTATGCTTCTATACATATAAATCTATATGCAGGTAATTCTCCGACTCCATAATTAGACAATATTTTTCTAGGACAATGTTTTCATAAGACAATGATTTCCTAAGTGTCAAGGTCACCTGTAGGGAATTTCATGAAAATCTAGGATGCGTATCATTTCGGCCAATGGACAGGGAATGATGGTGGAGGCACTAGGCTTGAAGGATTTGCTTCTTGCATGGTCATGTAGATGACCTTGGACTAATTGCTTCCAAATCCATGTTGATGTACGATGAGCCCCCCCCAGTTTGGTGTAGACTCTTGATGACATTGTCCTACTTTGGAGGGCACCTTGGAGATTTGCAAGCCCCCAGTTTGGTGTGGACTAATAATGCACGGAGAAGGAGGCATGGCTTCCTATGCTGTACTGATGGAAGTCTGGTATGTGCTCAGTTGTGAGTCTCGATCTCTCTTTTTTTTATTTTTTTTATTCTCTCCTTTTGTCTAACTTGCCTTGAAGGGTTTTCAAGTTAGCCTTTTGAAATAACCCTAGAGGGGGGTGATTAGGGTTATAAAAATAATTCTGCACTTCAATCAACACAACCAAGTTAGTAGCACTTTTATATGAAAAATAACTTCTTTATTAACTGATCAAAAGTGCTAAAGAGGAGGAGGTTACAACTCAGCACAAAAGAGAACTTGTGAGGTCCTCAATTGGCCTACCGGATTAGAAGACACAACAGAGGTCTTCTGAATATGAGGCCTCACAGTGGAGGCGATTACAGCCAGCGACCTCACACAGCAGAGAGACACTTGTTTAGCTTGGAACTCACGACCCTAGAGGTCCTCACCAGTATGACCACTGGTTACACAAAACTCACCACTACACAAAAATGGCTACACTCTGAATATTCACTCAAATACTCCTACACTCTGAACTTTCTTTCACAAAGTTCTTACAACGATTTTCTTCCTTGGAAATCGATGCTTATAAAGAGAATAAGTTCTCTTATTTATATTGGACTCCTCAACGACTTCCTTTAGTTGCCTTGTTTGCTTCTTGATTCTTTCCAGTTTGTGTTGGTTCTGTTTAGGCAGGTATCTTCATGAGTATAACGTTCCAATGGGGATTTGTTTCCTTTTCTGACTTGATCTTCATGAGTTTCCTTGCTATGCTTTCTCTTGATTTTGTTTGATGCCTGATAAGGAAATCAAGACTATTACAATCATATCTTTAGAATGGATGGAAGATATAGGATAAAGATATGTTTGATACTTCCCTGAAGTGGCTGGATGATCTTTCAAACAAAATAATATTGTGCTGTTGTTTGAGGTCCTCACGGATGATTGCGCTGAGGTCCTCATAACCAGTTGAGTTTCTTTACCTTTCTTTTTCTTTTTTCTTTCCTCTCTTTTTCTATTTTTTTCCTCTATTTTTTCTCTTTCTCTTTTTTCTTTCTTTCATTTTTTTAATTTTGAGACCACTATTAGGACATCAATGAGAACGAGGATTCAGGACCTTGAAGAATGGGGAGTGGATGTCCCTCTTAGAAGCGATCTTCGATAAATATCTTGAACGATGTCGCAAAAGTAGCACGAACCCCCCGTTTAGAGTAGCTTGTGTCTAAGTCTGCTTATGATCATGTATGTGACGGTTAGCCACTGATTCGATGTGGACAACTTTTTGCTCTTGTTGGGAGGCGAGGCACTCTCAGGTGTGCTGAGAGTGTGTATTAAGAAGAAAGAACTTCATACTTGCAATAATGGCCGAGCTAAAAAGTTCTCAAAGGTTAAGATATGATAAAAGGCTCGAAAAAGGTTGGTTGGAAGATGTTTGATGAAAAGGGATGGTGGACGAGGGTTTATTAATGAATGTGATGAGGAGATACTATGGATGATCGTGTCTTGAAAGGGAGAAGAGATGGTCAAAAGGATAGACATCATCTCTCGGGAAAAGGTTGGAACATGGATGTTGCAATGATATCTAAGTCTGACGGAAGGAAAGTGGTTGACGATGATGATAGATGATAAAGCCAGTCGTGGTTCTTTAGGAGCAACTTTGAAGTGTTAGTGTCTCGAGGAAGGCTTGATGGTTCAAAAAGATGGTTATGAAAGCTTGAGGGTTGTAGGTTATGGATGGTAATGATGGCTTGTGAAGGTTGTTATGGAAGGCCGAAAGGTATGATGAGGTGAAGGTTTTTGGGACCAATAGGATTTCCTCTAGTGTGCATGACTCTTATTTCTGCCTTCTAATTTCTTATTCTCCCTTCTTTTTCTTTTTTTCTTCTTTTTTTTGTTTCTCTTTTTTCCTTTTTCTCTTTTTTTCTCTCTCTCTCCTTTTTTGTTGACATGTTTTGAGATATGGACAACCCAAAAGGGGTTTACTCTCCTAGAATGGGTTTTCTCATATGCAAACAAAGTGTTTAAGGGACATAAGTGTCGTACCACTCATGTCGACCCATGTTGGTGGACCAACTAGGAACACTCTCTTCTCTTTCTCTCTCTCTCTCTCTCTCTCTCTCTCTTTTTTTTGCTTTTTTTCGATTTCGTGTTCATAGGTTGCTTCCTGTTCTCCCTTGGTCATAACACACTTTTTGGATTGGGTTTAAGGGAGGAAAGAGTTTTGAAAATGTTGAGGTGATGGTAAGGTCAAAAACGTAAGTGGTAGGTGGCAAGTCGGGATTGGATGAAAAGATGAAGGTGACTGGGTCGTGAAATGAAGGCTGGGTTGAAGCTCTCTGTCCTCAGCATATTTGGTTAAGCTGCGAGATGAGGAGTGTTTACTTCAAAGAGATTATGGGATTTGGTCTTTTCTTATGACGCTCTCTCATTTTGCTCAGCATGTTGGATAGGAGGTGCAGGCTGACTTCTCTCTTCAATTTTATTATCTCCTTTTCCCCGATTTGCCTCAATGAGGTTTTCAAACCGGCCACTCTATAGTTTTTCACCCTTTTTTTTAATCTTTCTTTTAAAAAAAAATTCTTTCTTTATTTCTGTAACTCTGGATTCAAGAGAGTAAATGATGGAAATGAGGTATACGACAAAGATCGAAGGATAAGAGAAGGTGAATTTGTTAGACTTGGTTTTTAAGGGTAGTGGACGAATGAACTTTTCAACTCAAGTAAAAAACACAAGCATGGAATTCTTGTTTAATCGAATAGCAACAAGAGCAACTCATCTTATTGAATTTAAGAATTGACTCTTAACTCTAACATACTCCAGAAACAAAATGCGTAACAACCAGAACTCTATTTGACTCTAAAGCCCTTTCGATGTTGTACCCTTCCTGTCTTCGTATGGGCAATCTATGTTCTATTTCGCCCTTTGTGCAGCTTTTGGTAGGGGCAGTTTTCCCGATTGGATCATGTCCTCAATCTTATTCTTCATAGTTTAACAATTCTCCGTGTCGTGTCCCCCGGATCTATGGTAGTCGCAGAATTTATCGTCATCCCAATACTTTCCGTTTATTGTTGGCTCGAGTCTCGGCGCTGGCAACTCAACCAAATTCTTCTTCTGCAACCTACTTAATCCCTCAGAGTAGGTAAATTAAGAGGCGTAAAAGTCTCAAATTTAGCAGGAAGTCTTAAGACAAGGCTCTAGTTCTAAGTCTGGAGAGCATTGGTTTCCACAGCCTTTGAAATATTTTTGAAGGTCCCCTAATTTAAACTAGGACTTTTCCATCCTTGTACCGATGCCCCAGAGTGGCATTACCCGATTAAACTCCTACACGTGATGAGTTGGATTCTCGGACGAAGTAAAGTCCTTGAGCGGTATGTCCATCTTTCCAGAGACATCAATGTTAACCTCAACATAAGGTTCAAACTCAATGAATTGGTTAGGGAATGCGAGCATTTGACTAATGGCATTCTTGAATCCATTAAGTTTTGCCTTCATCTCCTGGATGACGGGGTCATCCTGTATCTTCATCTCATTCTTGATTGGAGCAATTTGAAGGGTAGCTACTGGTGGTGGTAGCTTTGGTGTTGGGTCATTCATCATGTGGACGACCACTCCCGTACTGGGACCATCCCCTTGCTTTTGCCCTTGTCAATGGCAAACACTTGGTTTAGGACAACATTTTTACGGTTCTCTTCACCGTCGCCCATCCCTACATGCGCACTGAAACGTTGTAGAGCTTCTAAGACCCCATTCAAGGTCTTTTGTTGTTGTTCAATCCGATTGTTTTGGTCTTCAATGAGTGCCCACTGCCTAGCGGTGTGCTCCTCAACTTCTTCTCTTGTTGTAAGGTAGCAAAGGTGATCGACCCTTCCACCTTGTTGAACTTTTCCTCCAAGTACTTAGCCAACGCAGACTTGGCCTGGTCACCGTCGTTGTCCTCACTTGGAGACATGTTGAACTATAGACGGCGAGAAGCTTTGGGTCTAGGTGTCAATGGGATGTAATTTGGGTTACGGAATAAACGGCCTGACGGTGCTGGGATCAAAGCTTCATTTTGGTGTCTTATTATGACTGAAGAAAACAAACTTGCAACTCAGAGATTAAACTTAACATTGGACAAACTCAACCCGGTGGATGTATGACCTAACCGACCTACATAGGACGACCTAGAATGCAAGACCGACATGCTGACTACAGGAAAAGACTCAGACGAGACAAGGGTTTGCACGACGTAACTCTACATGATCCTAAGATAACAGAACATTGTAAAGGGCCGAATAAAGTCCAATATAGCGAATCAACATAAGTCAGGAAGCGCAAGTGAGTGTTTCTCAATTCAGATGGGCTCAAACCGTTTTAAGGAGAATCTGTCACTTGAACTGACGAAAATGGGTTGACTCGAGGTACACCGGCTATTATGTGGACTAAATAATGTTCAACAAGACTGACAGTCTACACTTTCTACATTTTTATTTATTTATTTACTCTAGGAAAGTGGATATTGTAAAGGACTGAATCAAGTCAACAATAAGCGAGTTACAACTAATTTATAGACTGAATTGTCAAATCTAGTATGGTTGGGCCTAAAAACGGGCCGACCATAATTGTGATGGATCCAATAACTAAATCGATAAATTTATTTACTCAAGCCTAGTGACTATTACGCACTCTAAGACATTACCCACTAACTTTGTTTAACTTTAGTCAAATTTTGGACCTTTTGTTAGGAGAATATTGTAAAGGAACATATAAGATCATCAAAGGCGAGTCGACTTTACTTTATCAAGTAGGATAATCAACCTTAGCTTTATACATAAATGGGTCCAACCACTAGGTTAACCATACTATTTGATGTTGATTGGCCTAGTTTATAAACATGTCTCTTCTCAACTCAATGATCATTAAATGGACTAAAAAAATACCTCTTGAACCGTATGGGGATCGGCTCACTTTTGATTCATCTCTATCGGACCATTCCCGAGCCTTCTAAGGGGCTTCGGAAACATCGACAAGAATAAACACAAGGTGTTCAAATGGCGTACCTTCACTATTTGTGTCATAACTCTTTCACTATAACTCCGATAGGTGTCAAATTTTGGGAGCTTCAAGTACACACGGAGAGCTTTCCATTGATATCTTACGGCCTAAAATAGAGTTCGGATGAAGAAGTTATGTGCGTTTGAAGTCGGCAGGGAAAAGCTGCCCAGAACACTGTCGCGCCCGCGACGAGTTTGTCACGCCCGTGACAAGAGCCTGTCGCGCCCGCGAACCATCCTATCACGCCCGTGACACGCCTCGGCAAGCGACGTGTTGTGGCGGACAAATGGCCGTCGCGCCCGCGACCTCCACCTGCGACGCGCGTGCTGTTTCGTTTTTTTTTTTTTTTGCTTAGTTTTGGGTTTAACTTCCTGTTTAGTATAAATACCCCTTTGGCTTGTTTTTCAAGACAGTTTTTTATGATGAATGTTTAGGAGCGAGACTCAAGAAAAATCCTCTCAATTGGAGTGTATTGTAATTGTGGGTTTTCAAACCCTAATCAATGAAGCTAATCCTTTTGGTGGAAATTGCGTGGTGAATTCTCTTCTTTGTGAGTGGGTTGTTATCCTACACTCTTTGTGAGATTTCTTGGGTGATTCAATACTCTTTGCTTGCGGGAGATCCTTGTGCAACTGTTTGAACATCTAAGTTCAATTTCGTGAGATTTCTCTCTTTAGAATTGTCCATATCTTTTAATTTTATGTTTATCTCCATTAATCCAAAAACCCTAAAAATTGGTTCATAGTGTTTATGAGTTCTATGGGTGGATTTCCATCATCCATATGTTTGTTTAGACCCTAGGCTTCCACGCGTCCCCATTCCCTGCGTTCATCCATTGTTGTTGGGTGTGATTGTTGTTCTTGATTGTTATATTTCATGACGATCAAGAGGATAGAAAATTTAAAAAAAAAAAAAAACTATTGACCATCATACCTTATCATGAATTTTCATATATGTCCCAATAATTGGTTGGACTTGTAGTGCTATCAACTTTTTTGAACTATTCAAATGTCACATGTGCAAACCAATATCAACAACACTTAAAACAAAATCAACAAATTCAGGATTAGTTACTGTTACGATTAATAATTTTAAAAAAATTAACTAAACAATTAAATTCCAATGCAAAAGTCATGTAAAATCTCTGTTGTCTATATAATATAGAGACACATTGAAATTTGTAACCACAATCAAACATTCATGGTAAGAAATAATAACTGAATTTATTCAATCCCAATTAGCAATATTTGTGTTAATTTATATAAAATATTTAATGAATAAAAATTTGTTAATTATACCATCACTACTACAATTGTTTCTCCCTATACGACAATTTGTTGGATTTTTTTGGATACAAACTTCAATAAAAATATGTAGAGAGATTTTGTATTCAAGGCTAAAATAATAATCGGGTAGTTTTAACAATAATATATCACAAAACAATTAAGGAATTACTACGTTTTATATTATGGTTCATATGATATATGATAAACATTTTTAAGTATTTGTATGGTTTTGTCAAAAAAAAAAGGTATTTGTATGGTTGAATGATAAAAAGCAATTTGAGTAAAATAACATAAAGTATATAATAATGTATAATATGTGACTTTAAATTAAGTAAAGTATATATGTGAACATACCTTTTGATCGCTGAGGATAATACTTGTACTTAAAAATGTATTATCCTTCATGTTATCAAAATTCCATGATCTTGAGACTTTCACCTTGATTTTCCGATCATCTTTCTAAGTGAAAGTTGATGTAAAAATGAATAAGAGATTGTAATTGTGTTAGGGTAATTGATAGTTTTGGAATTATAGTAATGACTATGACTATTTATGTGAAAAGATGAATGGTAGATATACAAACTCACCAAGATTTGTATACAAATATTTTTTTGAATTTTACGATTAATTCAAAATTAAATATTAAACTATTGAAAAATTCTAAGGTAGTCGAATTTTTTTCCGACTACGGTAGTCGATCAATATGAATCATTGATCTGATATGAAGTAATCTAGACTATTAATATATTTTACATATTTTTTCAATATTATAAAATATTTTCAGATCTTTTAGATATAGTTTCTATACTCATAATACATCAAATAAGTAATCCTGTTTTTTTTTTTCATTAAAACAATATTTTATTGATCAAAAAATTTGTATACGGGAATCTTTTTCCGATCCCCTTTTTGAACTTTCATCACCACCGTCTCAATTCATCACCATCGTATCATCATCAGTTCTTCACTATCATATTCATCTTGATAATTAAATATAAAATAAATAATCTTTTTTTCATGTGATTACAATGATAAATTCTTCTCATAAATTGCAATGGTTTGATATATTCTACTTACGCTTGATGCTCCCAGTTCATCGTCATCATCAAAAAGCCTACCATGTATTTCCAGGGCTGTCAAAAAATGTCCCGACCTGATAACCCGGTTCAGACCGACCCGGAAAAAAGCGGGTATGGTCATAAAATTTTCGTCCGAATTTTTACATTGACCGATTTGACCGAAAATTCGAACACAATATTTTCCAATTTTCTATTGTTCGAACCCGGTTTAAACTTGAATTTATGCTTGTCTGATTAGTCCGACCCGAGTCCGACCCGGAAAATGTTCCAAAAAACTGGGTACGTATTGGACATCAGGTTTTCGTCCAATGTCCGATTCATCGAAATCCGAATTGACCCGGACCTAAATTGAAGTCAGACTTTGACCAATAAGATATAGATTTAACTCATTTTAAATGCATTAGAAAAATGTGAAGTAGTGGTCCAAGTAATTAAGTGAATACATTAATGCATATTTTGGATTACTTAAGTGACTCCTTGGAATCATAACTTTGATTCAATTTTAAGCCAAAAGCACTCAATTGAAGAATAAAAAATTAAAGGGTTAAAAAAATTGCATTGTGCAAATAGGAAAAGCAAAATCATAACTGATGGGTATTGAACCTACGACCTTACAAGACATCTACCAATCAAACCATTGCACTAATACCTACTTTGTTGTGCTTGATTGTCATTTATTAAATTAAGTACACAATGTGATTGTGCATATGCCATAGCCAACGTGCTCAATCTTTCTTTTTAGTATGGAGATTTCACAATCTTAGCAAAATATTGTACAAGATTGTTTTGGAAATTAAATTATTTGGTAAAGATTACATTAGTAAAATTAATAAAATAATCAAAATCAACGGTTCAGATTATTCTATTTATAATCAATGGTTAATATTCAATTTAACTACGTTAGTTAAAAAATAAAGTTGACTACCATAGACCTTCCCTAACTATTTAACGTAGGTTATTGGTTTGCTGTTAATAACTTCATTTGATTGTTGCCTAAAAGAGGGTTATCTTATTTGATAATGGTAGGTTGCTACTAATGATATTAATGGTTAATAATTAATTAATAATTTAAAACATAATTAGTTATGAATTAACCGTGCATGAAGGTTAACACATGGATAATTTGGATCTGTTTTTTTTTTTAAAAAAAATAAAGATCGAATGGTGGTGATAGTGATATGTGTGGTTAACAATTAAGTATGAATTAAACATGAGCTACGGTTATATTTACCAATTAATTATAAAATAAGGATGTGGTTAATTGTTTACATGAGGCCTTAGAAATGTTATTTTATTTCACGATTAATAATTATTAAATATGACATTTTTTAAAAAAGGAAAAGTTGCATGGAATAATAATAAAATAATTTAAACTCATGTATTGCATGGAACACTAATAAAATACACGTTGTTGAAAAAATATATATAATAATGTACATAGATTATTATAGAATACTGGTATTTATAATTTTAAAAAGAAGAAGATTTAATTATTTTATATAATATTTTCAAAAAAATACAAATATATATATATATATATATATTTATATTTAAAATAGTTTAAAGCCTTGCAATCTATATATAATTAACTTAATTATATATTGATATGTATATTGTTTTATGTTGTTTTCCTTTTATATTTAAAAATATCACTTTAATAAATATATTTGTCTTACTAACAACTAGACCTGGCAATTCTCGACCCGACCCAAACCGGCCCGCAAAAAAGGTTTTGAACACGAAATTCCGACCCGGGACCCGAAAATGACCCAACCCAAAGAACCCGATAAAAAAACGGGTCAGGTCGGGTGAGGTTTGGGTCAGACACTTTAATTTTAAGTATTTTGTCTACTTTGGCATTGTGCAAAAAAATGGGTCCATTTCATGAAAATTAAGGCTCAAAAGTAAAATATTGGGTGCTTTTGGACTATGTTGTTAGAACCGGACCGGTCACCGAACCGGTTGACCCAGTACCTAGTGGGTCAATGGTTCAACTGGCCAGACCATTTTTGGTGGATTAGAACGGTTGAACCGGGTGACGGTCGAACCGACAAAAACCGGCATGAACCGGTCACGAATTAAAAAATTTCATATACTTCAAGAATGATTAAGCTACCAAAATAATTAAACTGACATGAACATGACACAAATGGGTCAAAACCGGATTGAACCAGTCAAAAGACGATCAAAAACCGGATTAAACCGGTCAAAAACCGGAATTTTTTTAAATTAATTCATCAAAATTCCGGTTTGACCGTGAACCGGGCGGTTGAACCGGTTTTGCTGGTTTATTTTTCCCGTTTGAACCAGTAAGCCGAGTTAAACCTGGAACCGGACCGGTCAACTTGCCGGTTCACGGTTGAACCGGTCGGACCGCTCGGTCCGGTCCGATTTTCACAACATAGGTTTTGGAAAGTTATGCGTAGAGAGAGACATATAAATGAAATAATCAAATAACAAATGACCAAAACAAAACCCTAACACTGTCATTCACTTACTCTTTCAGTGAACCCTCTAACTCCTGCAGTCCCCCCGCTCTCCTCTCTTTCAGTAAAATAGTGTACTATTGTCAAAGGTCAAAGTTCAGTGCATTATTGTTCAATACCCTAAAAGTTCAATATATTACCATCCCAAAACCCTATATATTTCATAAGTACTGTTATTCTTGGATTGTTGACGTAAACAACATAATACTTGTAGACTTGAAGATTGTCAAATTTTGTCCCTTGGGTGTATAGTAATATGTCTATACAACTATGGCATATCGTGGTGGTCGAACTTGGAATGGAATGGTACATTACACAGATGTCTTTGACCAATTATAATCAATTTTATTAATTGTAAGTGAGTGAGAAAAAGGGCGGTCATGACCCGTAAGCCCGACCCAAACCGTCCGAAACCGAAATACACCCGACCCGTATTTACTCGAACCCGAAATACACCCGACCCGTATTTACCCGAACCTGATATACGACCGAACCGTAACCCGTCCGCCCGCCCGTATTGATAGGTCTACTAACAACTATTTTAAATGGAAGGTCATTTTCTTTTTAATTATATTATTGTATTTTTTTAATTAGTTAGTATTAATTAGTTAAATGTTATAGTAGTAACTTACATCAGTAATTAATATATATATAATGAAATTTTTTTTTTTTGAAAAAAGTTAAGCTCACCAATTATAATATTCTCAAAATACCCTTCATAAGTTTCACATATTATGATCCTCGCCCTTTGTACCTAGAAATATATATATATATATATATATTAGAAATATATATATATATATATATATATATATATATATATATATATATATATATTTCTAGGTACAAAGGGCGAGGATCATAATATGTGAAACTTATGAAGGGTATTTTGAGAATATTATAATTGGTGAGCTTAACTTTTTTTAAAAAAAAAAATTCATTATATATATATTAATTACTGATGTAAGTTACTACTATAACATTTAACTAATTAATATTAACTAATTAAAAAAATACAATAATATAATTATTTGTTCTTCTTGTAATTCAAGAACTAACACTAATGGGGGACATCCCATTGCAAAAAAGCTTACTTCGAACTATATATCCTCCATTAAGGGTAGCTTAGGAAAAAAAATCAAACCCTAGAAACCCCTAATAAACTACAGAAATATGACAACGTTAAAGGGTATTAAGCATCCTTACAATCAAAGATAAAAACATTAATGGTATGAAACCAGTAGAAGGCGAGGAAACATAGATAAAGCTAGTGGAAAAATTGAAGATAAGAAGTATTTTGCTAAATTAGAAGTTACACCATAATACAGAAATTCTTCCATGAATATCTTCGTAAAACATTGTGTACCTTGAGATATATTTTCAAGATGTTTGTGTGCTAAAAAGAATTTTTACAAAAACTAGTTTATCGAACTATAGCTAAATAAAATTCCTTAATATCCTCCATGAGGCAATGTTTTAGATTGAAAGTAAGGATCTAATTATCAATAAAATAACAATCATCCAGTCATCTTTAATATAAATACATACAATCCCCTATACGTTATTATTTGAACACTGTCTCATGGTGGCATTACTTCAAC
Organism: Portulaca oleracea; assembly: GCA_029582165.1. Classification (NCBI taxonomy): domain Eukaryota; kingdom Viridiplantae; phylum Streptophyta; class Magnoliopsida; order Caryophyllales; family Portulacaceae; genus Portulaca; species Portulaca oleracea. Next base: position 22,766,225 of record CM055885.1, read on the forward strand.
TATAATGACAAACCAACCTTGGGATTGATTTTAATATCTAGATTATGGTCACTCATGCACAACTTATAGCTAGTTAAGCATTGTGATGGATTTATTCAACGGGGATATAACTCGGTAATATTTGTGGCACCACTATGTGAATTAGATGTCTCAAAGTCTTGAGTAGCTTGTCTTCGAACATCTGGATGTGAGATGTCTGAAGATTTCCTAATCCATCTATCCATGCCAAAGAATTGAGGGGGCTTTGGTTCTGATAGGTTGATAGATTCTCCTTTTAACGCAGCAATTATTGATGACATACTTGGTCTTTCAGTTGGTACTTCTTGGACACAAAGAAGACCGACATATATACATCTTGTTACTTCTTCCACTGAATACGTGTTTTCCAAAGCTGGATCCACTAAATCGAGGACGTTTTTCTCATTCCAAAGCCTCCATGTCTATTAATATATCATAAAATGTAAGAACATAAAAAATTAACAAAAACTGTAGCTTATGTGTTTGGGACTTACACGATGTAGTAACGCTTCCTCAACTTGTGAATGACCAAAATATTTGTTCTTCTGTCCACTTACGATTTCAAGGACTATAACTCCAAAACTAAATACATCAGACTTCACGGAAAAATGACCAGTTACGGCATATTCTGGCGCCATGTAGCCACTGCATTTCAAATCCAACACCATCGAAACAACAGTAAGATATATACACTTGTGATATCAAAATGAGTTGGTGTAAATAATTAATACATTCCTTATATATATATATATATATATATATATGTAAATATGTATTTGTGTGTGTGTGTTGGCGGAAATCTTACTATGTTCCGACAATTCTCTTTGTTTTTGCTTGAGTTTCATCCATGTCAAAAAGCTTTGCTAGACCAAAATCAGATATCTTTGGATTCATTGCTTCGTCTAATAATATATTGCTTGTTTTGAGATCCCGATGAATAACCTTTAATCGAGAATCTTCATGGAGATACAACAATCCTCTCGCAATTCCCATTATAATTTTGAATCTGGTGCCCCAATCTAATAATATATTTTTTGTAACATCTGTTGCAATATCAATCAAGGTAGTTAGTTTTTAACTAATTCAAGCGGAACTATAACTTTCCAAGACTAATAGTAGAACTTACTAAATAGAAGTCTATCAAGACTAGCATTAGGCACAAACTCGTAGATGAGCATCAATTCTTTCGATGCCACGCAGAACCCGAGAAGTTTAACCAAATTCTTGTGTTGAAGTTTGGCAACTAGGTCAAGTTCATTTTTGAACTCTGCAAACCCTTGTTTGGAATTCTGTGATAATTTCTTGACTGCTATTTGTTGTCCATTTTCAAGTTGTCCCTATAGATACAAAAGTTAGAAAATAATGATACTATATAAGAATCATGAGGAAAACAAGATTCAATTTTATATTGGCATAAGATGATTTTTTTTTTTTTTGAATTATGCCCCCTAAAGTTTTTGGTAGTTGCTTTTTCCCTACCTCTTGAAAGTTTATATTTACCTACATTTGGTTTTGTGTGATCTTTAATTAGAATAGATGAAACCGAAAAAATAATGAAAAATTTAGAAAAGGACTATATTTTTATCACAATAAGTCTTCCCTAATTTCTGAATGATGAGGTGACATTCTGTTATGTCTAAATAACTCAAAATCTTTAAAAGTACATCATAGAAATAAAAGATTTTTTGAAACAGTATTTCTTATATAATTAAAACCATCTTATTATAAATTTATTGTAGAAAGTATAACATTGTGGTGACTATTTATGAATATAGGAGTGACTAACAATTCATTTTGGCTGACTCTAATTAAAGTTACCTCTTGATAAATTATTATGGGTTATTGGATTCTAATAATACGAACTTTGGGCCATATAAGACTTAATAATACGAACTTTTGATTTGATTCTTAATAATACGAACTTTGACCCCCTGTTGGCTACAGTAACACGCCATCGAGTTAGGGTTTTTTTGACTCGCCGGTAAAATGACTTGGCAGGCCAGGCCTCTTGTTTGACCTTGCCACCTCAGCCATTGACCAAAAAAAATGCCATGTCAGCCTTTTATTTGCCACGTCAGCCACCCTCTTCTTCTTCCTCCCTCTTTCTCTCTCCTCTCTCTCTCTCTCCATTGTATATTTCCAGAATTCTGGGTTGGAGATTTTGAAACCACATCCCTCTATCTCTCTATTCTCTCCAACCCCTTCTCAATTCCACTTCTAAATCTTCTTCAACAATTTCATCTCTTCTTTTTCTGGGTAACATTCTCCTTCATTCATACATTCATTCATTCATTCATCATTCATTCATCGATTGAGTCAGCAGCTGCTTCAAATTGGGTTCGATTTCAGCTCATATCCATCGTGGTTTAAACTGGGTTCTGATCGAATTTTGGTGGGTCATTTTGATCTCTTATAATCCCTCTTCTTTTTCTGGGTAACATTCGCCTTCATTCATTCATTCATTCATACATTCATCGATTGAATCTGCAGCTGCTTCAAATTGGGTTCGATTTCAGCTCATATCCATCGCGTTTTGAACTGGGTTCTGATCGAATTTTGGGGGGTCGTTTTGATCTCTTAGAATCTCTCTTCTTTTTCTGGGTAACATTCGCCTTCATTCATTCATACATTCGTCGATTGAATCTGCAGCTGCTTCGAATTGGGTTCTATTTTAGCGTGCTTCGAGCTGGGTTTTGATCGAATTTTAGTGGGTCGTTTGAATCTGGGTCTGATTTGGGATCTATAAAAAGAAAAGTGGAGAAGAAATGGAGGAAGGGAAGCTATTTCAATGGGGTGTGATTCGATCTCTTCTGTCCATTATGCAATGGTGGGGTTTCAATGTCACCGTCATTATCATGAACAAATGGATCTTCCAAGTTTCTTCTTCTTCTTCTGCATTTGTTTACTAAGAGTAGTTTCGTTGTTCTTCTTCTAGATTAAGAAGTGGAATTGAGAAGGGGTTGGAGAGAATAGAGAGATAGAGGGATGGGGTTTCAAAATCTCCAACCCAGAATTCTGGAAATATACAATGGAGAGAGAGAGGAGAGAGAAAGAGGGAGGAAGAAGAAGAGGGTGGCTGACGTGGCAAATAAAAGGCTGACATGGCATTTTTTTGGTCAATGGCTGAGGTGGCAAGGTCAAACAAGAGGCCTGGCCTGTCAAGTCATTTTACCGGCGAGTCAAAAAAACCATAACTCGGTGGCGTGTTACTGTAGCCAACAGGGGGTCAAAGTTCGTATTATTAAGAATCAAATCGAAAGTTCATATTATTAAGTCTTATATGGCCCAAAGTTCGTATTATTAGAATCCAATAACCCAATTATTATTCAGTCATAGTAAAGTATTAAAAATGTCATTTTGAGAAGTTCATTTCACAATAAATGAAACGAATTTATGTGAGACGATCTTATATTAGAATTTGCGTTTTTGAAAATATAGGGTTCAAAAGTTAAACATTACAAACTTTAGGGTAAATAAATACAAAAGTCGAAGATAAATGCTTGAAGGATCTTTCTATAAATAAAGATTTGTCTTGTCTGACATATTTTCCTACTACATTATGATGAGATGATCATTTTCATAGTGATTTTCTTAATTATATCAAGTTAATTAAATAACACATTTAGGATCACGTATTTTATTACTATCTATAAGTCATATCATGATTTTTCAAAGAAAACTCACCTCTAAACAAACATGTCTCATTATAAATCTTTTGTGTAAATGGTGCTTCTCAAAAACTTGAGCAAAATAAATTACTCCTAATTAATTTTGATTGGTGAGGCGTAAAGAAATTACCTTATAAACCTCTCCAAAACCACCTTCTCCAAGTTTATTATCCAAGGAAAAGTTTTGTGTTGCAATCTTGACCGAAGACAAGTCAAATTGTGATGATTCCGTTTCTACAACCACTTTTATATTCTCTTCCAAAAGAGTACGCTCTGTAACAAAATTCAAAGTTTCAAGATAAATTATATGACCTATCTGCAATTATTTCATGCATTTGTTAGTGAAAAAGACTTGATCGACACACGTATATATTGTAAACTTTCATACTATGTAATTTTTGTAATGGTAGGAATGTTGTACATAATTAACCACTTGTTAAGATTCTTGATAGTTAAGGCAGAAAAGTATTCATCTTGTATCACTCATAGGGATTGGTAAAATAACTAAAACAGATTAAAATCTTTTGATAGTGCATCGTTTTATGAGACTTTTTTTTCAATTTGTGTTTTTTCCAATTTTAACCTTTGTTTAAAATCTCGTTCCCTTGACCTTCCCTTATTTTGTTTAAGCTGCTAACAACACCAAAATCCTAACTAGTGGTATCAGAACATAGTTGGTTGTTGATTGATTTACAACCTGACAAAAAAAGGAGGGTGAGAAGGTGTTGATCGAAGTAATTGATGGTAAAGAATACGCCTTTAGGAGAATGCAAATTGAGGATGCGCTATACCAGAAATATTTATAACATGGAGGAAATAAAATCTTGACATTATGGAACAAAATGAGTAGGAGCTACTTGATCTTCGGGCATTATGGACGGTGATACTGGTGTTGGCAAGAAATGTGGTTCTCAACTTAATGGACAAGAAAACAATGAAGAGCAAGCTTGATACTTTATCACTTACGTTGAAAAACCTTCCGCTAACAATAAGATATATTTGATACATTGTTTGTTTGAGCTTGATGATCATAATACGAAAGTGAGGATCTTTCAAAAAATGGATATTTTATCGAAACTTGCTTCGATTGGATTCAACTTTGACGATGAGAATAGGAGTTATATATTGGTGTGTTTGCTGCCTAGTTCTTGAGAAAGTTTTGCATTTCTTGTTAGCACGTCTAAGGGTGACAGTAGTATGAAATTTGAAAGGATACGTGATTATAGGACCCAGGAAAAATCCATAAAAAAAAAATTCGAAGTATCTTATGTGACATTAGGCAAGTAGAATGAGGTATCTTAGTCTTCATGGGGTTTAAACTAAATTTTATTTTTTATGATTTAATTTTTCTTTATTATAATGTTGAATTGAAAATTTAAACTTTAGTTGGAATGTCATAAACTTTAATTCGCCTAAAAAATAAATTGAGGAAAATAAAATGAAAATAAACAAATTCAAAAGGCTCTGGATAAGATCCAAGACCTTTGACCAAACAAGATGCCAAGAGGCATGCTACTAGGAAAAGGCTTAGGATCATATCCAAGACCTTTCACCAAAACCAAACAAGATGCCTTGAGGCATGCTACTTGGAAAAGGCTCCGGACTGCTCCCAAGGCTACTAGCCAAATGACATACCTATAGGCAGCCTATTGGGCAGGGGCTCGAGATTGCTCCCGAGGGTCCTGGCCAGAGAGCATGCCTAGTGGCATGCTACTAGGCAGATGTTCAGGGACTACTCCAAAAACAATCTTTTGGCGAACACGGGATTAGACCACTGCCCCTATACCACCATATATGGGGTTCTATGTAGAGGACCAAACTCTTTGTACATTTTCATTTTTTTATTTCCTCTAATTTGTTGTTTTCTTTTCAAATATAAATTCCTATAATTGAAAAAAAATCCAAAAGGCCAAAAAAATCAAACTAATAATTTCAAGAGTTGCCAATTAGTTTTTGTACAAGAATTCTTGAATGCAAATTAATTAACTCCGCAACTCGTGAACTAAGGGATTTTGATCCCTGCGTAAAGTTATGAATGTGAAAGTAAAAACTAGAAAAGGAAAATTGGTTGAATTGATTAATATTTCTTAGTGCATACAAATGAAAGATTCAGAAGCAAACATAAAAGGGAATAAATAAATGCAAATAATAAAATGAAATAAAAGAACAAAAACATAAAAATTTACAAGTTAAAGTTTAGTCAAATTGACAAGAACATCAATATTATTTCTATAAATCAAATTTTACATCATAGCAAAATGAAAATATAATGAAAAAAAGTGATGCTAACCTCAAGTTAATGTCAAAGTTTATTAATGCAAAATGATGAGAGAATTAGAAGGGGGGAATAGAAATGAAAAGCTCTTACTCCTAGGAAATTTTCGGTGTAAAGAAGTGAAGTGACATAAAAAGGTATTCATGGATCGAAGATAAGATGGAAACTAGGGTCGAAATAAAGGGAATTGTTGTTGGGAAAGCTTAGAGGGATTCTGGGCCTTAGGGGCGCCCAACAACACATAATGTAAAATTTCCCAAAATTGAATTTGTTGACAGGTGTCTATATGTCAAAATTGCAGGATAATGCTAGGTCAAGTGCATATGTTTGGAAAAGGAGTTGATGGGAGGCCATCTTAGACCTTTATCGATCTTTGCCGATAAGATCGGGTTGATACACTAGAGAATTTGAAAATTTCTGTATTGATCGATGAAGTTTGTAATTTGGTCTCCAAGTGTGAGATTGTTGGGTTGTGCTTGTGGTCGAAATTGCATTGAGCTCAGGTTTAAACAACCTCTGCAAGATGCTACCAAACTTTAAGTGTGAGAATATTTTTTGCAATTGTGCCTTGTTCCTTTGATTTAAACAACCTCTGCAGGATGCTACCAAACTTTAAGTCTTCAAAGGGCTAGGCCATATGTTATCTTCAAGTGTACGTCCCAAATCTTAATCTCGAACGGGCTAATTGTATGTTTTTTGCAAGTGTAAACCCAAAATACATGTCGCAAAAAACTTTTTTGTATGTCTACCACATTTGTAAGTACAAACTCCTAGTCTCCAAAGGATAGGGCCATAAACATTCGGTAAGTGTAGGTTACTTCCTTATAAACACATAGTTTCAAAAAGACAGTGTACTCATCCTGGTCCCGAAAAGGCTAGGTTCTTTTTTCTTAATTGTACATTGGCTACTTTGATCTAAGTAATCTCAGAAGGACGATATACAAACCATTAGAAAGGACAGGGCCAAGCAACATGATTTCTACAAGTGTAAGTTTCCTCATTCAATATGGGTGATCATGGAACAACAACATACAAACTCTCAAACCTAATAAGGCTAAGCAGTACATTTTTTTGCAACTATATGTTGCCATCTTCAGTCCAGATAATCTTCGAATAATGGCCCGCTAAACTCCTAGCCTCAAACTATCTAGATGGTACATTCTCCACAAGTGTATTTGGCTCCTCGAATCTGCATAGACTAAGATAGACATCGTACAAATTTCTAGTCTTGCAAATGCTAAGTGTTGTTCTACAAATGATCCTTGACTCCCAATCTGATTACCTGAGTAATCTCGGAAGGTGTTTATATAAACTCAATCCTTAAATAGTTAGGTCGTACACATTTTGAAAGAGCATAATGGTTTATGCGATCAAAGTATTCTCGAAAGAACACCTCACAGACTCAACGTACCAAAAACAGATATAATTCATAAGGCATCCACACTTATATATGTTCCTTTCCACTCTGTTTGGCCGAAACGATGTCTGTCATGTTGAGAGTGTCTCGACAATGTTCGATATACTTAGAGTTTAAGTCAAAATAAAATAGTGATTATATGTCTTGCTAGAGACCTCCAAATTCGGTAATTAAATATGTTTAATTATAACTATATTATTTGGTCCTACTGGGTCACACAAGTCAGTGCATTGGAACAATGTTTGTAACTCGGACCGTGTTGAACCCCAGACGCCGTTTTAAAGGAAGTCGGTTATTAAGGTTTTGTTAACCTTTTCCCCAAGTCACCCAACACTATGAAAGGAAGTTTGTTTTAGAGATTTATTTAATGAATTGTTTGAGACTTGTAGAAAGGTATCAAGGTGATTTCCTAAGTTATTCTCTCTCCTAGTGTAATAGTTATGTTCATTGTTTCCTGAAACATTCTACAAAATACCGATTCCATCAAGGTGTTTACACGCTTATGTCGGTTCCTCAAGGTCCTTGGCAGGACTTGAGTATAGACTTCATAGTGGCACTACCGCGGACCCAACAAAGGATGGATGCTATCATGGTTGTGGTGGATAAGTTCTCAAAGATGGCTCCTTTTATTGCTTGTGAGAAGACGGATGATGCCACGCATATTGCCTCCTTGTTCTTCAAGGAGATTATGAAGCTTCACAGTATCCCAAGGAGTACTGTGTCGGACCGGGATTCCAAATATATTAGCTAGCCACTTCTGGAGGTTGTTGTGGAAGTTGTTGGGAACCAAGTTACTTTTTAGCACGTCACACCAGTCAAACGGAGGTAACCAACAAGACTCTTACTACTTTACTCCGGGGGTTGGTTAACTGGGGATTGAAGTATTGGGATGTAAAGTTGATCCATGCGGAGTTTGCATATAAACGGGCTCTTTCCTTTGCCACGAGTTGTTCCCCTTTTGAGACTTGTTATGGTATCAACCCTCTCACACCTCTTGAATTGGTTACACTTCAACTCGAATAAAGAGCGAGTGTCGAGGCAGATGAAATGGCAAAGGAAGTCAAGAATCTCCATGAGCAAATCCAGGCAAGAATAGAGAAGATCAACGAGATATACAAGGCTCGGGTTAACGAACATAGGAGAGTCACTTCATTCAAGCCAGGAGACTTGGTATCGCTACATTTGCGAAAGGAGAGGTTTTCGACCCGACGTAAGAGCAAGCTTATGCCTCATAGTGATGGCCCATTCAAAGTGCTCGAAAAGATTAACGACAATCGGTATAGATTGGAGATACCGTGGGAAATGGGTTTATCCACCTTCAACATCGGGGACTTGTCTACTTACTTTGAGGATGACGAATCCGACGTGGATTTGAGGGAAAATCCTCTTCAAGAAGGGGAGGATGAAGCATCCTGGGTTCCCTTCTCGGCCCTCGTAACCTAGGCCAAGCGGGTCCCTTCCTGCCTACCAGAAGAGCTTTAATTCTATATCGACCTAAGGCCAGGCCGGATGATCATGGGCATCCAATGGATGGACTTTGATAGCCTCTAAAGGGGGCATTTTTCGCATATCGACATAAATAAGGAGAGCGGAATCGACGAAGAGGTACAAAGGTGGGAGAAGACCAAGAAAGGAGGTGCATCAAAGATGTCACGACCGTGATGTTCAGTGTCACGACCGTGACATTCTTTAATCAAGGCATGAGGTATTACTTCATCAAGAACGACATTTTTATTTATTAACTCAAGCATGGATTTATTCTATTCCCATCACAATATACTCCAACATATGCATATGATTATTAGGTAAAAATCTATATTGTTGGTAATTGGGCCCCACAATATTAATTTTTTGATGATTAGACTCTGTAAATTACTATTTTTAAAGTTTTAAATTTTCAATCCTAATGCTACTAATATTATTTATACTCGTTACCCCTAAATATAATTATGATATACGATAGAGAATATAATAATTCATGGTTTAGCTGTTTATTTATATTAATTTGAATATGAATTTGTTTTCAATAAATTGATCATATTCTGTACGCTACTTTGTAAATATTAAAGTAAGATAAAATTTGTCACATCAAATCGACTTTTGTTAAAATAGAAATGTCTTAAAACTACCTTTGACTATACAAATAGAGCTAATATGTGTGATTAAATCATGAAAAAAATATATAAAAGTACTATTACTATAAGTTGGACGTCATGGGGAAAGAAAAATCCCAGCTTCATGGCTGTGTTTAGAGAATGGTTGGTGCACACTTTATGCTAGTAGCTTGCCAATTGACTTCGGTGGTTTTCATGGCATTATTGGAGTTCTGGTTGGGCTATAAATCATGCTTGGTGAAATGTTGGGTGTGCAATAGCCTTTGATTCGTGCAGCCTAGGGATTATATTGGTGTTGGTTTGTTCATTGAGTACTCTTTTATTCTAACCTATCTACCTTGATGAAATTTAAAACCATGGGTTTGATTGGGTGCATTGAGATATATTTTCATTATTGGCTTGATTATGATCATAGGTCGTAAGGTTCTGTTCTTTTGTGTGGTTGTAAAGATTTAGAAATAATATAGTGTGGTGAAATTGTGAAAAGTGTGCTAAGATGTGGAATTGTATGGTAAAATTTGTCAAAAGTGTGATTGATGTGAGAGGTGAAGAGAAGGAAAAGTGAGAATATATATTTTGATAATGATTGTCGTTAAGTATGGTGAAGTGTACGTCGAAAAATATTGAATAGTATACATCTCATTAGTTGTATAAAAGAACATAGCCTAAATGGACATACAAAGAAAAATCTTTATTTTTCCCCTCACCCATTTACACCTTACCCATGTTGCAAGCAATTAACAGATATTTATAAAACAAGATCACAAAGTTGCTACGAATAATACCATCTAATACAACTTAAATTTGTATGCAATCAACCATTTATATTCTCCAAAAGCTGAAAACAACAAATTTCATGTGACTAAACAAGAACATGGATAGTTTTGTTTTTTGGGGCATATTTTCGTGTATAAAGGTACCATATATATATATATATATATATATATATATATATATATATATATATATATATAAGTTTGACTAGCATTGCAAAATTTACTATTTCACCTATAAGTTAACGAATTCTAAATTCAATAAATCTTACCATTATAATTTCTTTGTTTGGCCTTCTTCCTCCTCTGAAAAATCCATATTCCAATGGCTACAAAGATTACAATGAATGTAGAAATTGCGATCGGTAATGAAATTTGTAGCAACTTCCTATGTCTTTCGGAATTCCCTGCGTAAATTCATTACAGGCGTAAGGAAGATTCATAGTATTGATGTTCTTATATATGTTATATTGAGAGCATCTCAGGAATAATAATTGTCAGCCTGGCAAAATTAATAGAAAAATTCATTATATCATCTCAGGAATAATAATTCTCAGTCTGGCCAAATTAATAGAAAAATTCATTATATATAAGATCTCGTAATGAGTGTTAAACATCCAAATTGGACTCTTTTTCTGTTTAAAGGAAATTCATAATTTACTCCCACCATCTTTATCTATTTGTCATTTTAAAAAATTGGTGACAGGCAAGGATAACTAATAAAGTTAGAATGTGTTCGATACAAGTTTAATTTTCTAGGAAAATGACTTTTTAGGAAAATAGTTTTCCTAGGAAATAAGTTTTCAAATGTTATTTTCACTTATTTGGTAGATATATATATATGTATATATATATATATATTTTTTTTTCTTGGGTTGTTTGTATTTTAAACCCCGAAGTATATAGTAATTTATTTTTTGAATCATTGGTTTTATTATTTATTTTTTGGACCGTAAAGTTTATGGGTTGAATAAAAAAGTACCTTAAAGTTTGTATGTTGAAAATAAGGCTTGTGTATTGTTTTTTCATTCTTCCCATGCATGTTTGAATTCATCTCCTGATTAATGTCAAACTTCAGGATTAAGGTTAAAACTAAAATTAAAGCTATAACATTAAAGCCATAAGAGAGGTACGTATTACATCTTTAATATTAGTTTGAACCTTAGTCCTGAGGTTTGACACTAATCGGGAGAAAAATTAAAAAATAGGAAGAAAAACAAAACAGTATGTACACAGACCTTTTTTTCAACCTACAAACTTTAAAGTCCTTTTTTATTCACCCATAAACATTAGGGTCTAAAAAATAAATAATAAAATCAAGGGTTCAAAAAATAAATTACCCTAAATTCCAGGATCCAAAATGCAAAAAACCCTATTTTTCTTGTGTTGGATATAATAGAGAAAAAAGGAGTTGAATGACAGAAAGAGTTGGATAACAAATAAACTGCCTGCAGTAGAGAGAGGAGCGAATACAAAAAATTTGGGCCGCGGAGAGTAACTTGGACCGAAAAATTGGATTATGTTAAGGTTGGATCTAAGAATATAGTCAAGAAAAAGAGGGGATCGAAATGATTGTCAGTAGAAATGGCATTTCCCATTGTTTTGACCCACCAATCACCTGTAAATGAGAAAATTAATTTCTAAAAATTATTTTTCCTCCAAATCAAAAGTCAATGATAAATATTATAAATTTACTTTTTGTGAATGTTAACATGTACCTTCCCTTTACCATTATAAAATTCATTTTTTCCATCTCAGTTTGTGTAAAATCATTTTCACAGTCCCTCACCTTTATAATATTTATTTGTACATACACTCGAGTGATTAACTTTAATAAAATTGACTTTTATGTAAATAAAATGTGGAAATGTGAATAGAACTAATATGTCTACTTGCTCCATGGATTTCGATCATTAAGCTACTATCACTCCGCAGTCCTCACTCATTATAGCACCTAAGCTGCTTTTCTTTGCATTATTATACACAAAATGACAAAATGATAAATAAAATGGTTAATAATTATCTTATATTTCACTTAAATCACTCGTAAAGTTAAAATTAAAAGTAATTATATTTAAATCATTATATAGGTATGTTCATTACTTTGAAGGTTACTACAATCTATAAATAATTTAAAAATAATTATTTATGCATATTTATTTCATAAATATAAAACTATGTGTAAAATGTGCATTTTCTACTATGATTGATAAAATTAGGTTATTATTATATTTTTTCACGTATCTAATAAGTATTATATTATTATAGTTGATAAATATATATAATTATTAAAAAAAATTAATAAATGTTACAAAAATATTAAATGTGGACAATTCAAAATGGTTATTAATTATCTTGAGTCAAGATGGTTACCATAGTCATACATAGCACAGCGATGGAAAACAAGTTCCATTGTTGGGAGCATAATTTTGCTGCTACTAATTGTTTTGTTTTTCCACATCTTTCTTTCTTAATTTGGAGCTTAAATATGGATAAAGATAAGGGTGGTGATTTTGAAAATGGATATAAGTGAGGGTATGACACCACCTACCATGAACCTATCCCTAGTTTAGAGGCATGGTTTCTGCTATGAAATTTAAATATGAGAAGTATTGGGGCGATGACATGATGTAGATCGATGAGATGAATTAATTTATTTACATTCAGGTCATTCTTGATCGTATGGTGAGATTGTCAAGTGTGAAGCTAGGTAGCTTTAGAAGGCATGTATCGAAAACTGGAAAGGCAATGGGGGAAATGATGTTAAATATAGTAAGAGGATGTTATGCATGATTTGTTCAATGATTATAGAAAGATATACACATTGTTAGCTCCCTAATGCAATGACTCAATAACAGATACTTCTGTTCAAGATGGTGGGATCGAGTTGTAGCTTTAGAAAGGGTTGTATTATTAAGGCAAAAGGATGTTGGGTCGCACGTTACATATAATATTCTGAAAGTTAAATTATTTAAATGAATGATGGGGCGAAGATGAAGAATGTGATGAATTGACTGGGTAGCAAGATAATAGCAGTAGATATCCAATTGTTGCATGTATGACACGTGATAACTTTGTCTATATCAATTGTCGCCTTAGAATCAGCATTTAGTGTAGGCGGCCCACATCTTGATCAATATAGCAGCTCTTTAACTCCAAAGGTAAGTCCTAGCCTCCTCTTTTCTTTTTCTCTCTAAAAAACTGTAGCCTTCTCTTTTCCTTAGAGAGTCTGCCATCGATTCTTTTGCCGATGGTAAGCCTCCATTTTAATTGATTTCTACCTCAATTATTAGTTTGATTTTACGTTTTCACAGAGAAAGATAGTCTTTTGTTTTGTAAGAGTTTTTTTATACCTTTATTTAGGGTTTTTAGTCGAGTTTTTGTTCAGTTGGTGTAGTCTAATACGTTGAATAAAGATCTACTTTCAAATCGCTATAGCACGGGTTGTGTGGTTCTCCATCTATGGTAAAGATGCAGAGTCATCGAAGAAATCAGAGTCTAATGTCAGTAAGATTAGTATTAGTTATTTGGAAGTTGAATTTCATATCTATGTTTTAGATCTAAAATTGTTCAATCACGATTTTCATTGTAGGTGTCGTATAGATTGTTATTAATGAAACGGTTTGGTTTGGTTTCAAAAAAAAAAAAAAACTACAAAGATAATTTTTAGTTTTCTTTCTTCAATGAATTTTTAATTTCAATCTCTAGTTTTACCGGTGATTCTTTCATTATATGTTAAAAAAGGATTATTAGACTGTCATAACACAAACTTTGGGGTATTGGACAATAATCACACCAACAACTTCCTTGGACACTAGGAGTACCAACTATATACCTATTTTACGACAATAGTACGAAACTGAGTTGGTATGTGTTTGATTTGATGAAAAGACGAGGTTTCGCCTGATTGCATGAGTTTGTGTCACTTTTTTTGCCAACTAAACAGTGTTAACCAATTGAGCTAAAAAATAATTAAAGTTTTACTTTTACATTATTGTTTAGCTAAGTTAGTTATAATTACTTAGTTGGCCTAAAAATGTGGTTATTAATGGTTTTTCAACTTATTTTAACCTCTAACTCAGACAATTAGGCGATACATCACCTTTCTACTAAGTCAACACCTACCAACTAAGTGATGTATTATTGCTGGAAAATAAGTCTATGTTGGTACTACTAATATTCAAGAAAATTATTGATATTTTTATTGGTCAATACTAACAAAGTTTATATTATTGTGATCCAATAATCCATAAAAAATGGCGCAAGCTATTATGTGTGGACAAAGGCTGTCTTTGAACACCAACACAAAAATTAAAGTTATAGTGGTGAAAAATATTCAAGACTTAGAAGAACTTGAGAAAAAGTATCCATTTAAAATTGTCACAATCTATGAATACTTTCGTGTTGAAATTTCAGGTTATATATTTATTTCTCTCATTTTATGTTCTTTGTTTTGTTCTAAACTTATGTGTAAATGTGGATAAGATTCAAAAGAATTCATTGAAAAATGAAATTATCTTAGTCACAAAAAAATTAAACATGTATTATAAAAAAAATTTAGACCACATACACATTGTTACACACACTAAAATAAATACTAAGTTTGAATTCGAATTACAAACTTGCAACAAATTGAAGATTACCCTTTTGAACTTGAATAAGTACACAGGCACAAGAAGAGGGAAAAAAATGAAGGCAAAAGTATCAAGTAGCAAAGACAACTGGAACGTTAATATTAATGATATAAATTTACTTAGGCACTGATCTTTTGTGCGTTAATACAACTAACCGCAACATAAATTATCGCAATCTACCGTAATATACCGCAAATTATCATTACTTTTTTGCTATTTCTACCGCAACTAAACGCAACGCAACGCAAATGCAGCGCACAAAAGAACAGAGGTTTAGCATACTAGTTCATTTTGATTGATTTTTGACGATTAAATGTGGGTCATCAATTTAGGTTTTATATTTTGTATATGACCTTCAACGCGTTACATTTATAATCATTTATTTTGAATATCAATTATTGTACTTAAATTTTATTTTGACAAGTAATGGAAATGGTCCAATCGGTCCGAGTAGAGTCTGGTCACCCATTCCCTTGTTCAGTTCGAGTCTGAGGTTGAATCGGACCAATCACGGTCTAGTTTTTCGGGAAATTTCACCCAGCGTCGAGCTAATTCCTTCCGGTCTAGTCCGGATTTGAAACCCGTGCACAGCTCTAGCCTCTAGGTTTGCATGTAGTGATTTATTTTTCTTTTAAAAACAAGATTTGTTTACAAAGCATATTTAAGAATGATAGATGTTACTCAATATGACTATTAATAATAAAAATAATTACTTTTATATTAATAGAAACCTTCGTCTCTAAATAAGTATCAATTGAACTAAGTTTTGACCGATTATTACTTACAAATTACAATGAGTTAAAATATGCAATTACCATTGTTACAAAAATATTGCACTAAAACTTACAATGATATTAATTTTATATTGTAATTCATTATAATTTGTGAGTAATCAATGGTCAAATGACTCAAATCTTAATCAAATTGATACTTATTTAAGGATGAAGGTAGTTTGTTCAAAAGAGTAAACGGGCTAATTTATCATATTTAAGTAATAATAATAATTACGTGTTGCAATTATGATTTTTCTATAACCATAGTAGCAATCATATCTCATTTATTCTTTGATTAGCTATTTGTTAAATAAAAACTATTGTTTAAAAATTTTATAAGTAATTATCTCTATAAATATCTATGAGTGAAAAGAATAAATTTTAAATAGTTAAAATTTAAAATAGTAACGTACATAGGATGGAGTCTACAGCTATTGACTATTGACTAATGTCAAATATTTTCAGGTAGCATTATATTGCATACTTTAAAGTCTTTTCTTCTTTCGAGACTATATGTGTTGATTTAGATTTACTTAAAGAATAAGTTAATAGTTTAGATTTATTTAAGAGTCATTATAATATTATATTTTTAGGATATTAAATTTTATTATAAATTTAATAATAATAATTTTAGATAATAAAATATTATATATATTAAAAAATGTACAGTGACATCACAATTTTAATTTCCAAAGGAAATATGGTGGAACAGAGGAAGTAGCATGCATAAAAATGAAGGAGATGAGTCGCTAACCTTTGGATGAGTTGAGATCATGATCGTCAACCGTGCGATAAAAATGATAGTTTTGAAAGGTAGTAGCACAGTTGGGCCCAAAAATAGAGCTTCCTGTCTTGCCATAACAGCAAGTAGGGATGAAGTCAATCAAAGCCTGCAAACATTTTGTGCAATCTTGGGTACCCAAATCAGGGACACACTGTGACACTGCATACACGGACTGGGAACCATTTACTACTCTTGACCCGGTGGCCCATTTCATACGGCCGTACGTCCCCACTGCTTTTGCTGCCAAGCTCATAAGCAACAACTTGAGCTGGGCGTCGAACGCCTCTGGGTTCGAAGCGTTGTTTCCCGTAATTTCGTGAAGAATCGGGGAGGTATCGCTGGTGCCCCAGTGAGGGCTGTTTGCGTACCATATCCCACACTGACGGTACCACCCGAATGCTTGTTTTTGGACGGGGCATGCTTGTCGAATCTCCCCAGCAGCATCGCTAGAACAAGAATAACAGTTAGACGCTGACAAGTCTGCACGACAAATGGCCGTGCCACTGAAGAAGTCTATGCCAGGTTTACTGCCGTTGGTCAGCTTGTAGAAGTTGCTGTCCGGGAGTTGCTTGCCGGAGATTATGGTGACCAGGAAGGTGTTGAGGTGCTCTGAGAAGGCGCTGTTTTCTGTGTAGTTGCCGTTTGTCCCGCACCTGAAACCCGAGAAAGTAGGTTGCGCCCATGACTGAGGCAACCATCCTATAACAACAACAAGGCTTAGAAATGAGAGTAAACTACTGGAAGGGCTTTTCTTCATGGTTGGATCTCGAAGAAATGCCGATTGATATTTTTGTCAAGGCACTTAGGTACTTAAATGCTGGATGATAAGGTCAGGACTTTGACTATTCGGTTTAGCTTGACTTAGCCAACCCTATCCATTTTCTTGTCTCTGTCTCAAGTCTCAACAAAATAGTATGTGTGGTACTCAGAGATACAAAATTGCAATAGTATTTATATTTTTTGGAATGCTTGTGAAATTTATATTTTTTTAGGAATGAAGGGAAGTCGCATGACAGAGACAAATTTTGTTTCTTTTCGGAGAAAGGGACCTTGGAACCCAAGAAAGGGGAAGTGCCGTGGATGCTTGGAGAATTCTTAATAATTTGACAATATAAACCGCCATCTCTTCTTGTGTTTTTATTTTTTATTTTTGGTTTTGTAAGAGTAAGACCAACTGAAATGATACGCCCCAAGAATACGATGTACAATATAATATATCTCGAGGAATTCTTCAGTTTACACTATATTACAGCATTCTATTAGAAATGATGTTAGGTCGGTCAAAGGTAGGATCATAATTTTCGTTATTTATTAATTTTATTACCAAATTTTTGTTATTAATTAATTAGATACTTCCTCTGTCTCAAATTAATAAACTCCCTCTGTCCCAAATTAATACAAATTACCTAAATAACGATAATTTTTAATTAAAAAATAAACAATAAATAATTTAAGCTATAAAAGTTTATTAATTGGAACGAAAGGAGTATCTAAAAATTATCGTTATTTTGGTAATTTTTAAATTTAATTATTTATAACGAAAATTACCAAAAAATTAATTGGAACGGAGGGAGTATCTAAAAATTATTATAGTAAACCACACGTGGAGTAAATAAAATTTATTTATCCTAGTTATGGTTAATTTGGGTTCCATATATTTTGGTCATTGAGCAGTGATGGATCTAGGATTCAAGTTTAGTGGAGTCAACAACAATTTGCTAAAATGATAAAAATTTAGCAATTCTATAAAGCTTAAATGCAACAAAATAGCAAATTTAATATTAATCATGAAAATGATATTAAACAGAAATAAATACCTAATAGTCGGATCGACGATCATGCATCTACTTAAAACAGTCAATGATAGCTTTATTGGACACCTTTTGGAAGACGGTCATGTCGTCATCCTCAAAATAATTAATATCAACATCATTTAAAAACTCATCGGATTATGCATCCAATTAACAAATGTTACTTCCCAATTATTCACATAATCTAATTCATAAATAGGTAAATTCTAATTTAATTACATTGACCTATTTAACAAATAAAAAATCAATTTAAAATACAAACCCTAATTTACCAACAAGAAAATTGAGTTGAGAGAAAATACTAGAATGTCATGAGAAATTGAGGATTGAGAATGAATTGACAATATTCAGAACTTAAAAAGTAAATTTACAATAATTAGGCCCCGTTCTTTTATGCGGTACCGCAAATTACCGCAACTTACTGCAACCTATCGCAACCTACCGCAACTCACCACAAATTAGCATTTGCCTTTTTATTTAATATATTTTCACAAAATCCACAAATATTATTTAATATCCACAAAATTATTTCCACCGCAACTTAACGAAATCCGCCGCAACTCATTTATTATTTAATATATTTTCTAACAAAAATATTTCAACACCCATTTAACTATTTCTACCGCAACTTACCGCAATTCACCACAACTCACCACAATATACAACACCGCAACTTACCGCACCGCAAATTACCGCATAAAAGAACGGGGCCTAAATCACAAGAAAATTTTGAGTTGAGAGAAGCAAAGAGATTAAGAATGAGAAACTCACAAACTGGGGTTTGCCCACCACGGGCAGAGGATTGTTAGAATTATTTCAAGAGTACAAAAAGATTATATAGCATGAGAGATAATGTGGTGCAAATTTAAGGATCATATATAAGATAAACAATAAGAATATGATCAACACGGGTATTCTTGAGATCAACACGCATCGTGTTGATCTCCAGAAGGCATAACAAGTCTAGGTTCAACACGGTCGTGCTAAGGTAACACGGGCCGTAATGCTTCAACACGGACCGTGGTACGGTCAACACGGACCGTGTTGAATGCCAGAATGTGTTTTTAATGCTAACGGCTATATAATATTATGTATTAAGTGTATAATATATTTTTTTAAGTGCGATATTATATGTATTCCAACAGCTATATTAATTGACTAAGTCAAGGTCATAATCATTCATTAAGGCCCTTAATTATCCTTTGACCAAAGGGTATGATGAGGGATTGGAATACTCCTATAAATAGGAGGCATTCCCTAGCCATTTGAGAGCATCACAAGCATCTACTTTATTCTATAATCACATCCTCTCATTCTAATATAAATTGCAACTATATTAGAATGATTCAAGTGAGAAACCTTTATCTTGAGTGCGATGAGAGCTAAATTTTATCCCTCGGAACATTTACGGTATGAATAGTAAATACTTGTTAAGGAAAATGTATTTGTCCATGACTCTTAATAATATCCAAACAAGATCACCATTTGGTTATTAAGTTCAATCTCCATCTTGTCACATATACCGCAAGAAGGTCAAGATCAAGCCAAGAGAAGATGATGAAGGTTCAAGTCGGTGTCAAACATAATTTTTCCAACAAGGATTGTGTGGACTGTAGAGGCACGCGCGACGGTTGTGGTCAGGTCAAGAGGTGGCGGTGCGGGCGTGCGGCGGCGATTTGGTGGGTGGTGCCGGTGACCGATGTTTGGGAGGGTGGGTGAGGGTTTGAGAGAAATAGAGTTAGGGCGTTGCGCAGTTGTTGTCGTAATGAATCTTAATGAAAACTGTAATTTATTAGATGCACCCGGAGTACGTGCTCCAGATAGTATGATTGTTCACCCACATATATTAAATTGTTCATACCATACATTAGATTGTGTACTCTTATTATAATAATTGTTTACACCACTCATGCTCCGGGTGCATATAATATATATTGAATGAAAATATATGTCCACAGTAGGGGTGAGCACAATAAATCTAAACCACAATTCGAACCGCAAAACCGGTAAAACCAAACCGATAAATGCGGTTAATCGAGTTAATTTTTGCATAAAAGCGGTTTAGGTTAACCAAACCAGTTTAGGTTTAGGTTTTGGATTTTCATTAAACGGTTAACAGCGGTTAACCGGTTTCAACTAAATTTTTAAAAAAAACTCTACTCACTGACTAGCTTTGTGGTGCTGATGTGCGCCACTGGAGAAAAAAATGGGTATAGTTATTTTTTTTATTTTGTAATTGTAATTTCAACTTTGAAGCGGGAAAAAGTGAAAAACCTAGGTCTTGGAATTTATGGGCCAAGTATGTGACAGTGATATCCATAGCTTGATGTTGGTGTATGACTTGATGGTCATTCACTTGTTTCAACTTTCAAAGGTAGCTAGGTAGGGGCAGGTCAGTCAGCAAGCAAGTAGCGTCGTACCATCTATGCGTATCGGAATGCGAATTTATTAGCAATATGGTTGCATTTACTTCCATAAATGTTATTGTAAATTTCCAGGAAACCGGTTAAGCGTAAACCGTATATTGAATGAGGTTAACCGTGTAAATTTCGATTTGGTTTAGGTTTCCAGATTTTAAAAAAGCCATTAACCGCATCTAAGTGGCGGTTTAGGTTTGGTTTAGATTTCCAAATTTAAAAAGCGGTTAACTGCATATTGCAATTTCGATTTAGACTTTCTCGAAAACGATTCACCGACCGCATATGCGGTTAATCTGTCAGGCCCACCCCTAATCCACACTCCACAGAGCAGCAACAGTAAATAATATACAAAAATTTTTCCAAATACATCATATCCGACCCTTTGATTAAGTCAACATAAGGCGTACATTGTTTAAATAAGCAGTCTGCGTCCGAAACTTGTCTTCAAGCAGCTCTGCCCTCTTTTATACGGTTGTCAAATGGAATGCGATTCTTTAATAGACATACAAGAGGTTTAAATGAAAATATAATAATGCAGATCTTTTTCACCTTATTTTTTCACTCCAAAAATTCGTTGACAGTATTTACATTAGATTTTTATATATTCTCTTCTTCCCCCGACTCTCTATCATAGTTATTAAAATCCCGATCCTGATTTATGATCCTACGATTTTATGGTCCAAAATCCTCGATACGATTCTACTATTTACACACGATCCACGATTCTACATGGGCTAATTTTCGATCCTAACTTCCCCATAGGTTCGAGTTAGGATCCCGATTTTAACAACCTTGCTCTCTATTCTTATGCATTTATAATTTTGAGAATTTATTTGAGGTTAGCTTTGCCTTTTTAATTAATAGGTGATCATACAAGTTTTGCTCTGAGACATTTTTTTATGTGTCTCACATTTCACGAAATTGATATTTTTTTATGATTTTTGATATTGTTCTTTTAATAGTTAGTATTAATTTCAATTATAAAGAAGTTGGAATACGTAGGTTGTGTCAATAAGTACAAATGATATCCTAATCGGATCAACCCTTTTGTTAAGCTTATTTTAAGCTTTTTTTTAAATATAAAAATAATGATAAAAGTATAACTTTAGCTACTTTATTTATGATATTACAATTATAGAATTCAATTATATCATTTTATTTCATTTTTAATATAAATAATATAATTTTTATAATATGACTATCTTACTCCAATACTAATATCATTTTCATTAATTTTAACCGTGCATCGTAGCGTAGCAATCCTGTCTGTGTCTGGCTAGTAATATTCAAATTCAAACTTAGACTATTGATGAGGAATTTGAAGAATTTATCAAATTTAAAATAAGAAAAAAATATTTAATATAGGTGTCATAGCACTGTGTTGTTCCCAGATTTAGAAACAACCCTTACACAGGGTATGGGGAATTCGGGAGTGGGAAGATCGGCGGTAGTCAAATTTTCTTTTATTACCATAGATAAATTAAATGTTAGCCAATAGACATTGATTAAAAATAGAGTAATATTAACCGTCAATTTTATTTTTATTAATCTTAAATAAATGACTTTATTTTATTATTTAAGATAATATTATTTTATTACATAAATTAGCATATGAAATATTCTAATTTCAGTAAAAATCTTTTATAATCTTATCAATTATTGTAACGCCCCGAAAATTCAATTATAGAAAAGTTAAAGTCAAACTAACGTTAACAGACAAAACTTAGCGGAAGACTTCAAATTTAGTTTGGGCGTCACTGCCGTATCCCCGAAGGAACACAAGGCGAGAAAGGAAAACACAACTGTCTGCTAACGGTAACTACTAACAACTCAAAACAAAACTTTAAGATTTCATAACGAAAACAATATAAAAAGATTCAAGGACTTCTAGACTCGTCGTCCTCACTTCTAATTCCCGTCCCCAGCATTTAGATCTTCACCTGAAAACAAAACATTTCAAAAATGAGGGGGAAATCTCAATAATGTCTACCCCTAACGTTTAAAACAGTTTAAGTTCTTTTCAATTCATTTTGGGGAGAGGGATCGAATCAAACGTTTTACAAACCTTTAATCCCATACTGTTTCCTCAACCCATCCAATCCATATTTTAATTTGCGGGCGGGATATCAAATCTCATAAAGAACATCGCCTACCAAAGGCATCAAACAACTATCCTATATCAGGGATGAAACCCTGATCTCCTGGCACATAACCCATACAGGCATCGAATCCTGGTCTCAGGGTTATCACCCGCATAAACATTAGCCTCTCAAAGGCATCAAACAGTCGCCCACCAAAAGGCTTCATAACATCTATCCTATATCAGGGATGAAACCCTGATCTCCTAGCACATAACCCATACAGGCATCGAATCCTGGTCTCAGGGTTATCACCCGCATAAACATTAGCCTCTCAAAGGCATCAAACAGTCGCCCACCAAAAGGCTTCATAACATCTATCCTATATCAGGGATGAAACCCTGATCTCCTGGCACATAACCCATACAGGCATCGAATCCTGGTCTCAGGGTTATCACCCGCAAAAACATTAACCTGTCAAAGGCATCAAATCAACAACCCGCTTAATGTTTCCACTTTGAATTACTAATTCATTATTCGAACTCATTTCACAACTCTCAAGTCAAACCCAACCCAGATTATCAAAATCAATAATAAAACCACTTATAAAAGACCATCTCAATTTCTCCACTCATAAAACAAGGTACAACAATTACAAACAGTTATCCAAAACAGACGGTCATAATTCCACAAAAGTCCCCTTTCGGGATGCAATTATCAAAACAGATTAGAAAACATTAAAACACATTTAAAGAGCATCCCGGTGGGGATTAGAGCATAGACAATTACCTGAATAACGTCACAAGACAAAGAATAAGGAGAACACACTTGAGCTCACTATCGTCACGCACTAACTCGGGCCTAGAATAAGAATAATTATCTAATCAAAACGCGTTCTAACGAAGTTAGTATTAACTATCAACTACCTAACCCATCCCCTAGGAACACTTAGGTTCCTATCGTTTATGATTTACACTTAACACATTCAAGGAATTATATAACAAGTTCACACATAACAATTAAGAACAAGATTACATATAATTTTCCTAATTACAAAACTAATAATACAATTCAATAATTATAAAAACAGAATATTATTTTTGAAATTAAAAACAGAAAAGAAAAAGGAAAAAGAAAAGGAAGAAAATATATCAAAATTAAAAGAAAGCAGTTAGGGTTTTAGGGTTAGGGTTTTAGGGTTTTACGTAGGTTTAGGGCATGGTGGCGGTTTTCCCGGCGACTGGGCAGACGGTGGGCGAGGCGGCGGCGAGAGCGGTGGTGGTGATGGGTGGCGGTGTGTGCGACTGGAGAGACAGAGAGAACGAGAAGGGGAAACGAGGGAGAGAAGATGAGAGAGAACGAGGGCTGATGGTTGCGGTGGCTGCCGGCGATTTCCGGTGGTCGTCTGGGTGGCGAGGCGACTGCAACGGTGGGATTGATGGTGGTCGTCCGGTGGTGGTGGCGCAGCGAGGGAGAAGAAAGAAAGAAAAGGAGAGGGACGTGGAGCTGATGGTGGTTGCGGTGGTTTCCGGCGACGTCGCTGGTGGCGTGGTGGTTGTGGCCGTCTGGTGGCTGGTGTCGTCAGTCATAGAGAGAGAAAGAGAGAGGGGTGTAGGGTTAGGGTTTGAGAGATATTAGGGTTTGAGAGCGAGGGATGGGTTTTTATACTACCCATTTAATTTGGGCCCAATTAACACTCCTAACCCAACCCAACTAAAACAATTAAAAACTGTTTTTTTCTAAAAACCTAATAATACTAATAATAGTAATAATAATACTAATACTAATAATAATATAATCACATAGCAAATAATATTCATGTAATTAATCACATAATAATATTTATAATATCACAAAGATATTAACTCACGAAAATACTAATCTACCCTTGTTAGCCTTTCAACGGTCCTACGAGCTCAAGCGTTAGCATAAATAAACACATCACGAATAACAGTAAATAACGAAGTCAAACCTACTTTATTAACGACGTCATGGTCAACATCTTTGGATTTTTCGGGGTTTTACAATTATATACTTCCGTTTGTCATAATTAATACCACTCTGTATTTTATTTTCACACTGATGTTTCTAAATCACAAAGTAGTAATCAGTCATTTGGTCATATGGGGAATTTGTGTAGTCCATGGTTGGGGGTTTGATGCAACATTCAATTTTTTTGGTTCCAATATTAAATCTTTTTGCTAACCTTATATACAATATAAAAATCTTTATATTGATTTAATTAATTTATGATAAAACATGTTATCATATATGTACATAAATTATTATTTATTTCGTTATAAAAGTAGTATGTTTTCATATCTTATGTGACTTGCAAATTAAATATCTAACAAGCTCATTTATAAACTCGTGATCTTATGTATGTGTAATATAAATATCTTTATATTAATTTAATTAACTTATGATAAAACATGTTTTTATATATGTACATTAATAATTATTATTTGTTTCGTTATAGGAGTGTATGTTTTTATATTTAATGGGAATGATAAATTAAATATCTCCCAGACTAACTTATTTTAATCTTTATCATTACAAAACTCGACTAATAAAAGTTAAAAACAATATGTTTGATATATTCCTAGATGGTATACAACTATACATATATTTGCGTTTCGTTCCGCATGAAATATGTGGTGCCAATTCAATATTAACACAAGAGTACAAGAGTATATAGAGTCCTCTGATGAGTAAATACGTTTAAAAAAGCTTTGAGTTTAACGCAACAATAATAAAAATGTGCCACAATTCAATATTTGAGTGTTCCTGACATGTTAATACATAATCTCCTAAAATTTATTGAAGACGATACCCATCATATATACTCCGTCCGATTTTTGTTATTTGTCATCCCATTTTTCTTGTCGGTAACTTTGACCATTAATTTTTCGATATTAAAAAAATACTATTAGGAAAGTATAGAATTAAAATATTGGAAAAGTAGATTCTAATAATACCTACTTTCAATTTTTGTATGTCAATAATCCCTACTTTGTTTTTGTATTTCGGTTGACAAAAAAAATTGTATTTTAGTAGTACATCAGTACATCACCCATTGTATACCCTAAATATCATAAATTTTGACTTGCATTTGATTCAATATTTAGCACAATACTTCCCCACGATTTTTAATGAATTTACCATGTTAGTCACAAAACTTTTTTTGATTCTTTTATATTTTTTGACGATCTTTTCACTTTAATTCCTTAAAAAAATAATTGCTTAGATTCTCAAAAACTTAATTTAAAAATTAGTCAAGTAACTATATTTTAAAACCTTTATGGGGGCATGAATGAAAAAATAAAAAGATGGCAAAGTAAAAAAATGTGAAAGTAGATTTGATACCATCAAAATACAATTTTTTGGTTTTTAGAACCACCAAAATACCAAAAAAGAAAATTAAAAAATTTGGGACCATTGCAAACAAACGCTGAAAATAGGGAATATTAGAATCCAATTTTCTTAAAATTTTTAATAAAATATTATGTGAGAAATTATTGAATAAAAATAAACGTTGAAAAGCACGAAAGACAATTATTTGTGAATAGAGGGAGTAACATGCAAAAGATGGTAAAACAAATTTACATTTTCAATAAAAAAAAGTAATCAATATGCCGATAATGCAATGACAACGTTTAAGTTCGCGTCTCAACCATTCCATATAGACTTGGCCTGAACCCACACGAAATTTTTGGGTTTTGAACATGATTTTCTCAACTAAACCCGAACTACATCGAACTCGACCCGCTTGAACCGAAGAATTAATTTGTTGAGTTTAACTTTAGTAGAATTAGTGACTTTTCATTGTAATTTTTAACTATTAAACTATAAGCGCAACTTTTTTATTTGTTGTTTCTCTAATTTAAGTTAAAATAGTGAAAATAATCTATCCCTACTGCAAAATAATCATATTTTGTTATGTATAGTGTACAAAAAGTAGTATCTAGAAATCATTTTTTTTTAAAACAAAAAATGGAAAAAGGTCTAATTACGTTGGATTGACCTGAAACCGAAATACACCGCATGTATTACCCAAATCCAAAATACAAATGACTCGCATTTACCCGAAATCGATATATGCACGACCCGAAATCCGCCTGAAGACCGACCGAATTGACAGGTCTAATTACATTGTGTACTGAACATTTGCCTGACCAAATAAACCATGTCATCAATGAAAAATTGAATGCTTCACTAAACCATCACGTAGTAAACTAAACATTTTTTATTTTCCTAAAAAATTGAATGCTTCACGCACTAAATTAAAATAAAATTGACGGAAAATATATTTAATCAATGAAAAAATAGGAAAGAATATTTTTTGTTGAGAAAAAAATAAGAAAGAATATTTCAGAGATCTTAAGAAGATTTTAGTAAGAAGAAATAATCTAAAAGTATTCCAATAGTCCAGATTAACTTTTAATAAATCGACGATAGATATTGATCGACTATCATAGTCGAAAAACTAATTGACTACTTTATAATTTTTCCTATATTATGGTGAAGCAAATCAAGCAATTATATCCAGCTAGTAACAAAATAATTCAAATTCAAACTTAAACTGCGGATGAGGTATTTGAAGAATTTATCAAATTTAAAATTAGAAAATGTATTTTAATATAGCTAGGTGTCATAACACTGTGTTGTTCCTGGATTTCAAACCAACGGTTTCAGTTACATGTTAGGATGAAAGTGGATCCGGAACACGATTCATTTAGGCGGGTACTTATTGGGCGTGAGTCGAGTCTAAGTCCACCAAAAAGTTGGCGGTTCGGGTCTAAGCATGGAATGAGGGATCCGTCAACTTTTATATATAAAATCTAGTATATTTAAAATCGGGCATTGCTCTTTGTCGCCCTTATTTTGCTGTTCGTCGCCCTTAATTGACATGAAAATTCAATTTCATACCCTTCACCCTCAATACTTCCCAAACTCTTTCTCCCTCTTTCTCTCTCCTTCTCTCTCTAGAATAAACTACCACTCTTTTTATCTGTAAATCCTCAAAACAAAGCCTACTAATTTTTCTAGCAATGAGTAATGAATCATCATCTGAAGAAGAAGAGGTAAATTTTATGTTTAATTGTTGTTTATTATGTTGAATTGGTAATTTTTGTGTCGAATTGTGCCATATCTAGTTTAGACCAAGGTTGAGCCACGGCAATGTCGCGGCCCAACCAAGGTCCAAGAGCGCCCAGGACAAGCCTGGACCAAGGTCGAGCCGCATGCTGGGCGCGGCTGGGCCTTGGTCCAGGCTTGTCCTGGGCGCTCTTGGACCTTGGTTGGGCCGCGACATTGCCGTGGTTCAGCCTTGGTACAGGCGCTTCTTGTACGTGATTGGGCCAAGGTTGAAAGCATAATATGGGACGTGCGATTATATTGTATAATTTTATGTTTTTTTTCAAAAAAAAAAACATGATTAATCTTATGTATAATTATATTTGATTAATTTTGTTTAGGTGTTGCTTGAGGAATTTGGGGGAGACGGCATAGATTATTCGGGACAATTTGCAACGGAGCAGTGGTTTGATAATATTAGTGACCTACATTCATGGGCCGAAGGCATTGCTAGAGGATTTGGGTTGATTGGTGAGCATCTTACAAAAAGAATGGAAAAGTGGATTGTCGGTGCGATGTTATCTGCGATGTTGGCGATATGGGAAATATCGAGGAAAATAGGTACGATCGATTGTAATGATCGATTAAACACGAAGACAAAATCGTGTCGTGTCCATTCATGATATGCGCATTCTCTCCAGCGGGGAAAGGTGAAATGTCGAGCGTAACGCATCGTGACAAAGGGATGCATAATCATCGATTTATTCTTTACGAGGAGGGACACACGAAGGAAACCCGTTGGCGGTGAAATGAAAGTCCATGTATGCGTGAAATGACTAACCTGGTTGCACTCACCTACGATACATACATCGTTGAAGCAGAATTTTCCGGACTGTAAAGTCAACGTGGGGCAGATATACAACGAGAGATTTAAAGTTAGGTCGGAGGAGATGGATGGTCGGACACATGTGCAACATTGCCTTCACTTGGCAAATGAGCACGGCTACATGTGCTGGACTGCACGTGATGATGACGGCGAGTTGCATATGTTGTTTATGTGCCACCCATACTCGGTGAAGCTTCTTCGCACATATCCACAAGTTATACTCATCGACAGTACGTACAAGACGAACAAGAAGAAATGGCCATGTTGTGAGATAGTTGGTGTCACCTGTACGAATCATAACTTTCTTGTTGCGTACTGTTTAATGAGAGATGAGATGAAGGAGTCATATGAATGGGTACTCGAAAGGTTGCATGAGATCCTGGGCGACGGTATGAAACCAAATGTGATCGTCACTGATAGAGAGCATGCTTTGTCATGGGCTATAGGACGCGTATTTCATGGAGTTCCTCACCTATTATGTGTATGGCATATAGGGAACGACGTCGAGAGCAAAGTTAATGACCTGACTGGCGGGAAGAAGAATGGACAAGGATCGTTTTTTAGGAACATGTGGTGGAACCGCGTCGTCTATTCGAGCACAATTGAGGAATTCGATTATAGATGGTCGTGTTTGGTGTCACATTGGGTTAGGAGAAACGAAAAGATTGTTGATTATTTGACCAATACATGGATGAAGTACAAGGAGAAGTTTGTGCAGGCATACACCGACGATGTCATTCACATGGGAAACATCGCGACTTCTAGAGTTGAGAGTCAACATTCGACTTTCAAGTACTACCTCGGTAGCGGTTGTGGTTCATTTGATCGGTTGTTTAAAAGGGCTCATCACCAGATAGAAAACCAACATACCGAGATCAGGAGGGCACTAGAGCAGTCTAGGAGTGGGCACGCAGTGTTGAGGAAATCCTCATTGTTCAAGCATCTACATGGTCGTGTTTCTCATTATGCGATGGACTTGATAAACAATGAGTACAGTAAAGTGTCGAAATTGAAGCACGGTTCGGAGCAACTGTGTCAACATATTCTGTGGAAAACACATCGCCTTCTATGTGCATGTTCGATGTTAGGCCTCCAGGCACGGGATGCTGATTTGTACGCGCAACCTATTAACATCTTCTGGAGGCAACTTGAAGTGATAGGTGATAAAGATGGATCAGACACGGTGCCTGATCCATCTACCCAGGACGTTGAATTTTTCGACTCAATTGTGAACAAGATAAGGGCAAGTGATCCCGCTGTGATACGTCGGATGGCTCGGGTATTGAACAGTGAGATGCACCCAGATGAGCACGACATACCAGATCCTGAGAAAAAAGAACAGGGGAGAGGGAGACCGTCTATAGGGAAGTCGACTAAACGTCAGCCAAGTAATTTTGAGTATCATTGTTCAAAGAGTCAGAGCAGCAAATCTAGCACACGCGGTAGCAAGAAACCTTCGAGCTCTTCTTCAGTTGGAGGAGGTGGATCATTTGGTAAGCGATATTATGTATTATTATGTGCAAAAATTAGCTGACAAAAAAATTAAATGTGTTAACAACTTTTTAATCATACGCGCAGGGACCCAACAAATGACTACTGGTGCATTTCCTTGGCCAAATGACGTTCCTGATTTCATTATTCCATACATCATTGGCTGGACAGATGTTGTCGACGATGGCAACTGTGGGTTTAGATGTATTGGAGAAGCTGGATTTGGTGGCCAACATAAGTGGGCTATGGTTAGAAATACCATGAAAAATGAAATCAAATCAAATCCGCAAATGTTCGATGCGGCTTACGGCTTCGATGACGCGATGCGCATTGCCATGAACAGGATTGGAGGTCATTTGCATGGAAGATGCGGCCCAGAACATTGGTTAGAAACACCTTCTGATATGTTTCCCGCTGCCACCATACTGAACTACGTTTTTGTTAGTCTCGCAACTGTTCATGGACGTGGCCAACATACAACTGAGTCATGCATGACTGTTTTGCCACTCAACGTACCGACCGATATTGTTGCTCCCGAACGCGTTGTAGCCCTAGCACATATCCACAAAGTCCACTATGTTCTCGTGCATTTGCAACAAGGATGTCCTCTACCTCCGTTGGATATTAGATGGAGACGTGCCTGCGACTACTCCGTTGAAGGGTTTGATGTCCCTCTTCTCGACCGTTTTCAGTTGTGGTCTAGACTTAGACAAATTCGTAGGGATAACATATGATTTAGTTCGAATTATGCTACATTGTGGAAACATCATTCATACAATATAAAAAGATGGATTTGGGGCAACATTGTTCATACAATATAAAAACAAACCAAACGACAGTCAAATCGTTACATACAACATAAACTAAATTTAAATAAAGTTCAAATGTTCAAGCAGAAATAAACACCGACAAACTACAATCAGTCATCATCTTCCTCATCATCTTCTTCTTCATCATCCTCTTCTTCAACCTCTGGGGCCGGACGTGGGGGGGCTTGAATGTGCATATGCCGACACCACTGCTCATACATATCGAGGAGGCTGTTGTGAGTCTCAATTGGTACGTGACCACCCAACGGGAATTCGAACATATGCACTGCACGTCGTGGCCACTCATGAGCCCACTACAACATGAAACAAACATTCGATCCATCAAATTAGTAGGAAATAAATATACATATAAATCAACTTGTAAAAAAATAAAAATCAATTACTTACACATTCCGAAGTCGAAGGATCATCTATGACGGCCGGGCCCGGGTTGTAATCCTGGATCAGGTACGGGTGTGAGACATTGCAGAACCAAGTACTGTAATCAGATTCTGCATCGCATGGGGTACGACATCGTTTCCATAGCACAGGTGACATGGAGTTGGTCTGTGGAAATCGGGACCACCCTACATCAACTAGTGCATCGCTACAAGCCAAAATATATGTACCATTTGCTGGGCGACTTTCTTTTTGTGGTGGGTCTGGGGCGCCGGGGATTTTCTGGACAAGACCAAGCTGACGGACAGTACGAATAGGCATGTAGGACTCAGTCACATCATAAGCCCGAATGACACCATGGTATGTCGTACGCAGACATGATTTGTAAGGTTCTGGCTCGTATGGACACCAAACAATCTGTTCCTCTGTTAGGCCATCTAGTGCGCGCCTTATTTTCCTCAGGCGTTCCAGCGTACGTGGTTCACTCCTCACTGACCACCTGTTAACCCGTGGCCCCGGTTCATATGTTGGGTGGTTGGGCCTAAAAGTTGGGAAATGCTCATATATCCACGCCTGCAGAATAGTCAGACATCCCCCAATCTTACTGGTCCCGGCCCTAGAGGCCATACCCAACTGCCTATACAGATATGCCAAAGCCACCGCTGCCCATGCCACTCCGTCCACCCGTAGAGTGCTACCATATGCATGTGGACGCACCCTATCTCGTGACTTGTCCACCAACAGTGTGTTCCCCAACAAACTCAAATACCATGCCCGGATCTGGATACGCGGCGGAACGTCGGGGTCGCTGCAGAGGTTTCTTAACTCACTGTCAAGAAGGCCCCCCTTCTCATATATTTTGCGGGCCCTGATATCTAACATATTATCGTATGGAAACAGGGCAGTGACATAGGTCTTGACCATATCACGATCAGGGGATAAAGGTAAACTCCCATCAGCTGGGAGCCCGAGAATCTTCTCTACATCGTGGAGCATAATGGTCATCTCACCAAAAGGAAGATGAAATGTGTTGGTGTCCGGTTGCCACCTCTCAACAAATGTAGCAATCAAAGAATGATCGATGTGCTCGAACATCAAACGACCTAGGTTCACCAACGGTCCTCGCTTGATCGCTTCCGTCGCTATCGGATTCATCTTATCCAGCACGTCCATAAGCTGACCGAGTGCCACCTTCCTAGTAATGCAGTCAATGACCTCGGGATTACGCTCATCCCCCTCCCAAATTAACCGAGCAATATGTCCCCCGAAGCTCGGTATCACCTCAGGAGTCGAAGGACCACCAGGCATCGGCCCCGTAATCTTCCAGTCGTCGTCGGTTCGCTGCCTCTTTTTCTTGGGGGCTGAACTAGAAGCCCCCTGATCTACCCCAGAACTCTGGGTGCTCTTCTTCCCCGGAGCAAACTTACCATCCCTATGTCTTAGTTGGACGTAGTCAACAGCCAGAACATCAACCTCCTCATCGTCCCTCTGTGCATGCTCGGTTTGCCCATGACTACCAGACGCCATCATTGAATCTAGCTGGTCAATATAATCACCCATCGTATCAGTGTTAGATGGTTCTCGTTGCTGACTCTGGCGCATCATAGCGCGACGAAACGCTCGTGAGGATGCCGCTAGCAACGGCTGCTCAGGTTGCGCACCATCACCCGTAGTTGTTTCTACATTGCGCGCACGACGAGCTGATGCAGTCGTCCCGCGTGTATGTGGGTCGCCATCCTTTTCTGCTCGCCAGCCAGTTGCGTACTTCTTAAATGTGAGTGAAAGTTTGCTTGCGAGGTTTTTCCCCGTCATTTCTATTCCTGCAAGATATTAGTTTTCATGACAACATACAAACAGATAATTAACCTACTTACTACTCTAAACTACCAAACCCACAAATTTAACCCTAAACCCTAAAACCCTACTACCCTAAACCATATAAACCTAATACTATAACACTTTGCTACGTAAGGAAATAAGTTATTTGTGATGGTAGTTTAGATTAGTACGTAGGTTAATTTATAGTTCCAATATTAGCTGTAGATGTCATAAAAAGAGATTGAGTATGGATCCTGTTATTGTCCAAGGAGAGTGTAATTGTTCCTGTTAATCTATGGCTAAAAAAGACTCATAAAAAAGACTTTCTTTCCATCCATATATTAACAGGAACAAACACACTCTCCTTGTACAATAACAGAGTCCATACTACACCTCTGTTCATAACACCTACAACTAATAATACTAAAACTATAAATTAACCTACTTACTACTCTAAACTACCAAACCCACAAATTTAACCCTAAACCCATATTTATATTTTATTTATACAATAATTCTACTTATTCTCATAAAAATATTATTATTTATATTAATAACACCTACAACTAATAATACTAAATTTATAATTTATACAATTAAAAATAATAATATTGCATATCAAGTACACACAAAATCATGGTCAAATTTTTCAAAAACAAACAACTTTTTTTTAAAAAAAGGACAAATTTTGCCCGGAATTCGCCCAAATCGCGCCCAGAACAAGACCGGACCTTGGCTGGGCGGCGGCCAGATCGCGTCCGGGCCAAGGCCCAGCCGCGATCTGGGCGCCGCCGGGTCATGGCCCGGTCTTTTTCTGGGCGCGATTGGCGTTTTCCGGGCACAATTTTGTCCCGTTTTTTTCTTCTTTTAAAGAACATACACACAAACAAACCATATTAAACCGTTCTAACCAAACGAATTTAAATTTCATATCCAATACATACAAAATCAACTAGTTTAAAACCAAAAATGTGTTAAATTTTGCCCGGAAAACAGCAAAATCGCGCCCAGATCTAGACCGAGCCTTGGCTGGGCGGCAGCCAGATCGCGTCCGGGCCAAGGCCTAGGCGCGATCTGGGCGCCACCGAGCCAAGGCCCGGTCTTTTTCTGGGCGCGATTTTTGCGAATTTCGGGATAAATTTAACAATTTTTTTGGTTACTTTAATCCCCACCATGCCCAATTAACCATCAAAACTTATAAAATTAAATGTATAAAACAAAAATTATTCAAAAACAACAACAAATTCAACTTTAAATTGATATAAATTTACTCAAACTTACCTTGATTTAGGTTGTAGGGTGGCTCGGCAGGTGGCGGCGGACGGCTGGCGGTCGGCGGCTGGCGGCTCCGGTGGTTGTAGTGAGAGAGAGATAGTGTGAGTGAGTGGAGAGATAGAGGGAGAGTGAGTAGAGAGAGAGAGAGGAGGAGTGAGTTAGTGAGGAGTGAGGGGTATGTAATGGAAATTGCTTGGACAATTAAGGGCGACGCCAGCGATTTCAGGGCGACAAACAAAAAAGGGGTTAAAATCTTAGAGTTGTATGAGCGATAATTATGAACTTTTTATTTTTTTAATGTATAGTTATATTCTTAGAGTTGATGTGTTGATAACTTTTGTAATGTTTTTATGTTGAACTTCGCTCATAGAGTTGTACATTGGGTTAGATGTTTTTATTGTGTTGAAAATATGTGTATTTAAATATAATAGTTATTATTGTACAATTGTAAACACATAAAATTAATCCGAAAAATTGATAAATTTAGTAAAAAATACATAAGAGTGTTGGACCCATTAAGGACCCACAAACCCAGCGGGTCTGGATTTGCGTCCAAGTTTTTGGAACACACCGAGTCCCGGGTCAGGTCTAGGTCCAAAAAGATTTGGCGAGTTCGGGTCCGGGTCCAGCTGGACCCCGACTTACTGTCATCCCTAGTTACATTGGATCTGGGGAATTTAGGAAGGTTATTGGACGTTAATACACTGTACTTTGGGGGTATTGGACAATAATGCACTGCATTTTTTTGTTGGACAATAATGCACCTGAACAATTCCGACAGTTGCTAACTCGGTGACGGTCTTGCGTGGTAGATTGAGTAGCAAAAAAATGAATTTTTTTTACTAAATTAATGTCATATATGAAACTTCAAATAAGCAATGATGAATTATATTTTTTTAAACAAAAAACACCGTTTACGTTAGCGAAAATATGGAGTAATGAGATGTTATTTGAAAAAAAAAATTCATTTGCACTGGCTGACGATGCCTGATACGACATAAATTTAGTAAAGATTTTAACTTTTTTTGCTCCTCAAGCCATCACGTAAGACCGTCGTCTGAGTCGTTTCATGTGCATTGTTGTCCAACACCCCCAAAGTACAATATATTATTGTCCAAGAAAAAAAATTCAGTGCATTATTATCCAAGATCTCCAAAGTACAATGTATTAACATCCAATAACCCAAGTTAAATAAATAAAAGGTAATTGACCATGGGTGCACTAGAGCATGGTGTAAGTGCTGTGGGACGCACCATCGTTACCATAAGTTAAGATAATCATCAAAGTTAGAGAAAACAAAAGTATAAAATTAGTTTAATTCGTAAACATTAATTATGAGGAGTGAACAATATAGATGTAAAATTGGTAAGAGTTACACTGAAAATGTAAAATGACAAATAATTATGGACAAGTACAGTTAGTTAAGTTGACAAATAAATAGAGACAAAGGGTAACAAATATTCATGTACAAAAATATGTGTAAATATATAAGTGATATTTCCTAACAAAGTACTAAGTAGGTAAGATGCTATTGAGGTATTTTAGCTGATTTTTCTGGTATTCAAAAGTCGGCTCCATGGAGAACCAATTTTCAATCTTAAAATCCTAATTCAAGTGTTAATTGATTAATTAACTTTTTTTATTAACAACCTCAGCTAAACCAAACATAATATTCACAAGTCACAAAGCAAATAACACAAACAATCCGGGCAAATAATCAAAGTAAGAGACTAAACTAAAAAGGAAGGCCCAAATAAATATAAAGGATTAGGGTCAAAACATTAAAACCCTAAAATTACCATCATTAATTGAACCATAGGACTACTTAGACGTAAACAAATAAAAATAACCCTACATCTTAAATTGACCCTACTTTGACCAATTAGACTATCATTCACCCAACAAAATACTAAACCTAATTTTAACTCTAGAACTAAAAAGTACAAGAAAAGAAAGACAGATAGATAGACAAAAACAAGGGACGAGACAGAGAAAAACTCAAAGGAAAGGGGAAGGGCATATGAGGGTGCCAATAGATGGAAGTATCATACTTGGATTTCAAGGTTAATGAATGGATGAAAGAGTTTTTCAACTCAAGTTAAGAGTGCAAGTATGGGATTCTCAAATAATCACGATCAGACATATGCATGTTACTGAACTCAAAAGACGAGCACATGAAGGACTGACTCAGTAAAAAGCTATAGTTCAAGAGATGACGACCTAGCTACTCCATGGCTTTACGGGTTCTCTTTCGGGGTTAAAGGACCAGATCGATGTTGGATGGAATTGGTCTCAATAATTTTAGTTGGGTTACTAGGCATGCTAGTGGCCCTTCTATTGGAGCTAAATCTTGTTGCCGAAGCACTCTCCTCGCTGTTCATGGCCATCAGCTGCACACAAATGTTCTCTAGGTAATCAAGGTCCTTGATCACATGGTAGCCTAAGTGACGAGCCATGCTACTTTTGAGACTTTGTTTAAAGGTGGATAATTATGGATGTAAGGGGGTAGTCTCATTGATGTGAGACAACTTGGTGTGCCATCTTTTAAAGTAATCTAGGAAGAACTCGTCCTCCCTTTACTTCATAGCGGTGAGGTCATCAACTGTAGCCTGTTTTTTTTTTGGATACGACTGTAATGATTAATGAAGGCATTGAACAACTCATTCCAGTTGGCCTTGATTTGAGGTGCTAAGGCATGGTGCCACCCCTTGTTTGACAAGGAATCTCATGCACGACACTAGGTGTCTTGCACGAGATTTTGGTGAGACTTATTGCCTTTCCTTACTCATTTTGAGCATCGCGAGTAATGTTGCGTTAGACGTCGTACTCATGATGACTCTTTATAATCATTTCGGAAGCGTTGAGGTAGGTTGTAGTCTGGGAAATGACATCCAATGTCATATCCGAGACTAATGCCACCTCACGTCTCTTCAAACATCAAAACCTTAAGAAATTTGACATTTGAGTATAAAATGTTTAGACTTGAAAATTCGATTTCTACAACTTCCCAGTTAAATTGGATTTAACCTGTAGTTAAGCACCCGGTGATTTCAGTCAAGTACTACACTATAGGAAGAGTTAATTTTTGGAAAATTGACCATCAATCGATCAGTTGGGCATAAATAGATCGTTTGTAGAGTTGATAGTTGGGTGATTCCATTCGACACTCTACGAAATGATCTTCAGCATGATAACGTATCAACTGAGTTAAATTTGCTTATTTTTTGGAAAATGAGCAAATGAGTATGTGTC
Source organism: Portulaca oleracea (assembly GCA_029582165.1). Lineage (NCBI taxonomy): Eukaryota > Viridiplantae > Streptophyta > Magnoliopsida > Caryophyllales > Portulacaceae > Portulaca > Portulaca oleracea. The sequence continues at coordinate 22,803,996 of CM055885.1, forward strand.
TAGCCTTGAAATTTGGAATGTCAAGAAGAGTTTCCTATCTCACCTAAAATTGTTTTAGGTTGGAGATTTAAAAACCTTGATAAAATTGGATTTTATTGAAGTTGTTTGCATGCGTTTATTCTTACTTTGTGATTGCGATCAATTGCATTACTGAAATTGTTTTGGCTAATGGATGATTTTAGTTTAATGTGTTGTAATTGGATGCCTTCTCTAATTGTTATTGAAGCAGGGTTGACATATATGTGATATGACTTGACACATATGAGATATGTCTTGTTGCAATGCTACCAAAATGTTTGCTTGAATTGCATGCACTCTTAGTATGGCCATAGCTAGTGGGTTTTATCGGTCTGCGTACAAGGCTGGGTGAAATACGGCTAGCGTGCCATAGATTTTGAATTTATTTTCAATTGAATTTGATTAAAGTTGTAAATTATATTTGAAATCATTGTAACGTCATCAGATGAAAACCGCTTGTAATTTTTGTATATAGGATATCATGTTGGCTGGGAGCCCAAAACGAAAAGGATGTTAGTTTGAGTAGGAGCTTCGACCATCGATGTCGCAAAGTTTCAAGAAGGTGTTCTTGGAAGTTCTGAAAGAGGAATCCTTGAAGTGTTCAAGTTGGAGTCCTTGAAGTTTTCAAGAAGGAGTTCTTGAAGACTTGAAGACTGGCTCAACTTAGTTAAAGTGTTTAATTAAGTCTAGATAGCCATACTAGGAGTTTTATTTTATGCTTTGAATGGTTGTTAGCATGTTTTAATCGTTTATTATGCTTTTCATGCTTGATTCACAAGTTTCACGTAGAATCTCATGCTTAGGATAGTAAATATGTACTCTCTAAAATTTGGACATGTGTTTTCTCACCCTAATGAATACCACTTGGATCATGGGCGATCATTGTTAAAGCAAGTCATCCATGGATCATTAACAAGTTGGGTGAGATTCAGGTCTGTTCATAATGGCGAGCTAGAGGGTCTAGAGTCATGAGTAATAGAGAGAGGTGTTGTATGTGATACACATACTCTCGCCAAGAGTTGTTTACAACGATCGATCATGAGATGATCTACCTCAGGCAAAACCCACTCGATGTCGCTTGGGCCTGTTGGATATTGGTTATGTTAAAACACCAATGAGAGTTAAGTGTATTTTAATGTTGAATTTAAAATGGTTTAATTTCTTAATTATTGATGAATAAATCTAAAAATGAATCATTTTGCTTGTAGACTCTTAAAATTTTCTGATATCTTATCTCCTTCTCTCTTCACCGTCGCTTTCTTCGCATGAAGAAGAAGCTTATCGATCCCAATAATAGTTATTAAAATCCTGATCCTGAGCTATGACCCTACGATTTTATGATCAAAAATCCAAGATGCGATTCTACTATCTACATTTCTATCCACGATCCTGTGTGGGTTAATCCCGACCCTAACTACCCCATGGATCCGAGTTAGGATTCCGATCTTAAAGACCTTGGTCCCAATTACTTGAATTGGCACCACGACATAAGAAATGTTCTCAAAGCCGAAAAGAAAGATTCGTTCTTGGGAAGGCAATAAGGCATCCAACATGTCAATAATGCCTTGGATGCTAAGAAAGCCGAATGGAAACGTCATGTTGATGACGATATCCAAAAGGCATGTTCGATGCTGACAGAATGTGGCCCTTGATCTTCAAAAGTTGTTTTGGGTCAAGGTGTCTCTTGGTGGGCTTGGTAGCTCTTGGGTGGTGGTCACCCTTTACCCCAGGTTCATATCCTTGTGAATTTCTAGCTTAAGGTTTGGTTTATTGATGTTCCTTCACCTCCTTCATCTCCAACAACTCAAGCATTGAATTCCCACCACGATACACTCTACTTTCTCAACTTTTTTGCAATGGGAGCTAGCTCTAGTTTAGTTCGACAGACAAAATTCCTAATCATATCCAATCTCGTATACCCGCAAATCCATCGAACCACCCTCATTTCGAACATTTAACCTCTGATAATGAATCTTCTTGACGGGATAACACTCAGTGACGTAAAACATTGTTGATCTAACTACCCGGCGGAAACCTGACCCTTGAGTGCGAAATTCTCTTATCGGACAACACACCTATGGTTGCTTTCCACTTCTGCCAACCCCCTTTAACTCGATTCGTAATATCGTCATGAATTTCTCCATCACTTCGTAAAATAGAACCTAAGTATCTAAACTTCTCCACCGTGAGATGGTCACCCCTCCAACCACCTTTAACTTGATTCGTAATATCGTCATGGATTTCTCGCCTATGAGTCTCATCCTCAAGTCCACTAAAACTGCACATCATGTATTCTGCCTTTGACCTACTCAGTCTAAAACCCTTAGACTCCAAGGCATATCTCTCAACCTTCACCTTGTCGTTTAATTTGTCTCTCGACTTGTCAAGCATACACCAAAGTAACTCATCCTTGATCTCCTCCGTCAAATCGTCCATAACTAAAGTGAAAAGGAATGGACTAAGGTTCGACCCTTGATGCAACCCTATATCACACGAAAATTCACTCGTGGTGCCCATAATTGTCCGTACGTTAGTTCTTACATTATCATATATGTGTCTAATGACCCAAATATAGGGATCTTGTGGCCATTTTGCCCCCAAACACTTCCACATCCACTTCAATGTAGACCTATCATAATATAATATAATATAATATAATATAATATAATATAATATAATATAATATAATATAATATAATATAATATAATATAATATAATTCGATACATATACACTACTCTACAATATTATTTGATTTAATTTAATACACACCGACACATATGTACATACATATATGTATATTTTAGAATTTTTCCTCCTTCCCTTAATTTCTAATTGTTTCTTTATAAGTATATCAATATTTTATTATGTTCTACTTTATCTTTTTTTTTCTAAATTTAATATTAATTCATTTTGTATGCTCTGCCTCATCCAACTTTATTTGTATAAAGTAGTTGTATTTTACATTAATTTTTCATATAAATATTTAGTGAATTTTCTTTTCTTCGTAATAAATCTTTTTATTCCATGAAGAGAACTTGTGTAGTATTTTTGGTCACCATGGACGACTTAGAAGCATGCAAAAGTTAATAGAGTAAGAGTAAGATGGAGAGAGATTACTTTTTTATTATCATAAGCACACAAAATCAATAAGATCAAAGACAATCAAATGTTCACCGAACAATGAGAGGGGTCAAATACACCTCCCAGTCGGATAAAATTAAATGGTAACCCAATGGTCAAGTGGGGTGAAATACAACTTTCAACCGACGAGGTTAGAAATATTAACTTCGCATACCTCGAAGGTTTCTCTAAACTTCATCCTTATCCATTTACATCTATTTACCTCTATTTCTCATAGTTCAGAATGAGATTTTTCGTTGGAATATTTCTCATGATTGTTTAATACCCATGAAGAGAAGATGAACGTAATATGAAAATTTGGGTTTGAATGCGTAAAGTTTAACAAAGAATCATTTGTTCTTCAATGACAGAGCTAAAAATACCATGTACACTATTGCATAACTTCATATCAACGTGTTACTGTTTGAGCTGTACATAACAGTGGAACAGCACCAAAGGTTAGCTGCACTTGATTTGGTATCGGTCTACTGATTGTTTGGTCGAGGATTTGATCTTAGGATCATTGTATGGTCTCTTATATATAATCTAGCCAATTCAGCATTCTGACAGTTTATTTTTTTAACGGGGATATAATTCAGTAATGCTGGTCGTACCACTTTGTGAACTAGGCATCTCAAGGTCATCAATAGCATGTCTTGAACCTTCTGGATTCAACTTGTCCGACGAGCTTGTAATCCATCTTTCAGTGCCAAAAAATTGAGGGGCCTTTGGCTCGGGTAGGATAATAGATTCCCCATTTAGTGTAGCAACAATTGAGGACATTCTCGGTCTTTCAAATGGGACTTCTTGGATGCTCAAAAGACCAACATGTATGCATCTTGTTATCTCTTCCTTGGAATACTTGTTTTGCAAAGTTGGATCAATTAGATCAAGGATGTTCTGCTCATTCCAAAGCCTCCATGCCTATTATTATCATAATATATTAGCTTTCAATTAAGAGTCACCACATACTTTTATTGAAGAAGGACATCGAAAAAACTCCAAAAGTTGTACTATAAACTAAGAGAAACTTACACGATGTAAAAGGGCCTCCTCAACTTCTGGATCACCAAAATATCTGTTCTTTTGACCACTTACTATTTCAAGGACTATTACTCCAAAACTAAATACATCAGACTTAACTGAGAGATGACCAGTTATAGCATATTCTGGAGCCATGTAGCCACTGCATTTCATAACGAACATCATATTTGTGTTGATAAGAAAATTCATACATGTAAACATACACCCATTATTATATTCCTACTTTTAATAAACCTCAAAGATATATTAGTAAAGAATCTTACTATGTTCCGACAATTCTCTTTGTTTTTGCTTGAGTTTCATCGACCCTAAAAAGTTTTGCGAGACCAAAATCAGATATCTTTGGGTTCATTGTTTCATCTAATAGTATATTGCTTGTTTTAAGATCCCGATGAATGACTTTTAATCGAGAATCTTCATGTAGGTATAACAATCCTCTTGCAATTCCATGTATAATCTTAAATCGTGTATCCCAATCCAATAACATTTTCTTTGTTCCATCTGCAACACTATCAATCATGTTAGTACGTTCCTCATTCAAATTGAATGCACTATGCTTCTAGGGCTATAAGATATAAATGTGGACTGCTTCTTACCAAATAAAAATCGATCAAGGCTTGAATTACGAACAAACTCATAAATGAGTATCATTTCGTTTGAGGTCATGCAGAATCCTAGAAGTGTCACAAGATTCTTGTGTTGAAGTTTGGCGACCAAGTCAAGTTCAGTTTTAAATTCTGAAATTCCTTGTCCGGAATTCTTTGATAATCTTTTAACTGCTATTTCTTGCCCGTTTGCTAGCCTCCCCTGTACGTAGAATTTGCAAATAAAGGTCAATTATGTGCTAAAGCACAAATACACCAAGCTTAATTTTTTGGTATCACAAGCATTTAGCAACATTAGGGAGCGCTTGTTTCCAAAACTTTCACATATTTATTGTCCCAAATAAATGGAAAAATTTTAGTGTGGGACTAATTATTTCACTCTCAAACTCAGTAAATAGTTTCCCAAGGGAAACTTAGGAAATGTCTTTCTTGAAAAGGTTTTTCCCAGAAAATGTTTTACCAAGAAACTACTAAATGGATCATTAGCTTCTACATAATTACCTCAGTCAATTCTATAAAATGAAAATAATTACCTTGTAAACTTCTCCAAAACCGCCTTCTCCCAGTTTATTAACAAAGGAAAAGTTTTGTGTTGCGATTTGGATTGTAGTTAGATCAAATTGCCAAGATTCCACCTCAACAATCTCTTTCATTTCATCTTGGAAATGAGTTAGATAATCTGAATAAAAAACATGCAAAATTGTAAGTTCAATTGAATGATTTCACCTTCATAATGACATGTGTTCTTCTCTATAACAATAATTACACAATACAAATATACAAATGTAGACTATATAGTTCCATGCAACTTTAATTTCAAATCATATATTAATAATGGTGGACTACATAATGATCGAAATGTTCCATTGTAAATGAGTGTGTTTGGTAGGATGAAAATTTTCCAGTTTTCCAGTGTTTGACAACTGAAAATGGAGAAAACAAATTTATGAAAATCGTTTTCTCTCGCCCCTTTGTAAATTATTTTGTCGACTCCAACCTAATGAAAATTATTTTCTCCCTCTCTCCCCTACTCTCTCTCTCTCTCTCACTCACTCACACACACTCTCTCATCTTTTTGTCTCTCCACCACTAACTATCATGCACCCGTTTTAATCTCTCTCCCCTACACCCATTTTAATACTTCTCTCTCATCGTTCTCTCCCTCCACCACTCTCTCTCAAGCACCGGTTTTAATATCTCTTTCATTATCTACCACTCTCTCCCTTCTTGTGTCTCTCTCTCTCTCTCCACCACTCTATCTTACAAACGTTTTGGTAAACTAGAGTTATCCATCAATTTGACAGACCCTTATCCTTACGTTTAAATAATCCATCACTTTCATTGTTCTCTTATTTTATTTAGGGGTGCAAACCATGATCCTTAGTTTCAACACTAGGTTTGAGGGTGTTGTTTAGGAATTCATGCTCAAATAGTGGAGATCAAGTGATGATTATTATTTTTTATGGAAAGCACGCTGCATTTTGGAAGATGCTAATTGAAGATTTACTGTATCAAAACCATTTGCATCTACTTTCAGGAGCTAAGCTAGGAATTAATATGGATTCGGCTAACCGGAGCTTCTTGATCATCGAATATTGGTGGCAATTAGGTTGACATTGGTAGAGTAATGTCCCCTTTAATATGGTAGAAATCGGAAAACAACAGAGCCTTGGTTCAAGCTATGTATCACATATATATATGTATTAGAAATCTTTCGGTATCGATAAGCTATATTTTATGCATCGTTCATATGTTTGATCTTAAGATGCCTATATGATTCCAAACATGATACTGATCATATTAAGGAGTTAATTATGATACCGTCAAAAATTGCTTTAATGAAAATTAATCTTGAAGATTAGGTGAAGGCCTTGATCCTATTGTCTTCCATGCCCGAGTCTTGAGGAACTGTAGTTCTTACTATAAGAAGTTCAAGGGGCTTCAAATGCACCAAAATATCGACGAGATTCATGATGTGATCTTGAGTGTGAGTTTTCACAAGAAAGATATAGAGAGTTCTTCTAGTGAAGTCTTAATCACATGAGGTATGGAGAAATAAGGAAATGTAAGTAGGGTTCGGTCAAAATCCAAAGCAAGTAAATATGTTCTGTTGGGTGTGAACTAATAAGTTCATTTCAGCAATGAGTGCTAAACACAAGGATAAGGAGTGGGCAAGAGTATATAAAATGACCACTACTTGACAAACTCCAACTGAGGAGGATGTTGATAATGCATTAGTTTTCAATGTTGATTGGTTGGATCATTACTGGGTTGTAGTCTAGTAGAGATTAATTGTACAACTTTGTTGGGGGATGTTTGGCAAGGGGGAAATTTGCTAAAACCCCGAGATTTGGGGAATTAATTTTTATAACCTTATTATTTGGAAGTTTCATTTAACCACCCCCACTTTTAATGACTACTTAATTAAAGCCCAAGTCCAATGAAGTATTTGCTGGAAAAAGATCGAGTCTAGGTTTTATCAGGTTCGACCAATTCGGGTATTCAGTCAAAAACCCCAAACCCTGACCCTGACTGAATTTCAATTCGGACAATATAGCCAGACCTGAACCCCAAACCCGAATGACCGAATTTAATTTTTTTGTCAAAACTAAAAGTTAACTTAATATTAGATTTTTTGACCAAATATAACTAGATGATCTAATTTGACCAAATAACCTAATATGAAATTTGAGCCTCTTTATGTGAGTTATTAACACTATCATAATCGGATTCGGTCAACCCGAACCCAAATTGACCCAATCTAAATTTTAACCAAAATCTAATATTCAGCTAATTTTTAGTTTTGACAAAAAACTAAATTCAGTCATATGGGTTCGGGTCTGGTTGAAATTCGGTCGGGGTCGAGGTTTGGGGTTTTTAACCAAATACCCGAATCGATTAAACCCGATAAGACCCGGACCCGATTTTTTACCGCTAAATACTTTGTTGGACTTAATCGGACTATAATTAAGCTATCACTAAAGGTGGGGGTGGTTAAATAAAACTCCCAAATAGTAAGGTTAAAAAAATTAATTTACCAAATTTCAAGGGGGATTTCAGCGAATTTTCCTTTGGCAAGGTGAGACATGGATAGGACGAAAGTGACGTGCCTACTTTATAATGTGTTTATGTGTAATTAGTAAAGGTAGGATATATTAGTATCCAATTATAAAGATGAGTATATTATGATTTAATTTAATACCTCAAAGTATATTACGGTCCAAAAACTTTTTTATAAATGTGTAATTGATGTATGTGGATAGGACCAAAGTATTGTGCCTATCTTAGTGGACAACACAGTATTTTCCTGATTTTTAGTATATAAGGGATGATAGGAGTTTTATTCTAAGACACTTCCTAATTAAGTGTCTTACCATGTGTCAAATCAGTATTTTAATGGTTTTTGACGCTAAATTTTTTTAACATTAAGTATTAATTATCAACTATAAAAAGTTTAACTGCATTCAATATGTCAATGAGCACAAATGATATCCTAATAAAATCAATCTCATTTATTAGCTATATTTTGCACATTTTTTGAAAAATATGAAAAATAATGAATAAAAATTTAACTTTATGTAATTTACATATAATATTATAATTATAAAATTTGACCGTATCATTTTATTTCAACCTAATTTATTAATAGAGCAAATGTCCCAAGACTTGTATCATTTCGTTAATATATTTAATTTGCACGCTTGTGGTCTTCCTGATTTTAAAAGTATTGTGCCTACCTTAGTGTGTTTGGATAGGACAAAAGTGATGTGCCTACGTTAATGTGATTGGATAGGAACGATTTTAATATATTTGTGAGCTTATGTTCTTCCTGAGTTTTTTTTTTTTTTCGTTTTCCTTTTACACTCTCCTATGTATATTTGGAGTTTGGGAATGCAATTGCAAATGACCTAAAGTCTAATATGTCTATATAACAGGGGTGGATGCATAGTTATTAAAATCCCGATCCTACGATTTTATGGTCCAAAATCGTCGATATGATTCTACTATTTACACACGATCCACGATACTATATGGGCTAATTTTCGATCCTAACTTCCCCATAACTTCGAGTTATGATCCCGATTTTAAAAACCTTGAGCGGATGTAGTGTATTAGAAGTGGAATCAAGCGATTTCACTGGAATGGGGGGGGGGGGAATTTATGATTATGAAATAAAATGTATCTCTAAGTAATATATATACGCTAATTGAATTAATAAGTATAAACTGTTGGTTAGTCTAGTGGTTTGCTTGACTTGGGTCGTGAGTTTGAACTTTAGCAAACTCTAGCCTTACATTTTTGTTCCTTTTTTGGAAAAAAATTTGACTCAAGTCTTATATTTTCGTTTTTTTTTTTTGCAAAGTTTATTCTATGCGCGACCTCTACTCTTCTCCTTCATTGGTCCGATACTATCAATATCTTCTATTCAAATTTCAAAAGTCTCATCTCATACCCTTCTTCCTAGACCCACCACCTCAGCAGTCAACACATTGAAGGTAGGTTGAAACCCCAAATACCTTTACTGCCAACCATAGTGCTCACTGTCAGTCTCTATCTTTTGGTCTCTCTTTTTGTTTACGATCTATAAAGTCAACCTCTTGTGATTTATTATTACAAGTTATAATTCTCGAAGTTCTATGTTTCTATTATCATTCATGCTTCTTCGATCCATAATTCATTTTCAATTCTCGATGAATTATACTATTCTCAATTCTCCCATGGCTAAATTAAAATTTTTTAATTTTAAATATATTTGTTAAATGAGTCAATTAATATGATTAAATTAGGAATTACCAATCCATGAATTGGATTATGTGAATTTTGCGAAAATAGAATTTACTAATCAGATGCATAAGTTACTATTTTTCTATTTGATTTTGGTGATTGACAATTGTTATGATTTGAAATACTTACTTGCAAGCTGATTGAATGATGGAGACCATCCAACAAGTCCAGCAGCAGCTCTAATGTCACCAGCAAGTTTAGACCAGGAGGAGGAGGATGATCCAGCAACAGCAACAGCTCGAGCAACTCATAGGTCATCTTCATCACCAAAGGAGGTTCAAGCAGCAGCTTCAGCACCGGCATTGTGAGCAGCAAGCCTTGCTGAACCAAACTCAGCAACTGTTGGAGCATTTCCAGCAGAAATAGCAGCAGGCTTCTCAGCAGCAGTTCAAGGAGTCCACAGCAGCCACCAGCCCACCAACTTCATCCATCCAGACTTGCTACACCTTGGTTAGGCAAGTCCTGGACATCACAGGCACTCACCCCACCAGCATTGGCCATCTAGGCCAAATCCAGTTCCCAGCACAAACAGTCCAAGCAGGAATCTTTCTCAATTCTGTATCTTTGAATTGAGTGAGATTCAGCAAAGGTTCCTCAGGAGTTTTTTGTTCCTTGTCATGTATTTTCCAAGGACAAGTCAAGTCCCAGCATGATCGAGCCAGGAAGCATCAAGTTGCAAGCACCAGAACATACTGATAACTGCGTTTCATGACTATGTTTTTGGGGGTTTTCAATAGTGAATTAGGGATAGTTTTGAGTGTGAACCTTGATTTTTATTCCAATTTCCCTACTACACTTGGTGTTGTTGGTTTTGATGTGAATTTGTAGGTTTTGAGGCCAAAACACCAACTTTCTCTCAACTTCAAGCAAGAATGAATATACCACGGACCTCTACATGTCAAACCCAAACCGTGGTACAAATTTGGGACGGAAAGGAGCAAGGAATGGCCGGGCAGCAGCAACCTCGGGCAGCCCGAGGTGGTGGCCACGGTCGACTCCTTGTGCCCAACTCATTTTTTGCGAAGGAAAGAAGAAAGAAACGAAACAGTGGCAACCTCGGGCAGCCCGTGGTGATCACCACGGTCCATGTACGAACCGTACGGACCGAGGCGGACTGCCTATGCAGATCGGTTGTTTTCGCGAGTAGAAAAGGGGGCAAGCGGCAGTTTTTCGATATTCAGTCATTATCTATCAGTTTTCCTTCGTTCTTTAGCCGTGAAGGAGAGAAAAGAGAGCCCTAATACTTCCACTCTACTCCTCTTCCCCACCATCAAGATTCAAGACCGAATCGATTCAAGAGAAACCAAGATCAAGATTCGCAAAGGAAAGGAGCAACGTTCGCAAAGAAGTTTCTACCCCGGGATCGAAAGACTCGACGGGTTGTATTCTTCGCAATTCTATTCTTTCTTTCCGATTTCCTTCTTAGTTTTGAGATTCGATTATGATGTTTGGAACTTGTTTTGTGTTTTCATCGAATATGAGCGAGTAGATTTCTTGAATTCTAGGGTTTTGCATCCCGAAACAATGTGGTTTGATTGATTGTTATTAGTTTATGCATGAATTCTTGATTAGAATCAATAGAAGGTTGTGTTTTCCATGTTTATAAGTATTCTTAAGGCCTTGGATATTTGTAAGTTTGAGATTAACCTGAGAAGTACTGAAAGGTGAATTAGGGTAATCTGACTACCAACCTGTCTACCTAAGATTGCGAAAGTTGAAAAAGGAGTAGTGAACTAGGGAATCATTAGATAACCTGACCTTTTGAGACCTTCAATTCTGTTTAACCTAAAAGGCACACGAAAGTTGTTGATTAGGTTGTTTAGTATAATTCTATTTAGCATCGAAAGGGCGATAGGATTCACAGGTTATATATTCTTGATTCATTCTTGAATGTATGATTGTGCAGGCTAGGTTTTAGTAATCGAACTCGTTGTTAGGTTAACATCTCCCTAGAAGTCTTTCTCTCTTGATTAGAACATTAGATTAATTCTTCCTGCTTTATTAGTTTTATTAGTTTGTTAAACCTTTCCCAAAACCCAAAACCTGATTAGCTTAGCAATCGCGATAGAGATAAGTTTTCAGTGCTGCTAATTGAGTCCCTGTGTGATCGACCTTGACGTGCTACTACGTACACCGTGCGCTTGCGGCCCTGTCACAGACAATCCCCAAAAGGATTGTTTGTTATCAGTTTTTCCAGAACTTCAGTCCTGTGGCTAAGTTATTTTGTTCAGCTACTATGAGGGTTATCTAACTCTTTTCCAGCCTTCCTTATGCTATTGAGATTACATCTAGCTTAAGAAAAGCCCGGGAAAATTACTGAGGTAACTTAGAGTTTCCTAGCTAGGAAAGGCCCTCATTGGCTGAAATTGCCAACCTTTGGGGTTTTGGTCCAATCAGGAGCAAGCTTTGTTTTTCTTTTCATTTTTGAATGTATCCGGATAATATTAGCTAGATTAAGATGTGTATTTGTTTTAGTTCAGCAGCTAGTTTAGAAGGGAGGTTAGCAGGTTACTTTAATTAAGTGCCTCTAATCAAACTGATTAGGTTAGTTATATATATTGACGTATTCAGCAGCTTGAAAACACAATCAGTGATATTTTCAATAGAATGCTGAGTGCCTTAGTTGAGCCTCTCGTTTGTGAGTGTCAGCAAACTCTCATTTGGGTTAAATCTACTTTAGTATCCAGGAGCTGGCAAGCCTGGTGGTGTGTGTAGAGCTTGATTACTTCAATGGTGGTGTGTCTGTAGCTGTTGAGGTAACTAAGTCCTTGCCCTTGTGTTTATCCTGTGGTGTGCCTGTATCAGAGTGAACACAAGCTTATCCTTTTATTTCCTTGTTGGGTTTTCATCTATTCCAACTCATTTTGAGTGAACAATTGCAATATTATAGGAGATTGCATAGAAATGAGTTGAATAGGGAGACTGATGAAGATATGTAAGAAGGAGAAGGTGAGAACCCTTTTAGTAGGACAGGGAGAGGAGGACGAGGTCCTAGGCCTACACACAGAAGAAGGAGAAGAGTTAGGAGATCACCTAAGATCAGTGAGCCTGAGGAAAATAGTGAGAGTGAAAGAGAAGAAAGGAGGGAAGATTGGAGGGTTGAGAAGTTAGATTTCAAGATTGATATACCTGAGTATGCAGGGGAGTTAGATCCTGATGGTTTTCTAGATTGGTTACAGACAGAAAGGGTTTTTGACTTGAAGGAGGTTTCAGAAGAAAACAAATTGAAGTTAGTAGCTTTAAAGTTGAAAATGTATGCTTTTACTTGGTGGACTAATATGCAGAGGAGAAGAATGGAGATTGGAGAGGACAGGGTGAGCACCTGGGCAGAGATGAGGCAGAAATTGAAAGAGAAGTTCCTTCCAGATAACTACATGAAGGAAAATTATTTCAAGTTACAACATTTTGTGCAGGGAAGCAAATCTGTGGAAGACTACACAAAGGAGTTTGAGTATTTGCTTTGGAAGTGTATATGCAAGAGAATGAAGTGCAAACTTATATCAGATATTTTGCAGGTCTGAATGAAAGTATCAGGAATGTTGTTGAGCTGCAGGTCTATGATTCCCTTGATGAGCTGAGCTCTTTGGCTCACAAAGTGGAACAGCGGAAAAAAGCTAGAGCAAAGGACTACAGCAATAGGTACCCAGCCAAACCTTACACCCAAGCTAAGCCCAATCCCTACAGCAAGTCATATATTCCCCCACAAATAGCCTAACCACCCCCACCCCCACCTCAATCCAGATATCCAGCCCTAAGACCCCCATAAAATCAGCCACAAAATGCCCCACATTGAACCCCAGCCCCTGTTATCAAAGCCTTCCTAGAAAGAAGATGCTTCAGGTGCCAAGGACTTGGGCACATAGCATCCGAATGCCCCAACAGAAGAGCAGTCACCTTGGCTGAGTTTCAGGCAGCTCTTTTGCTTGATCCTGAGCCTTTTGATGAGGAAGAGTAGTATGAAGAACCCCATGGAGACCCTGTGTATGATGAAGAAGAGGTTGAAGCAGGTCCTGATGAAGGAGAAATGCTAGTGATCAGGAGGATCTTGAGTAGTTCAGCAGTAGATGAAGCAGCAGAGCAAAGGGAGAATATTTTTCACACCAAATGTACAGTTGGTGGGAAAATTTGCTCTTTGATCATTGATAGAGGCAGCTGCACCAATGCAGCCTCTGAAACCATGGTGATGAAGCTTAATCTGGCCACCAGCCCCCTACACCATACAATGGTTGAACCAAAGTAAAGGTATCAAGATCTCTTCTAGATGCCTTGTCAATTTTTCAATTAGTTCAACTTATAGAGATGAAGTGTGGTGTGATGTGATTCCTATGGATGCCTGTCACCTATTGTTAGGGAGACCTTGGATGTATGACAGGTCTGTTAGCCATAATGGGAGAGCAAACACATATTCCCTTTGCCTAAACAACAAAATGATCACCCTTACACCTCTTAGACCATCCCAGCTCACAAAAAGACCCAAGAACCTTATTGTTGAGCCTACTCTTGATGCCCTTTTGTCAGCTGAACAGCATGAGTTCCGTGAACAAAGTGGACTTATTTTGCTTGACATTGAGGAAGACCTACCCCCACAAAATAACCATCCCCTCTTTCAGCCTATCCTAAACCAGTATCTGCATGTCTTTCCGGAAGAAATGCCCCCAGGCCTACCCCCTAAGAGAGACATATAGCACAAGATAGATCTTGTTCCAGGATCTGTCTTGCCAAACAAACCTGCCTACAAAATGACCCCAGTTGAGACAAATGAAATTCAGAGACAGGTTGATGAGTTACTGGAGAAGGGTATGATAAGGGAGAGTTTGAGCCCCTGTGCAGTACCAGCCTTATTGGTACCTAAAAAGGATGGTAGTCAAAGAATGTGTATTGAATGTAGAGCTATTAACAAGATAACTGTTACGTACATGTATCCAATCCCAAGGCTTGAAGATATGCTTGATGAACTGCATGGCTCAGTGGTGTTTTCCAAGATTGATCTGAGAAGTGGCTACTACCAGATCAGGATATGTGAAGGGGATGAATGGAAGACAGCTTTCAAGACCAAAGGAGGGTTATTTGAGTGGTTAGTCATGCCTTTTGGCCTGACAAATGCACCATCCACCTTCATGAGGCTAATGAATCAAGTTCTGAAGCCATTGATTGGTAAGTGTGTTGTTGTCTATTTTGATGAAATACTTATTTATAGTCAATCTGAGTTGGAGCATACTAACCACTTAAAGAGTGTGATGGAGATATTGAGCAGGGAGCAGTTGTATGGGAATCTAAAGAAGTGTCAATTCTTTGCAAGCCAAGTCTCTTTTCTTGGCTACATTGTGACAGCAGCAGGGATTCAAGTGGATGAGGAAAAGGTCAAAGCAATCAGGGAGTGGCCTATTCCCAGTTCAATTCAGCAAATTAGAAGATTTCATGGTTTAGCTTCATTTTACAGGAGGTTTGTGAGGAATTTTAGCACCATCCTAGCCCCTATGACAGAGCTAGTGAAGGGCAAAAGTTTCTGTTGGACACCAGCAGCACAGAGAGCATTTGAAGAAGTTAAGAGGCAGCTTACATCAGCACAAGTCCTAACTTTGCCAAGCTTCTCTAAGGTTTTTGAAGTGGAGTGTGATGCTTCAGATGTTGGCATAGGAGCAGTCCTGACTCAGGAAGGCAAACCTGTTGCCTATTTCAGTGAAAAATTGAATGATGCCAAGAGGAGATACAACACCTATGATAAAGAGTTCTATGCTATCATCAGAGCTCTTCAACATTGGAGACACTACCTAAATGGAGCTGAGTTCATACTGCACAGTGATCATGAAGCCTTGAAATTCATTCAAGGACAGCACAAACTCAATACCAGGCATGCTGCTTGGGTAGAGTTCATGCAGCAGTTTCACTTCATGATCCATCACAAGTCAGGGAAGCTGAATAAGGGAGTCAATGCTCTTTGAAGGAGGTATTTATTATTGCAGGTTCTAAATGCAAAGGTACTTGGCTTTGAGCAGTTGAAAGCCTTGTACAAAGAGGATGAAGACTTTGGTGAGATTTTCCAGAAGTGCCAAGAACACCCTCAGAGTCTATATCATATAGATCAAGGGTTTCTTTTCAAGGGAGCAAGATTGTGCATACCCAAGAGTAGTTTCAGGGAGCTACTACTTTCTGAAGTCCATGGAGGATGTCTAGCAGGCCACTTTGGCATTGAGAAAACCTTTGTCATGCTGAAGGAACATTACTATTGGCCTAAAATGAGAAAAGATGTAGAGCACTGGGTTAAGAGGTGTGCAGTTTGTCAAGTAGCAAAGAGTCACAGCCTACCTCAAGGGCTGTATACTCCATTGCCAGCCCCTACAAGACCATGGGGAAGATGTAAGCCTGGATTTCATAGTTGGTCTTCCTAGATCACAAAGGGGAAGAGATTCATTGATGGTGGTGGTAGACAGATTCAGCAAGATGGCACATTTTATTCCATGCCATACCACCAATGATGCAGTAACGGTAGCAGAGCTCTACTTCCAGGAAGTGGTGAGACTTCATGGAGTTCCTAAGAGAATGGTGTCTGATAGGGATGCTAAATTTTTGAGTCATTTCTGGGTGACTCTTTGGAAGAAGCTAGGGACAAAGCTTAAGTACAGCACAATATGCCATCCACAGACTGATGGGCAGACAGAGGTGACCAACAGGACACTAGGAACTCTATTGAGATCACTGATAAACACAAATAAAACAGGATGGGACACTCTTTTGCCCCATGCTGAGTTTGTATTCAATAGAGCCCCTTCAAAGGCAACTGGCCTTTCCCCATTTCAGGTGGTATATGGGAGAAATCCTATGACTCCTTTGGATTTATCTCCACTAACCAATTCTGTAAAGTTAAGTTATGAAGCAAGTACACATGCAGAGAAGATCAAGAAGCTTCATCAGCAGGTTCGAGAGAAAATCATCAAGTACTCTGAGCAAGCAGTTATTTCAACCAACAAGCACAGGAGGAAAGTGGCTTTCCAGCCAGGAGATCTAGTGTGGATACACCTAAGGAAGGACAAGTTCCCAGCAAAGAGAAAAGGAAAGCTAGTTCTAAGAGCAGATGGCCCATTTAAAGTCCTTGAGAAAATTGGAGACAATGCCTACAAGTTGGATCTTTCAGAAGACTATGGAGGAAGTGCTACTTTCAACATAGCAGACTTAAGGCCCTAATTTCCACCACATGAAGACCTTCTAAGTTTGAGGACAAACTTGGATCAACCTGGGGAGGATGATGAAGACCATCCAACATATCCAACAGCAGCTCAAATGTCACTAGCAAGTTCAGACCAGGAGGAGGAGGATGATCCAGCAACAGCTCGAGCAACTCATAGATCATCTTCATCACCAAAGGAGGTTCAAGCAACAGCTTTCAAGACTAAAGATTGCAAACCAAGAACTCACTTTGAACCAAACTCGGCAACTGTTGGAGCATTTCCAGCAGAAACAGCAGGCTTCCACTCTCAGCAGCAGTTCAAGGAGTCCACCGTAGCCACCAGCCCACCAACTTCGTCCATCCAGACTTGCTACACCTTGGTTAGGCAAGTCCTGGCCAGCACAACCACTCACCCCACCAGCATTGGCCATCCAGGCCAAATCCAGTTCCCAGCACAAACAGTCCAAGCAGGAATCTTTCTCAATTCTGTATCTTTGAATTGAGTGAGATTCAGCAAAGGTTCCCCAGGAGTGTTTTGTTCCTTGTCATGTATTTTCCAAGGACAAGTCAAGTCCCAGCATGATTGAGCAAGGAATCATCAAGTTGCAGGCACCAGAACAGACAATCCCCAAAAGGATTGTTTGTTATCAGTTTTCTCCAGAACTTTAGTCTTGTGGCCAAGTTATTTGGTTCAGCTACTATGAGGGTTATCTAAGTCTTTTCCAACCTTCCTTAAGCTATTGAGATTACTTCTAGCTTAAGAAAAGCCCAGGAAAGTTACTGAGGTAACTTAGAGTTACCCTCCCTGCTAGGAAAGGCCCTGATTGGCTGAAATTGCCAACCTTTGGGGTTTTGGTCCAATCAGGAGCAAGCTTTGTTTTTCTTTTCATTTTTTAATGTATCCGGATAATATTAGCTAGATTAAGATGTAATGTAATGTATTCTTTTTAGTTCAGCAGCTAGTTTAGAAGGGAGGTTAGCAGGTTACTTTAATTAAGTGCCTCTAATCAAACTGATTAGGTTAGTTATATATACTGATGTATTCAGCAGCTTGAAAACACAATCAGTGATATTTTCAATAGAATTCTGATTGCCTTAGTTGAGCCTCTCGTTTGTGAGTGTCAGCAAACTCTCATTTGGGTTAAATCTACTTCAGTATCCAGGAGCTGGCAAGCCTGGTGGTGTGTGTAGAGCTTGATTACTTCAATGGTGGTGTGTCTGTAGCTGTTGAGGTAACTAAGTCCTTGCCCTTGTGTTTATCCTGTGGTGTGCCTGTATCAGAGTGAACACAAGCTTATCCTTTTATTTCCTTGTTGAGTTGTTATCTATTCCAGCTAATTGCATTCAATTAGCTTACTTTAAAGTCAGCATCAAGGTGTGTGTGTCTGTGTGGTGTATTGTAGGCTCTATGCTCTGATTTTTGGGAGCTTGCAGACATCATTGAATTATTAAATGTCAATTTTGCAAATTTATTATTAACTCCACGTGGTTAAATTTGGATTTGAGATATTTGTTAATGCTTTATTTGTTGGTTCTTTTGTTTTTTAAGTTATATGTATTTCACTAATTGTATTTATAATTTAAGCTTAAAATAAAGAGATCCTTTAAGAAAATTACTAAGGAATATCTCATGACTAATATTAAGCTTCCTATTATCTTAGCAATTAAGTTTTTCGCTATTGTTTAATTTTAATATTCTTAGTAAATTATTGTTTACACCGCTAACGCAAAATCATGAATCCGCCACGACTATATAAAGTGGCTTTGCTAAACATAGTACATGTCTCACTTCCTCCCATAGTGCGACGGAAGGATAAAAAGAGAAAAAAAGGAAAACGACTTACTATTATCAACGGTTTGCTTGGCCTTCTTCGATCGTCGAAAAATCCATATAGCCACCATTATCATCACCAATGTAGAAATTACAATAGGTAAAGATATTTTTAATGAACGCCCTGCACATATCCATGTAGAAATTACAATAGGTAAAAATAGGGTTTTTTGCTTTTTGGACCCCAATATTAGGGTGTATTTTTTGTACCCCCATATTTCAAAGTTTATATTTTGGATACTATACTTTGTTTGACTCAAACGATGACCTAACTGTTGCCTAAACTTACCGATATGGCCTTTTATCATTTTTTCCTTCTTTTGACTGTTGTTTTGAAATTGACCAGACTTTGATAGCTAAGGCTGTGTAAAATTCATGGGTAAAAAATAGTAAAGTAAAAGTTAAATTTTGGTAACTTTTTTGGCAAATTTATGCTCATATGGAGGTTTGAAATCATGCAAAAGAGGAAGAAGAAGTTGCGGCTAGAAAATTTTCGAAAGAAAATAAAATCGATAATGGCTTTGAAATATAGGGGTCCATATTGTTGCCGGATACAAAGTATAGGGTCCATATTGTTGCCGAACACAAAGTATAGGGTCCAAAATATAAACTTTGAAATATGAGGGTCCAAAAAATGAATACCCCCAAAGTTCGGGGTCCAAAAAGAAAAAACCCGTAAAAATATGATCTCTAAAATTTTTCGAGTTAATATATTATTAAAGTTGCTAATTTTATCAAAATTTTCGCTTTAATCTATTGTAGCCAGTTTACTTTAATCGATTAAAAAATTAATGATTCTTTCCACCATTTTAGTGAAACATAGATTTCAATCCAAGAGAGCAATAAAAAAAGAATTTAAAAAATTTAAATAAAAATCACATTCATTAACTAAAGATACTATATATAAGTATTTTAATTATTAGAATTGTAAAACTGGTCCATATAAAAGCATAAGGTAGTTAGAAAAATTGACATTATATTAAAATATTTCACAAATGTAACATAGAACTTAACTAACACATATTCTTGATTTTTGAAATTTCAGCTAAAATGACAATTATTCTGAGATGTAGGGAGTAAAGGTTACCAAAATTTATATGTTTACCACTCAAAAAAATACAAAAAAATTATTTCTTTACTTAAATGTATTTTTTTTCTCTAATTACCCGAACTTTTTTTCTAAGGGCATCTAAAGTGCATTGGTAAATGATAGATAACTAGATATTATAAATATTATTTTTGATAAATTTTGGTAAACTTGGGTAAATTTCAATTGTTATGCTAAATGTTATTTTTGGTATTAACGATAAATTTCAATAACTTTATGTAACTATTACCATGCAATTTTACAGTTCCTAAAAACTATCAAAACTTTGGTAAGCACACATGGAGGCCATGGATCCAATAATATAACAACCGATTGAGATTGAACTAATTGTTGTGGTAAAAAAAAAAAAAAAAGGATTCCATAATAACTATGAGGCACCTAAAATGAAGGATATGAGAACCTCACCTTTGCCTGAGTAGTGAGGTGGCTGACCATTCACCGAGTTGTAAAATTGATAGACGTCGAATCGACCAGCACAATTGGGTGCAAAGACAGAGCTCCCTGTCTGGCCATAACAGCAAGTGGGTATGTAATTCATGATATCTTCCAAACATTGCGAGCAATCCGAAGTACTCAAATCTGGAACACACTGTGATACAGCATAAATAGTTAGAGATTCATTTACACTCCTGGACCCAGAAGCCGCTTTTATTCGACCGCTAGCCTGGAGGGTCTTGGCTTTTAAGCTCATAAACAACGTCCTCAGCTGGTTGTCGAATGCCGCGGGGTCGGAAGCATTGGTGGACGATGCAGGAGCCAACAGCATCGGGTAGGTACCGTTGACTCCCCAGGTGGTGGCGTCGGAGTACCATAACGCACAGTTACTGTACCACCCGAGTGCCCGCTTTTGGTTGGGGCACGTCTGTGTGATCTTTCTGGCAGCATCGATGGAGCAAGAAACGCAGTCAGATGAAGACAAGTCGGCTCGACACAAGGCTTCACCGGTGAACAAGTCTATGCCAGGTTTGGTGCCGACGGTCACCTTGTAGAAGTTGGTGTGGTTGCCTGGAAGTTGTTTGGTGCTGGAGGTTATGCTGCTCAGGAAGGTGTTGAGGTCGGCTGCGAAGCTGCTGCTGCTGGTGTAGTTGCCGTTTGTGCCGCAGTAGGGCGTCCAGAAAGGGGGTTGCCCCCACGACAGGGAAACCGATGCTGTGAGAACAACCAGGGTTAGGTATGGGAGCAAATGAGGGGGAATTTTCTTCATTGCTCCGTTTCAACAAATGGGTGTGCAAAGTTGTATAATTAATTAAATGTTGGATATGATGCAGGTGAAGACTTTTTTTTTGTTGTGTGATGACTGGTGTGGTGCTGCTGGGCTGCTGGTTACAGGTGACAACTTTGAAAAGAAGGTGGGGAAAAAAGAAAAGCAAAATAAAAGTAGTCGTGTCCAATCTGAATTGTCCATTATTTGTGACACAGTTCGAGTTGACAATAGTTAACATATGCGTTGATTTGGTCCAATATCTCCTTACAGGTTGATTGAAAACATGAGATGATGAGATGTCAAAGTCAAAATTTTGGTCCGCCCACAGATATAATGAGATGAAATTATGAAAACAATCAAAACTTTGGTCCAGCCATCAATATAATAAGGTTTATAAATTGAGAGTGAACTAATTACATTTGCCCTTATTTCTTGGGAAGGCTGGCTTGTTTGTTGCCTCACTTGGTTTATAAAACGAGAGTGCTTCCCTAGGTAGAAAACAACCATCTAATCCTTCAACATTTATCACTTGGTTCTGCTTGGGAAGGTTGGCTTGTTTGTTGTCTCACTTCATCGTAGAATCACTCCTAGCAAAAGCTCCACATGCCTTGCTTATTGTCTCATTTAGTCAATTACAGGATTACGCTTAGATAACCAACAAACCTTATTTCTCATCTCACTATATCACTGAGTTATAACTATGACAAAGCCTAATAAACCTAATAATTATTTGTTTTTGTAACCATACATAAATCAATTGGTATCAAAGCTTGGCTACACTCTTGACGTAGCTTATGAGAATAGCATAAATACAACCTTGATAGTCGAAACACAATCCAAGTCCACAAAGAATCCTATGAAGATGTATGTTGAAGTCGGTGTTGCTCAAATTTTGAAACATAGAGATAAGCTTGAATTTAAAAACAAACGCTTTTGCTTGTCTATTATGGTAGAGATAATTATCAAAAGTTTCACGAGTTAGTCCAAGGTCCTAAAAGTATAGAGAAGTACAGTAGGGACTATAAACACCTTTGGAAGTTTGATCTCAAAGTGAACTTCAAACCTTGGATAGATACCTGCTAGGTTAATTTAGATGACAACATCAGGAAGGAAGTAGACCTTCACCTATGCAATTCTCTTGATGAGCTTAGTTCCTTGACTCATAAGGTCAAGTAGCAAAGAAAAACCAAGGATAAGGATGCAGTTAGGCCAACATCCAGGCCATACTCCTATCCTAGAGGCCAATAAAACTCCAAAAAAACAGCCCCACCTTCCTTATACCAAAAGAAAACCCCTTCAACTACTAGCCAAAGACCTACCTTTATTGTTGCTCCTAGAACATCTAGGACAAGGAGCTTGGTGCACCACTGGGCCAGACTGTAGTATATTCAGATAGTCAGAGTGTTATTTATTTTATCAAGAATGACGCTTATTATTCTAAGGCCAAGCATATCTAAGTTAGGCTAAAATTTTTATAATTGGTGATTAATCATAACTATTAAAAAATGTTATAGTGAAAATTCATTATTTTATGGTACTTTTCTTTTGAAGATAATTTGATGAAAGTAAGACACTTGAAATTCGAGTGAGTGGTTTCGTGTATCATGTGCAAAGATTAGGAACCTTACCCTTACACATAATTAGAGGTTCATTGATCTTATGAACCTTACTGTTACCCGCGGTTCAGGTTCCAGTTTTAGGGTATCCGTTTGTTATAAAGTTCATATTTTCTAATATTTTTTTTTTAAAAAAAAACACTAATTTTGTACTTAAACGCCAAATACATCCCATCATCCAGTTATCATGGCACAATACCTCGCTGAATTTATTGTAGGCAGCCAAAATGGAAGAATTTTAACATGAATTTTTGAATAAGGTATACACTTTAATTGTTTTATTTATTTATTTATATTAAAATTATTTTCCACGATTCAGTTATCTGTCAATTTCAGATTCCTGGATTCGGGTACTCGAAACCTAGACTTGTCTAACAGGTTTCAGGTTCCGGTTCAGGGTAGTAGTTTAGAAATGTTACCCTTACCCATTGTGATAGGTTCCTAAATTTTAGAAATCTTACTCTTATCCATCGGCCGGTTCTGGTTAGGTTCCAAGTTCTGATTTTTAACTGCGCGCTTACTTTTATTTAAAATATATTTTGAACCAAAAGTCGTATCATTGTCCTGTTACAAGCTTTATGTCATAGTACAATTATGTTTTCCAAGAAATCCAACCAATCCTCTATGATTGTTATATTCGACACTGAGGCCACTACCAATGGTAAGGCATAAGTGACCTGACACAAAAGACAAGAAAATTATGGGTGAGAAAAAAATTTACAACAGTGAGAAAGTTTAAAGGGTGGGTGAGAATGTTTTTCCCCACCCATCTAGCTAGACAAGTCACTAGGTGGGAATTTTATGTGGGGCCACCATAATTAAATATTATTTTATCTTCTCAAAGGAGCTTGAAAAATAAAAATCAAAATAAAAAAAGTGGGTTCAATAATTAATTTATAAGATGGGTGGGTGAAACTTTACTCACCATTGTAGAAATACCTTACTTGCAAATAAGCGGTGACTCACATTTACAATATTTTATAGGATGAGTAAGTGAAATTTTACCTACTATTGGTGATGGCATGAGGTGGAGCACTTCATCGTTGATGATCTCAGGTGCATAGAGCACCATGTGCCCAATTTCCTGGGGCCCCACTCCACCCTCACCTCTGTTTTTTTTCTTTTGTTCCATCAATGACTATTTTACTATTTTAATTTTGATATAATGGAATTTTTATTAAATTGATTGAGTTTTAAATATCACTTTTAAGTTTTAAGTTGATTGAACATAAATATTATTTATATATTAATTATTTCTCAATTCAACCATTATCAAATGCTCACAAAAAATACTAAAACAATGTTCGTAAGCAGGTTGTGTAATATTTTTTACTCAACTATAATGCCTTTAAATTATCTTTTTTTAATTCATGTCAATAATTATTTTATAATTTAATGTATGATTTTTTTTACTATTTTTAAATTGATTAAATTATAGTTATTATTTTTGTATCTATCAATATTTTTAAATTGAGTTAACTATAACAATAGTTATAATTTATGCGTATTCATATACTGGTTTATAAGCATTATATTGTAATTTATTTATGAACATTGTAGTTTAGATTTATGAGCATGATAGTTCAGGTTTATGAGCATTTATATAATGGTTTATAAGCATTGTTGTTTAGGCTTATGAGCGCGCATCCATATATTGGTTTATGAGAATTGTAGTTAAAACATCATATTATGAGCATTCATTCGTGTTAGAGGTTATGAACATTCATCTTTTAATTTATGAGCATTCATATACTGGTTTATGAGCATTGTAGTCTTGGTTTATGAGCATGATAATTTAAGTTTATGAGCGCGCATTTATATAATGGTTTATGAGTATCGTAAAAATGTCAGGTTATAAAATTAATGAGATCCAATTTATACGATGAATTATTATACAAATTTATACAACAATGCTCATAAATCTATACTACAATGTTAAAAACTATAACCACGATGATCATAACATATCTCTTGCAATGTTCATAATTTGTTAAGTGGATGCTCATAAACTATTTTTCAAGAAAATTTTCCTAGAGGTACAGAAAAAATTATAATATAATAAAAGGATATAATAAAAATAACAAAGAAAATTAAAAATAAAAATAAATAAATGAAAAGTATAATTGAACTGGACTAAAAAAATTAAAGTGTATTAAAATATTGGACACAAAAAAAAACTCATTATATTTGTTTAAAAAGAAAATAACAAATTAAACAACACAAAAAGGGAAGCAAAATGGCATGTACGTAACAACCTGGGCGTATGAGCATGGAAAGCCCGGGCTTATGATCGTTTTTTTAGTGAGGGGGAGAGAAGTATAACGTTATTTATGAATTAATGATAATGTTAAATTATTGTATATGTCAATAAATTAAAAGTAAAAATTTTTATAAGTATAATAGGCACAAATATATTTTCATATGTAGGGAGCATTGGACATTTTTTATGCATGCACTGCCTATCTTTTTTAATCTCTTTTAATCTGTACATAATCTAGATTTCGGATATGTTAGAACCCCTCAAGGACGTTGATAAACTCATACTCAAGGACCTTGGCACTGAATCAGTTTTGAATGAAAGCCAAAATTCGAATAGCTAGAAAATATATGATGCGCATGGAAAGATTCACATCTTATTCTACAAGTGTAGAAACCTCCTCTGTGCAAAGGACATTAGTCTGTGCAGGATCAAGGAAGTTTGCCTTGCCAGCAGCAAGGACATTCAGCAAGACAGAAGGACGAAGATTACAAACAGCAAGGAATACGTTTTGAAAACAAACAGGGAAGTTTTATAGAATATACTCTGGGAAGATTTGGATTTTATTCCTCTCCTAATTAGATTAACTAATTGCTACCTTCTTATTTCAGGAAAGCCTTGAATGAAGATATGATTTCTAGAATCCGCATCAAATATGGAAGGCGTCATCTAAGGAAGCTATCAAGAATGGAAGGAAGAGAAACATCCAATCTTGGACAATTCTCCAATGGCTCATAACACCCAACCAAAGAACATAAATAGAAGACTTGGAGAAAGGAAGCGATTAACGATTCCACGGAATGTCGGTGTTCAAAACAGAGAATTGGGTTCTATGTTTTGGTTGTGTTCTTCGAGTTGAAAGAAGAACGATTGTGTGAGAAATTTGTGTTTGAGTGAATTCAATTCTTAACGGACTTAGAATTGATTTGTGTTGGTGTAATCGATTCCTAGAAGGACTTAGGATCGATTGTTGTTTGCACCAAAACTGTATTGGTGTGTTTTTCCAGAAATCTTGTTCGTCGTTCTGTTCGTCGTTAAACCCTAAGGACGTTCACCTTAGGAACGTTCATATTTGGTCTACATTCTGTTTCATTGAAATAAAGGAGATTATTCAGTACTTACTTATTGTCCTTTATTTCTAAGTTATTTTGAATTATCACAAGTTGAATCTTAATCTAAAATAGATTAAGACCTAACGTCCTTTACCAGTGTTTATATTGTGTGCAGAAAATTTCATAACCCTATTCACCCCCCCTCTAGGGTTCTTTCAATTGGTATCAGAGCTTGGTCCACTGAAGATTCAGAGACTAACCGCTCTGTGGTAAAGATCATGGCTGGGATGGAAGATGGTGATATAGGGCAAGGACGTTGCTTAAACAGTCCTCCTTTATTCAGAGGATCAAACTTTGCACAGTGGAAGAAGCGTATGAGGACATTCATCATGGATCAAGACTATGACCTTTGGGACAGAATTGAGAATGGAGACTTTGTCCCCATAATCACTGTTAAAGAAATCACGAAACCCAAAGATAGATCCAAGTATTCGGCCAAAGAAGCAGAAAAGGCAGATAAAAATGTTAAAGCATTACATATCCTTTACTGTGGACTTGATTCTAATGAGTTTGAATTTATCTCTGGTTGTGATACAGCTAAACAGGTGTGGGATACCTTAGTGACCACATATGAAGAAACGAGCCAAGTTCAAAGAATTAGGCGTAACAATTATGTCAAGCACTATGAATCCTTCAAAATGAAGAATGGAGAATCCATCAAGGACATGTACAAACGATTCACTGTCATAGTCAATAATCTCAAGTCCTTGGGGAAAACCTACTCCAATGAAGAAAAAGTTCACAAGGTCTTCAAATGTCTTACAAAAAGGAAATGGGAATCAAAGGTCACCATAATAGAGGAAGTTCACGATGTTGAAACCCTCCAATTAGATGACCTCAATGGAAAGCTTCTTACTCACGAAATGTGTCTCCATGAAGAGCAAAATGAAAAAGAAGAAGTAGCCCGTAAGGACATCTATGGTCCTAACAACAACGGTAAGGACCAGATCTTGGCCTTGATGGCCAAGGAACTCAAGGAATCGTGCAAGAAAAGTCATACCTCCAGAGGACCTTCATCCAAACGAATCAACCAAAGAGGTAATGACTCATCAAATAATAGAACTAACTCACTCTCTTGTTTTTTTTGTGGTAACCCAGATCACTTGATCAAGGAATGTCCCCACCATAAAAAGAACAATGAAAAGAGAAATCACATGGCCTTGATGGCCACTTGGAGTGATGATGAGGAAACTACTAGTCATTGCATCATGAGAAAAAACACGAACGACACAGAGGAAGTTGGTGCAGCCAATGATGACTATCCGGACAGTGACAATGATGAATCAAGGGAGGTAACATTTGATGATCTCCTCACTTATCCTAAAAAGTACTTGGGAAAATGTCTTTTAAAGTTTGCAGGACAGGAGACAAAGCATTTAAATGAGATTAGCTCACTCAAAGAAACCAACAAAGGCTGAAAGAGACAATTGAGAAATTGGAGAAATTATGTGAAGGGCTTACCTCCAAGGTCGACATTCTCAAAGCTGAAATACTAGAACTCAAGGCCAACCTTAATGATTGTCACAAGTCTCTGGCTAAGGCAACCAAGCAACAAGAAAACCTTGGAAAGTGGCACAACAGTTCATCCCCTGTTAAGGAGCGAAACTGTCGTCAAGGACATTCTATCTCGCAAGGACCAGCCATCAGAACCAGGCACCAAGGACGACACAAGGACCTTTATGAGCAGTACCAAGGCCACAGATTTCACTCATGGCACCAAGAACGACACAATTATCTTGGGACAATATATCAAGGTCATTCATCTCTTCCCAAAAGCAAATATGGTAAATCTCACTACCTCAACCATTATCATTCTAAAATTATACAAGTTTGGGTTCCAAAAGGAACAAGGCCTCTTAACATGGTTGTTACTAGTAGTCAAAAAAACCTAAATTTAATGTCAATTATGGTTTGAGGAAGGGTGTCTAAAGTTTTGGAGGTAATATTTAGCATCCAGGAGAGCGGATACTTAAGGGAGCTTGGAGCACTCAAGGACATTACTTACATCAGTATTAAGAACCCCTCAAGGACCTTGTCAGACCTATGATCAAGGACCTTGACAAATGGATCTACTCAAATTGCAGTGTTATTTTTATGGCATATATTGAGGGGGAGCATCCTCTCTTAGGACTAACAAGTTTATTGAGTCTTGCATGTTATTGAAAATGGTTACAATATTAAGGGGGAGCTCTCTATAGACTTTTTGATAAAAGCCAAAAAGGGGGATAAGTGCTACAAATGAATTTTGCCTTTCATCAAAAAGGGGAAGATTGTTAGAACCCCTCAAGGACGTTGATAAACTCATACTCAAGGACCTTGGCACTGAATCAGTTTTGAATGAAAGCCAAAATTCGAATAGCTAGAAAATATATGATGCGCATGGAAAGATTCACATCTTATTCTACAAGTGTAGAAACCTCCTCTGTGCAAAGGACATTAGTCTGTGCAGGATCAAGGAAGTTTGCCTTGCCAGCAGCAAGGACATTCAGCAAGACAGAAGGACGAAGATTACAAACAGCAAGGAATACGTTTTGAAAACAAATAGGGAAGTTTTATAGAATATACTCTGGGAAGATTTGGATTTTATTCCTCTCCTAATTAGATTAACTAATTGCTACCTTCTTATTTCAGGAAAGCCTTGAATGAAGATATGATTTCTAGAATCCGCATCAAATATGGAAGGCGTCATCTAAGGAAGCTATCAAGAATGGAAGGAAGAGAAACATCCAATCTTGGACAATTCTCCAACGGCTCATAACACCCAACCAGCAACATAAATAGAAGACTTGGAGAAAGGAAGCGATTAACGATTCCACGGAAGTAATCGGGTGTTCAAAACAGAGAATTGGGTTCTATGTTTTGGTTGTGTTCTTCGAGTTGAAAGAAGAACGATTGTGTGAGAAATTTGTGTTTGAGTGAATTCAATTCTTAACGGACTTAGAATTGATTTGTGTTGGTGTAATCGATTCCTAGAAGGACTTAGGATCGATTGTTGTTTGCACCAAAACTGTATTGGTGTGTTTTTCCAGAAATCTTGTTCGTCGTTCTGTTCGTCGTTAAACCCTAAGGACGTTCACCTTAGGAACGTTCATATTTGGTCTACATTCTGTTCCATTGAAATAAAGGAGGTTATTCAGTACTTACTTATTGTCCTTTATTTATAAGTTATTTTGAATTATACTAAGTTGAATCTTAATCTAAAATAGATTAAGACCTAACGTCCTTTACCAGTGTTTATATTGTGTGCAGAAAATTTCATAACCCTATTCACCCCCCTCTAGGGTTCTTTCAGGATAGTTGAAACATACAATTATTTATTCAACTAAAATTAATGGACTAAAGTTAAATCTATCATCAAAACTCTTTTATTTCTTTTCCATGGAATAGTAGGCAACAAAAGACTTCTAAATCTTAGGTCTATTCTAACATGCATGTCTCTCTCAATTACAAAATATAGAGATAAAGCTTCTACGTCTGACCCCTTCATACATCAGACGGAATATAAGGCTATTAATTTTATATTTTTGATCAAGAATAATATCGGTAACTATACAGATTTGATAATTGTCTATGATACTTGGTATATATCCAAAGTACGTACAATTACTTTATTGTGATCTAATTGCAAGACTCCTAACTATGCATCAATGTGTTGGAAAATGATGTTTGACAACAGCTTGAATCTTCATCATCTTCTCTTGGCTTGGCTTCTTGATCTTCTTGCGGTATGTATGACAAGATGGAGATATGACTTAATAACCAAATGGTTAACTTGTTTGGATATTGCTAAGAGTCATGGACAAATACATTTTCCTTAAGAACTATTTACTATTACCGTAAATGTTCCGAGGGATAAAACTTAGCTCTTGTCGCACTCAAGACATAGGTTTCTTTCCTAATTCTCTCAAGTATAGCTGCAGTCTATATTTGAGAGGATGTGATTATAGAATAGAATAGATGCTTGTGATTCTTTCAAATGGCTTAGGAATGTCTCCTATTTATAGAAGACTTCCACACCTAATCCAACCCTAATTACACCCCTTAGTCAAAGGTATAATTATGGTCCTTAATGATGGATTATGACCTTGACTTGGTCAACTAATATAGCTGTTGGAATACATATAATATCGGACTTAATATTGATATCATACACTTAATACATAAGATTATATAGTCGTTAACCATTAAAACAGATTCTGGGTTCCAACACGGTCCGTGTTGATGCAACACGGCCCGTGTTGTCTCAACACAACCCGTGTTGAGCCTAGGATCGTTTTATCTTGCTTTCTGGAAGCCAACACGACCCGTGTTGGTTCCAATTTCACCCGTGTTGATCATATTCTTGATGATTTACTTATATATGATCCTTATACTTGTTCCACACGATTCTTTATGCTATATAATCTTCTTATACTCTTGAAATATTTCCAACAATCCCTCGCTATTTCAAGAGTATGGAAAACCCTTGAAATAACTTTACTTAAGGAGTTAACTCCTCCTCCATTTAAGATATACCTTAACTTGTAATCACACGAGAAACCCACAAACATATGCATAATGAAAAGTAGATTGCTCGTTGAACTTTTCACTTAGGATATACAAGCCAAAATTGAATCCAAATCACAAAGTAGACATGTATTTGAACTTTGGATTTATATTGATCAAATATACTCGTAATACACATACATTTGTTTTTAAATCTTAAGTGCTAAAACTTTGACACTATTATCCGGCCTTGTATCCTTATCCTTAGTAAGTGTTTCAGAACTTTAGCCCATAGTTCCTTTATGCGGCCACACATTACACTTACATAGGTAGTCTTTGGAATTTACCGCCCCTGTAATTAGGCTCCCCAAAGTCTATTAAGAGTGTCACCACTCAACCTCTTGTCATTACAGATATAAGCATCACTTAACTTGAGATGTATAAAATCGATGCTTCCTACTACTTTAGACAACTCCGTACTCATTTGAACTTTAGAAATTGGTGGTATTCCAATTCGTAAAGTTTGAGTCATTGTTGTAAAGTAGTAGATATTTAGGCTACTTAACCCATCTCTAACAACAAGGTCCACTAGATATATAATTATATCCTTACAATGGCCTTAATAAGAATATCTTCATCATAACATGAACAAACCATCATATTATTTTTCGGATATAATCACACTATACAGTGTGTAAACTTGATATGTATCCTCTTATATGCTTATCATCCAAAAAACCATGGATATAAAATTCTAACTTGTGAATAACCTTGCACTTGATAAATCACTTAACATTTGATTCATATAGAAATCGAATTTCCAACTTATATGTAATTAAACCATTACATCTCAATCCTTTGCTACATACTTGAACTTATAACTTTAACTCATTGAATAAACAATGATTCATAATCATGAATGATTATCTTGTAGAGTATACTACCAAGTATATGATTAAACCATCATATTACCATGGTTATATTCTCTCTTTTATATTTAAGTCCACCCTTCAAAGCATATAGCTACGAAGACTTAAACATAATATATATATAACACTTAAACTTTGTCATTTCCAAATCCATTGATAAATATATATCATCATGAATTTAGAATAGTCAAATGTATAACAACTATACACTTCTTATGTAGCAAACAAACTTGATATATGTATACTCAACTTATGCAAACAACATAGACCATTCTCAATCATGATTATCCGGAAACCTCATAAATTAAACTTTATGAACTTGTATAACCTCAAAGAAACAATTCCCATAATCATGAACTATAGTCTATCGCAAGTATGCATAATTCCTTATGTATAAAAATACTTCCTTGTATTCTACTACATGCTCTTATAAACTTGAAAAAATTAACAGGACAAATATGTATTCAACTTATATTTATGAATACACTAAAACACATGAGTAATCATGTTCAATCTTATACTTATTTAATCATGTTTGATATTTCATATGCCATAACTCAATGAATACATATATGTAAACATATACATGCTGACACATAAACAATACAAAAGTATGAAATCTTTTCATATATCTTATGCAATCCATTCACTTATTTCATAAAGAAATTTATCTTATAGTGAACTTGCATAAAATCTTAATAAACTCTTATCATATAAAAATATGATTGAATAACATGAGAAGCTTACAACAACCATACATGTAGATAAACTTGTGTCCATGTCACTTATAAATAACTTGAATTGCCTAAGAACATAGTTGCAAGTACATGACTTACAACTACTTAAATTAACATGTAGTAAAATAAGCAATACTTAAGCTTACTAGCATGATCAAACTTATAAACAAAAATATTAAGTGAATAAAACTCCACTCATATTTCCTTATCAAGAATAAAGCATGTTCTTGTCTACTTGTATTTCCTTGAATAAAAAGAAATAAACAACTTATGATTCTACACACTCATATAATCACATAAATCAATTTTGCACTTAGAAAAATCAAGCAAAATTGCCTTAAACACTTATAGGATCAAGTGATTATTCTTAAACTTGTCATGCCATAAACAACATAGAGTCAAATACTTATTTTAATCAAACAACCAAAACTTATGTCCTCTTGGAATGCTTGAATAAATCATGAAACTCTATAAGCATTCATAAACATAAATCACATGGCAAGACATTTGTAAATATGCATGAAAGTCAATACTTAAAATAAATTTCATACATGACTTGAACTTGGTATAAAGACTTAACAAACCATATGAAATTTCCTTTACATAATTTGCTAAGAACATTAGCCAAATGATCTTATAGGTTCAACTTGTTAGAAATAATCATGAGTCCTTATGCAACATCTTATACTTATGCAATATCTTATAAGCATAGAATATTTTCTTACATATTATGAGTTCACAAACTTGAATCCATATTATGTATACTTAATAATATTTTGAAATAGCCTAGACAACTTGTGTATATGTACCTTATATTTATACATATCATTAATCATATAAACATGATTAATCCTTTGTCTTTCTTATTTACTTGTGTACTCTTATATTTCCAATAGCTAGGAAATTATATTAGCCATTTATAAACTTGTACAAAATAAATCACATATAATTTCTCATATATAATTACTTATATGGCTTCTTGTACACAAACTTGCTATTTCATCTTAATAATCTTATAATGTTGCCAATACTTTATCAACATATATAATCACATATATATGTACTTGTAAAATAACAATAACTTATTATGCTTGTCAAATTACAATACTTATAAGCATAATAAGAATATACTCATGATAATAATTAGAAATTTGAACCTTAATGCAAACATAACTTATAGTGGATTTCTCAAAAACTTGAATCAATAAACAAGCCACTTGTATGCATTTAAATAATTCTCATAAAAATTATACTCATATGCAAAGCTTATCTTAATAACATATTCATATTTGGCTTTCAATTGCATAAACTTATTCCAATAAACAAGAACAGAATCATAAACTTGAGATAACCAAATAGAATTTCATGGCAACTTATAACTTATAAATTAGAACATAATACTTTTGCCAATACTTATATTCTAATTTCATGCTTCAAACTTAATCATAAAATTAACTTAAGAATCATAAACAATACTTGAATAACAATAGGCAAAACAATAAGCATGAAATCACTCATACTTATCACTTATAAACATGGAACAAGATTTCCAAACATGATATTAATAAAAGGTCTAATCAACTTGTACTCATCCTTCATATTAATATAAAAACAATAGGCGAAATAAACTTAATGATACTTGAACATGTGAATAAACATGGAAAAATTCAGATTATAAGAAGCAAATTATAATCTTGCCACAATGAATTTCCATATTAAACACCTTAAAAACTTGTAACTTAAAACATCAAACCAATGAATCTTTTTAATGATAATGACATCATCCTTATTACTAGTATGAAACTTCCATGTAACTTAATATCATAGCCAACTTAAAACATATGGCTAAATAAACTTGTAACTTATGTAGGTGTTCAATGGTGCACTTAATAATATAAATAAATAAATGTTTATTTTGACTTTTCCTTGCACCATCCATCAACAACTACCTTATTATGGAATTTCAATACACTTATCCTTAATGGCAATTCTTATAAACCAATTAAACATGTCAAAGGTAATAAACCATATTCATTGGTATTAACTTTCATTGGTATTAACTTGATAATATTAAGAGGCAACTTAATCATGGTCAATGTACATGCATATAACCCCCAAATAAACAACAACTTAATTACCTTTGACCTCCTTGTAAATGACTTTGTTGTTACCTTGCCCTTAATCCATGTAAACATCATTGCATAATCGAGCAACAATTCTCATCATGAATATCAAGATCTTGTCTTGTATTACCACACTTATGTATCAATTTCTCATCTATACAAAACACATATAGATAAACAAATGATTAATAAACTTTTAATCATTAAACTTGCTCAATAAAACTTAATTAACTTGTATGAAAAATTGATACTAATAAACTTCTAAAATATAAACTTATCTTTGTAATCCCTCTTGAATATTGGATGTCCAACTCTTAGCCTCCTCCAATCTTGTCTCGTAAAATAGTTCTTAAGATTGTTGGAAAATGATGTTTGACAACGGCTTGAATCTTCATAATCTTCTCTTGGCTTGGCTTCATGATCTTCTTGCGGTATGTATGACAAGATGGAGATATGACTTAATAACCAAATGGTTAACTTGTTTGGATATTGCTAATAGTCATGGACAAATACATTTTCCTTAAGAACTATTTACTATTACCGTAAATGTTCCGAGGGATAAAACTTAGCTCTTGTCGCACTCAAGACATAGGTTTCTTTCCTGATTCTCTCAAGTATAGCTGCAGTCTATATTTGAGAGGATGTGATTATAGAATAGAATAGATGCTTGTGATTCTTTCAAATGGCTTAGGAATGTCTCCTATTTATAGAAGACTTCCACACCTAATCCAACCCTAATTACACCCCTTAGTCAAAGGCATAATTATGGTCCTTAATGATGGATAATGACCTTGACTTGGTCAACTACGAAATTTATTAGGTAGTCCCGCGGGACTACACAACTCAGTAATACTCCGCCATAACGTTAGCGATGTCGCTTTTTCTTTTTTAGTGAAATGGTCTTACACAGTTAATAATATTTGGTTCAAGCTAACAATGGGTTAGAATGCGTAGCGCGTTGGTCATGGTTGATCCCTGCTTTCATATTGGTGGGGGGTTCGATTCACAACAGCTCTTCTTATTTAATTTCCCTCTTTTCGTTCATTTTATATTTTTGTTTCCTTTATGTTAATTTTTTACCCAATTTTATATTAGACTTTAATATTTTTAGATTTCTTCTTTTTAGCAAATAATTCTCCCTTTATCTTTATTTTTCTTTTTTTCATAACTTTATAATCTTTAACGAAAATTATTTCTCTTTTTTTTCATATACTCCCTTTATCTTTATCTTTAGATTTTTTCCCTTTTACATTATCATAAGATAAGGGTTTTTTTTTCTTATATGGTATATTTACACTTAAAATATAATAACTACAAATGCCATTTATTTTTTATTATTTTTGTTGATAGCTCTCCATTCTTTTTTATTCCTATAATTGTTTATAAAAATATATATAAGTAAGGTGTATGTGTTAGCGTGTAAATCAATAAATATCAGCGTGTACAAAATGTGCCAAAGATATAGTAGTGTGTAAAAGGGTATATGTTAATGTGTAAAGGGATATTTGTTAGTGTGCAAAGATGCAAATGTTAGTGTGTAAAAGTGTATCTATTAGTGTGTAAATTAATGAATATCAGTATTAGTGTGCAAATGTGCAAAAGGAATTCCGAATTAATAGTGTGTTAGTGTGCAAAGGTTTAGTGTTCCAGTGTGCAAAAGTACTAAATATTAGTGTGTGACGGAATCAATATCAGTATTAGTGTGCCAATGTACAAAAGGATTTAATAGTGTGTTAGTGTGCAAAGGTTTAGTGTTCCAGTGTGCAAAAGTATTAAAAGTGTATTTGTTAGTGTGTACATTTGCACACTGCATATCGTACTATATATTACACACAAACTATAATACATTTGCACATCAAATATTGACCTATTGCACACTAAATATAATATGTTTGCACACCAAATATCGTATTATTAGACATTGACAATAATAGTTGATGTGTATTAGGAAAAAATGTATAATAATTATCCAAAAATAAAGTAGATAAAAAAAATTACAAAGTACTACAATGAAGAATAAATAGTATAAAATAGTTGGTGAGTATTAGAGGAAAAAAGTACTAAATATTAGTGTGTGACGGAATCAATATCAGTATTAGTGTGCCAATGTACAAAAGGAATTAATAGTGTGTTAGTGTGCAAAAGTTTAGTGTTCCTGTGTGCAAAAGTATTAAAAGTGTATCTGTTAGTGTGTACATTTAATTTGCACATTGTATATCGTACTATATATTATACACAAACTATAATATATTTGCACATCAAATATTGACCTATTGCACACTAAATATAATATGTTTGCACACCAAATATCGTATTATTAGACATTGACAATAATAGTTGATGTGTATTAGGAAAAAATGTGTAATGATTATCCAAAAATAAAATAGATAAAAAAAATTACAAAGTACTACAATGAAGAATAAATAGTATAAAATAGTTGGTGAGTGTTAGAGGAAACAAATATAAAATTATAACCCAAATTAAAGAGTAATAATATTAATAAACCAAAATATAATGTGGCTAAAAAGAATCGAACAAGAAACTACTAGTAACATTCCTACATGTACTAACCACTTGACTACCGCCCATTATTTGATGAGTAGCCGCTTGTAAAAGTAAATAGCTAATGTGCACGTGCTTTGTTTGTATCGAACTGGGCCGCGTTTGTTTGGGCCTAGGCCGCGGGAGTAATAAGGAAAGCTGTAGTCCCGCGGGACTACAGTATAAGAACTGGGTCAACTAATATAGCTGTTGGAATACATATAATATCGGACTTAATATTGATATCATACACTTAATACATAAGATTATATAGCCGTTAACCATTAAAACAGATTCTGGGTTCCAACACGGTCCGTGTTGATGCAACACGGTCCGTGTTGATGCAACACGGCCCGTGTTGTCTCAACATGATCCGTGTTGAGCCTAGGGTCGTTTTATCTTGCTTTCTGGAAGCCAACACGACTCGTGTTGGTTCCAGTTTCACCCGTGTTGATCATATTCTTGATGATTTACTTATATATGATCCTTATACTTGTTCCACACGATTCCTTATGGTATATAATCTTCTTATACTCTTGAAATATTTCCAACACAATGTTCTCACAATTAGTGACTACTTTTTATTTTAAGAATTTCAAGTATAAATAACTTAGTTACGAAGGGATAGTTGACAAATATCCTTAACTATTATAAAAAAGAGAGATGGATTGTTGTTGTTGTGGAGCTTAGCCTGCTTGCTTGCTTGTGTTCACACACGAATTTACTATTTAGCCCTTGGATATAATAATTAATTAGCAACTTACCTTTAGCTTGTGTTTACACACAAATTTACTATTTTAATCTCGAGTACAATAACTAAGTAATATAGGTTGGCTCGGATGTATTTTGATTTCGGGTAAATTTTACTCTAAAAACATGACTCGGGTATATTTCAAATTTAAGTAAATACGGGTCAGATATTATTTGATAGTAAAAATTTCTTTTTAAGGTAAAGACTGTATATTTGGTTATGGTAAACACGGGTTGGATGTATTTTGATTTCGGGTAAATTTCATTCTAAAATCATGACTCGGGTGTATTTCAAATTCAGGTACATACGGGTAAAATGTTCTTTGATAGTAAAAGACTAAAAATTTCTTTTTAAGGTAAATACGGATCGGGTGTAGATTGGTGTCGGGTACACTCCACTCTAAAAACATGACTTATGTGTATTTTGGGTTTAGGTAAATATGATCACGTGTATTTCAAATTCAATTAAATACATGTCACATGTTCTTTGACAATAAAAATTTATTTTAATTAGTTTGATACAATTATAATTTGTACAATGAAAACGTTAAATTCTTAACATACAACAATCTTTAAATGATTTTATGTTAGTATGGAAACTAAATTATTTTAAATTATATTTGAAAAATAAATATAATACTATATATAAATTAAATAATATTGTATTGTTGTTTGTAATTTTTCATATTTATTATGAGTTTTGGACGTCAATAATATCAACTTGGAGGGTATTGAACACTAATAATACAAACTATTTTCTTGGACACTGGGAGTACCAACTATCGATATATTTTCCCCCAACATTATCAGTGAACTATTTGTTCACTAATAATGTGTGATGTGGAAGGCATATTAGTGTCCATGTCAACATTTTCTACACAAGTTCCACCTTCCACGTCACGCATTATGGAGCTACGTCATCTTTTCATGAGTCAAAACCATACCAAATTGGTGGTGTACTGTAGGTATAAAATAGCTCGATAATTGGTACTGTCAATAACCAAAAACATAGTTTATATTAGGGAAATTGAAATCTAATAAACTGACCTTTGATGGTCCTTTGAAATAACGAACCAACATTGCACATTAATTTACAACGAACCAATCTTTACATGTTAATTTTTCTAGCGAACCTCCGGCGAGTCCCATAGGCCGGAAAGCTGAGTTGGCGGTGGTGGAAGCTCACTTGGCATATTTAAGAGCAAAAAAAAATGAAAAATAATTTTAGGCATGTGCCTTGGTTCTTTATTTGCCAAATCATCTATTTCCCCCTTTAATTTTGTTTTATATTGTTGTCAAATATCCAACCTCCTTCCTTCTCTAATTCTATCTGAACTTCCGCCCACAGTGAAAATAAGAATGAACCTAAACACTAACTCGAGGAAGCTGAAGAGGAAAACCACGAAGAATCCATCTCCAGATCCACTGACGCGTCCTCCACCGGCTCCTTCGCCGGCTGAGTCAACTCGCCCTTACCGGAGATCGGTTCGTCGACGATGTCCTCCGCCGATGAGCTCTTCTGAAACGGCCAGATCAGGCCGATGAAGCTTTCCGCTCATCTCCAGGTGTCTGCTCCGGAATTGGAGAGAGAAAACGACGATGGAGACAAAACGTTTCGGAGATCTAGGGATTTGAGATTTAGAGATGGATCTCTGCGGTGGAGAGCGAGATCTCTGTCTCCTCTTCGGAGCAAGGAATACTGGCACTCCTCTGACGAAGGCGTCACCGGAGATGAGATGACGGCGGGAACATCGGCCGTCGACGGAGGAGATAAGGAGGAGAGAAAAAATGAGGCGGCGACACCTCCGGCGGGATCGAGGAGCTCACGGCGGTGGGATTTCTTGAAGGATTTTCTGAGGAGTAAGAGCGAAGGGAGGAGCAACAACAATTTCTGGCACAACATCTCGTCGTCGAGGAAGGAGAGAGAAAGAGAAAGAGGAAGTATGCCGGCGCCGGAGAAGGTGAGAGGGAGCAGATCGGGGGAGAAGGAATCTCCGGCTGAAGGCGGCGCCGGCGAAGAGGAGGTCGATGCACGAGATGCATTACGCGGCAAAAAGGGCGCAGGCGGAGGAGAGGAGAAAGAAGACGTTCTTACCGTACAGGCAAGGTGTTTTGGGATGTTTAGGGTTTAATTCCAAGAGTTATGGGGCTCTTAATGGTTTTGTTATTGCTCTTAATCCTGTCTCTTCTAGGTAAACTTATTACCTCCGTCAAAAATTCCAAAACATGAATACCATTTGTTATTAGTGGTAACTGGTGTGAAGTTTTGTAAGAGATCATCTTATAGAAATCCTCTAAATGATCAATGACCCTGTTTGAGAGGATAAAGAATCCATAGTAATTACACAAATTATACCGCATATCATAATGTACAGTAAATTAAAAAAAAAATTCAAGAATCACGGTTTTCATTTTTTTTAACAACAGTAAAAAAAATATTTAAAAGGGGAAATAGATGACTTAGCAGATAAATAATCAGGGCACATGCCTAA
The DNA here is from genome assembly GCA_029582165.1 of Portulaca oleracea. NCBI lineage: Eukaryota > Viridiplantae > Streptophyta > Magnoliopsida > Caryophyllales > Portulacaceae > Portulaca > Portulaca oleracea. Next base: position 22,843,920 of record CM055885.1, read on the forward strand.
AATTATTTTTCATTTTTTTTTGCTCTTAAATATACCAAGTCAGCTTCCACCACCACCAACTCAGCTTTCCGGCCTATGGGACTTGTCGGAGGTTCGCTAGAAATTTAACGTGTAAAGGTTGGTTCGTTGTAAATTAATATGCAAGGTTGGGTCGTTATTTCAAAGGACCATCAAAGGTCGGTTTATTAGATTCCAATTTCCCTTTATATTATTAGCGTCCAATACCCTAAAAGTTAGAATTGTTAACGTTCAAAGTTTTTATTCATTATAATCTAAGCAATATCTACTTAATATATAATTAATTTAATATACATTATTACACCAAATATATGTCACAAAACTATAATTTCAAGCCCGTGCAAAGCACAGACATTTTATACTAGTATCCTTTATATGAAAAGTCTCTTTAAATGGTGTACCTTTAGGATATTACTTGAATTTTTTGTAGTAAGATTGCATTGGCGTTTGCATAACTCCTTATGTTTATGTTTTTTATTTACTTTTTCCCAATAGTGGGGTTGAGGTGGAGGATATTTTACAAAATTAGTTGTTTATGTAGCTTAACATATTTTATCTTTTGCTATATAATATTATTCATTACTTCTCCACATCTACTGTGGTTGTAATTTTTAGTTTTCAACTTACATTACTAAAAGAATATCCTCAAGATAAATATTTCTAATCAGTCTACAGGGATTTGGTTCTTTCCAAAGTAATGAACGTACGTAAGAGGTAATTGATATAATATTATATACCAAAAATCAACTAAAAAAAGCTGTCAGTACATAAACATCTAATTTCATACACTATCCTCCATATGTCGTCCCCCCCCCCCCCCCCCCCCACACCCCACCCAAAAAAAAAGAAAAAGAAAAAGAAAAAAAGAACATGTATGTGCTTTTTTGTACCCCACCCCACCCAAAAAAAAAGAAAAGAAAAAAAGAACATGTATGTGCTTTTTTGTACCAGTTAACCCATCCTTATAGTCTGATAGAGGAGCAAATTAAATTTATTCTACCTGATATTTATGACAATAATTTTTACACACCTGACATTTGTGAAATAATTTTTATCTTACCTGACATTCAGTGAAAATAATATTTAGTGGTAGAATCCAGTTACTTCTTATCGGAAATGTGAAAAATAGCATAATGCCCTTATATGACTATATGAATGTACCATGGTGCCCCTAACATTGAGAAGGAAATGATTTAAATGATCTTTTCATTTTCAGAATGGGAGGGGTTGGGTTTTCGAAAAAATAAATAGAGAAAAGGTTGAGGTTTAAATGTCATATGAATTAATATTAAGGGTAAAAAGGCCAATTCATATTTAATTAAAGGTCATATGAATTAATATCAAGAGTAAAAAAATCAATTCATATTTATTTTTTTCATGTTCGCCGGAAAATCCAACAAAAATAAATTATAGAATATCTTAGGAGGTTTAAATATATGAACACTTTTAATGTCATGTAAGGTAAAAATTATTTCACAAATATCAGATGTGTAAAAACTATTACCACAAATATTGGATAGGGTAAATGTAATTTACTCTTCAGATAGAGTATATTTGTTTTATATCATTGAAAAATTGCTTCTCTCTTATTTAAATCTTTTGAAATTGATAGTAGTATACAATTAAAATCATATCAAGCAATTATTGGGTATTTTTTAATTGATAGAGTTAACAAACGCGTGGATATTTGTTAGTCACAATTTTTTTTCTAAGAGAAAAGAATTAATCACTATATTTAAAGAGTGAAAAATTGTGGTCTATTATATTAGCGCCCCCACCCCCCACCAAAAAAAAAAAAAAGAAATGTTTTGCAGTTAAGACAGTTTTATTTATTTTGGAGTCCGTCAACATACGCCACTGCATTATTTAAGTCATTGGTTAGAAACCTGGCTTCAAACATGGCTGCTGTCCTTGATATGATTATGTCAAAGCATTGGTGGCTAGAAACTTAAAATCTCGGTCTAATCACTTAAGTTACCTCCTTTTATGTAGATTAGTCTTGTCAGCGCATGCCACGCGCTGACCCGACAATGTAGCCGTTAGATAACATAGCATCAGTGCAAAATGTCCATAATTACATAGCTTATTGTTTCATTTTGACAAAGGCCGATAGGGAAATTCTTATGGGGAAGCTAGAGATGGATCAAATACTAATGCGGCTAACAAGGGAAATTCTTATGGGGAAGCTAGAGATGGATCAAATACTAATGAGGCTAACAAGTTGGAGGACACAACAGTGTGCTTAAGGAATTACTTATGACGAAATGGTTACATAGCTGTCACCCGTTAATAACTGCTCAATTCAACTGATTTAATCTCTAGACCTGCAACATATGATAGGTATTAATAATCAACATCACAAAGTAGAATTAGGCATTACAATGTGAAAAATATTATGATCTCATATTCAGATTGCAGTGTACCGATTCAAGTTGAATCCAAGCAACATTGGACATAGTCCACTGACAAGTTACAACCTAAGTGACCCATCCTCTCAAGCCTCATGTTTGACAGATAAATTCTTTGTTTTATCTCTCATTAATTTCTAACTTCTATGTAGAGATGTTTAATAGGCCTCCACATTCCTTTTCCCTTCTTCTATATAAGTAAAAACCTCAACTACGCTAGATTGAGCAATGTCATTGTCAAAATCAAAATGTCAATCATCTAGATACCTAAATGGACATGTTTCCTAGCTGAAATTTAGCAATACCTACCTCATCTTCTACTCCAAAGAATCTATAAGATCGTATAGGAAGTACAGAAAAAGGTAAAAGTCTCTTAAAATCATTCTAAATTCACCATTTTCTTTCTTGTTTTTGGTGTGTGTTTTGGCCGTGGGAAGGGGGGGGGGAATTCATACCTACTAAACCTAGAAACTGGGTCTGCGTAATAGGTTAATGTACTGGAACATTTTTAGCAACCATAACAAAGTAAATCAGAACACATCTTAATTGATCTTCATTTCATATCCTGTTATTTATAAAGCAACATGTTTAAACTTAGTGAAGGAGAAAATAGAATGAAATTTTGATAAACGGAAGTCGGCTAAGCAGAGTGAAAAATAGAACCAAAATCAACGTACACACTTAAGTCTGCAGTTCCTGCTTCATGGAGGATGTGACCAAATTTGAGTTTCCAGATTGCCTACAAGCAAAATCAAATGTTAGCAATGAATTTGGAGCCATACACAACAACCTAAACAGTAGGGAAAGAATAAGGAAATGCCAAGCTCAAGTGACAATATATAAAGAGGTATTCCTGTGACATACAAAGATAAGCGAGAACATTTTCAAAAATTACAATAGGACAAACGATTTGTGCCTAGTGACTATAAATATTAGCATATAATGATGTTTGAGGCTCAATTAATGACCCCATGCTAAAAAAATCAGCAATATAAAAGCCAAAACAAAAAGACATAGAACACTAATAATTATATTTGTTTTGGCATGACTACCACTCTTATGCATATGAATCCTATGTATATGACAATATCCAGAAACACTCAAAAAAAATATGATGATCATTCAAATAAGCACAAATTAAATTAGAGGCATCATATAACACCTAAATGCTACAATCAGTCGTTCTCATACTGCATGGATTTTCATACCAGAAGAAGGTTAATCTATATCTAAATGATACAGTCAGAACATTAAGCAATCATACAATCAACTACATTCTCTACTGAACTTGAATCTAATCATTTGACAGCACATAGTGCCCTTGTCTGGAATTCATACGAGCATCAATTTTATGCTATTAAATTCAAGATAAGAGTACAAAAA